>VXBB01022695.1:1371455-1509750 GCA_013399915.1 Illadopsis cleaveri
CAGCATCTGAGGATCAAGCGTGATTGAAGTCTGCTCATTAACACGGATAATAGGAGCCAGTCTCAGGCTCAGTTCTTCCTTCTTCCTTTCCTCCCCAGTCTCAGCTTCCCTAGAATAAACCTGGGGTTATAGCAAAACCACAAAACCACACTCACAATTAAATCAGCTGAAAACCTGTAGAACCAAATAATATTCTTTCCTTAGCTACTAAAGTCCTATGTACTAACGAGTAAGTTATTTGAAATGGACTCCTCATGGATGGCCATTAATAAGGTCATATAATTAGTGATCACCTGATTTCCGACCTATGGTCCCAATATGCAGAGCTACTGAACAGTAAATGCTGCAGCAGAAAGCCAGCAGGGGCTTTGCTTTAAGCTACTGTACCACGGAGCTGATTGGAATGTTAAGTAGTCTGGAAAGCAGGTCATGGGTGGCTCAGTTTGTCAACCAAGCTGAGTGGCACTTTGACCTTAATCTCCATCTATGACAGTGTATGACAGCATGTCACCTTCTCATCTTGCAAGGTGATCTAAAAGCAAATATTTAAAAAAAAACAAAGCAGGGATGTTTGCTGTAGAAAAGCAACATAAGACAGCGTTGGAAATTCTGGAATTGAAAAAGGTTGGCACAATACAAATGGAAGTACAGAAAAGCAAAATTTAAATTCAAAACTTCATCTGTTGACTCTAATCCTGCTTTAAGTCTTTACATCTCTCCAAGTAAAGCAAATTTAAAAAAAAAAAAAAAAAGGCAAGCAAAAAAAGCACCCTGGGCATTAGTATAATGTGAAGTTGTACTGAATGATTAACAACCTATATGTTATTTCCTCCTTGAAGTTCATAATTAATGCATAACACATCAATGGACTAATCAAAAGACAGAAAAAAAATCTTGATTCAACTCACTCTCTTCTAGGATTTTCTGGTATATAGAAAGAGAATTGACTTTTCTTCTTCTATCTATTCTCCAGAACATAATATCTGGAAGAGTTTTAGTCATTATTCAGTTACTTTTACTCACTCATATATTAACACAGTATAAAAGACTGATGCAAGTACTGAAATTTAGTTAACTTTGTTACTTTGTTAGCTAATTTTGCTTACAGTTGTGGTTAGCTCAACATGCATCAGATTCAATATGAATCAAATTCAATGTTAGTTGAAATGACATTTTCATTCCCACAGTAATGAAAGTGAATTAAACATATTTTTCCTCAGTAAAAATTATGCTCAACTTTCCAGTCTAGGCTCAGAGAAAATTTTGTGCATATGCATAAATAGTTTTCCATTCCTTCAAAAGAAAGACTAAATTTTGTTTTTCCTATTGTTTTTACCTTCTGTTCTTGCTATACTCAAAATTAGCAACACGACACACAAGATCCCTTATTTTCAGGGAATTGGGAAACACAGACTGCCATTAAATGTTATTTCATGGCTCAGCTTGGTGAGTTAACTGTAAAGTTACCTGTTACTCTTCACCTGGCAGTATTTGAAACACTGAGAATCTGAGCAGGATTTTTTTTCCACTGTTTGAGCTTCAAAACTTGAAAAACCTGCAGATTCAACAGGAAGTTTGGTTAAAAACAACAATTCTTGCACATTCTTGTAAAAAAAATAAGCTATTAATTTTACTCAAAGGTTTTTGACAAAGCAGATTAATCCAAACATATATCTGTAAAGAAAACTCAGGTTGCTGGAAGTAGTAGAGTATTGCATTTCACAGGAATGATTAGGACACATTCCAGTTGAGGCAGATAATGGCATTTATGTGAAGTGTGCAAACCACTACTCTGTGCTCATACTGTGAATTTGCTTCAAAAAAGGATTTATAAAAGGAAAACACATAATTGGCAAGGCTGCAAGTCAAATTTAATCAGGTCATTAGTTCAGAAACCCAACAGAGAGCTTAATTAGATATGAGTTATCTAATAATTTTGAGTGTCTCTGAGGTACATTTGTTTGGACATCTATTACTAAGGGTCCCTATCATTGTTCTAACCTTAGAGCTAAACTAAGGAACAACCCCTTTGAGTCCTATATTGGCTTCCAGCAATCTACATATTATATCAAATTATTAATGTAAACGTCAACAGAGATGAGTTCTTCATAAAAGTTCTGGCAAATTTTTAGTGGTTGTATTTCCTGTTTTCATGTATGCTTGGCTTGAATAAGTTTGATACTACATCTTTGAATGTCTCGCAAGCTCAGATACTCACTGGTGTCCCTGGCTAATTTGGCTTTTCACTCTGACCTGAGATAAAACCCTTGACTCTGTCTATGCTAAATACACCCAGGCATAGCACAGTTTCACCTTGCTTTTCACCAGCACTTCTCTTTCTGACATAAAATCTATCTTGAAACCTAGAACATTATCAAATTTCAATACAGTAGATATGAGTATAAAAATATAAAATATGTGCCATAGCTTTTGTATAGTCAGCTAATATATTTCTGCCTCTTGGGCTCAATTTATCTTATCCAGGATCCATGTCTGTCAGTACAAGGAAGAACACACAGTTATCCTTCTAGGAAGAGTAAACAATACAGGCACACTATGCATTTAAATTAAAAATTACTTGTAGAACTAAAGGTAGAAATCTATTCCCATAATTATGGTAAATATCAAAATAAATGCCTGATATTCTGCACCTAAAATAGCAGGAAAATATGCTTGTGCCACTTAGTATCAAATACAGACTAGTGAACTAAAGTGAATATTTGTAAACATTAAATGCAGTATTTTTCTTCCTACAAGTACCAAGAAATATAATAAAAATTTTCCCAAAATACCAATTTACGAGTAGATTAGACAAACACTTGTCCCTGTAGCAAGTAGGTGTGAAAGACCTTTCAGGACCTTGAACAACAATCAGTTCCTCTCTTTCTGATTTTACATGTATCTTACTTGGAAAATTTAGTTTCTGTTTTGTCTTCAAGACAGTTATTGTATTGTAATGAGGTAATCACCTCAGAGAAGGTGCTTGAATAGAAAGCTCCTCATGGTCTGGGCAACTCTGTGGACAGAGTGATCAAAGGCCGGTGTCAGTCCAGCAACTTGTATTTGCTGCACTGAAAATTAAAGGCAGAAAAAACTGAGACTGAAAGAAAAACAAACAGGACAGTTTCCCTTAAACTCAGATGAGGTGGTATGAAGACATAATCAAGCTGAAACTTATTTGAACTTCTCTGTTTAAATCAATACAGGAATATTCTGTCTTTGCATCGATAAGACAGGAAGATTCAGCCTTTCTATTGGGCTCAAGGCAAAAGCCATAGGTCGAAGTATAATCAAAAATTATCTCCTAGCTCTTTCTAGCCTTTTTTTTTTCTTATTCCCCCCAGTCCTAGAGATGAATCCTCAATTGATGGTCTCCAAGTCTCAGATTATCTATCAGACAGAGAAAAGCTGTCTCAAGCAGTAAGGACCTCTAATCAGATATTGACAGATAAGATGTTCTGGGTGATAAAAATAGATTTAAAATCCAAAGTGGCATTTTCTTTATTAGAATCATGGCCCAACTGTTAAAGTCATGATATAAGATAAATTATACAGTCTAAGTCTTCCAATCAATTTATTAGCTTTCCTAAATATAATAAGTTTCCTATTTAAGCCAAGGTCAAAACCCCACAGATCAGCAAAATTCTTCATATTTTCCTCTATATTGATAAAACCGAATTTCTTCATAGTATAATTTCTACCTGATTTGAAAAACTTGCAAGTTCAAAGTTATGTAGAAAAATAGGAAATACTGACAGAAATTATCATACTCCACATTTAACTAGTATATCATTCTAATTAAGCCCAGCGTAATATTTAACAGCTCACTTAAGGAGATTCTTATAGCTAGAAAACAGTACTCAGCTTCAAAACTCAGTTAAGGCTTACCTTAAATTAATGCAGTAAATTATGTATTCCATAGAATTATGTTACATAGTAAAGAAGAAATCATCAATTGACAAGAATTAAACTGTCGCAAACTAACTGTAAAAGAACTAAATACAAATGAAAATAATTCTATCCACTGAGAAATAGATAGTTTTAATATAAATCCAGCTTGAACTGATAGGTAAAAAATTCACAATTCATAGCACAATCCTACTAACAAATGCTATTGGTTAATGAAGAAAAGGGAGAAGCATGTCTTCAAGCTGACACCCCGTATGACTTCAGCACTGAATCAAAGAAATTTAAATAGATATAAATATATTACCCTTATGGTGATGATGACCTTGATGCTGCTTTGTTAGTGCATTCAAGTCTGTGCATTAATTATTTTCCTAAAAGCACAGGACACTTTAAAAGGAGGGAAAAACTATCCCAAATAATAAAAAAAAAATCATATATATATTTTCCTTCTATTTGGCTTTGGATTCCAGAGGACAACAGCCACTATCAAAGGGGAGTTCATAAAATCTGCTGCAATGTAGGAAAGAAGGAGAGATGGGAAAGGAAAGCTATCATTTTTGTACAGATACATCACATATATGCACATAGGGTTTCAGCCCAGGAAACATCCTTCCCAGCAGAATAAAGACAAAAAGTCATTTTCTGAATGATGCAATATCAGGCAAGGCTAACATGAAGCGCTGTGTCAGAGACAGAGTCCGTGTTGAAGGAGGTGAGTGCATTATGCCTGGAATGGAGATGTGGTAACATTGCACGGTGCAGAGAGCCCAAACTCTGAACAAGCTGAAGTGTTTATAATAGATGTGTAGTAATGACAATCAAATAAGAGAGGTAAGATATTACACACATCCCACAATATCATGGGTGCTATTAGATGTATATCTCAAACACCAGAATACAGGAGAAATGAAAAACGCATAGATTTTTGCAAATGACTTTAAAAGCATTGCTAGAAAAAAAGAGAGTACAAAAAGTAAGCCAAATGAATGAGGAAGCTGTCCTCTGCACTCATGGCACAAAATTCAATGTAGATCTCAAGATACTTCTTGAGGCCATATTTACCTGGCAAGTGCTAAGACTAAATTACAGCTATGATTCAGAATACCATTTATAAAACATTTTCGGTTTATAGGGAAAGTGTGTTACAGAACACTTGCAAATGTAAAGTGGAACTTTGTTTTGGATTACTGAAGTATTTTCAAAGTGCCATGGCCACGTAATCTAATTCACATGAAAATGTGACTCATTGTCACATGAGAATGTGATTAGTTGTATGCTAACTTTCCTCTAACTGTTAAAATTATATGCAAAATAGACATCTACATTTTCATGGAGATGTGCTAACTCAAATTTAGTCCCTGTTAAGGCAGGATATGATAAAATAAACTTGATCTTTTCAATTCTATTAAAAAAATGTTTCGGTGTAAATATTGTGAAAGCAATCAACAAATTTAATGTTCTGAGCAATTATTAGATAGTTTAAATCAAATTTATATACCCACATTGCATATGTATAGAAATTGAGGTCAAAGCTACAAAAGTAAAAAAGCAAATGAAGTATCCTTTCACTTATTAATATTCAACCAAAACAGCATAATGAAAATCATCAGGGCTAAACTAATAATAATAATAGCAACAATAGCAATAATAACAACAACAAAACCAATCCTATTATGAGATTCTAGACTGTGCCAGTATTTAACAATTCTCAGGAGAAATACGTTCACTCCAGTCTGCTTACAACATCCAAATAAAACCTTATCAAGGTAAAGAAAGCATTCCAATACAAGTACAAGACACTAAGACATTATTCTTAGTATTCTCACTACATTCCTCAAGATTTTTTTTGAACTATCAAAATTATTCTGGCAAGGCATAACTTGTAATTTACTGCGTATCTAAAATTTAACTAAGCCTGTGCCTTTTCCCTTGTAATACTCAGAAAGATTTTATCAGCTTTGACTGTTTACAGGCTTTGTTGATAGAAGAACTTCTTTATAAACAAAGAATGCCAAGTAATTAAATCTCAGAACATCCATTTTAAGCAGAAAAATTACATCTACTTTACAGATAGGAATTTCATGAGTTCACAGAAGTCAAAACAAGGTCATATATGGTCAGCTGTGGAACTGCCATTGAATTAAAGGTCAATATCGAACTGTGGCAAAGCTCATGTTAAATTGAGAGGAGATAAATTTTACTTCAGTTTCCAGATGCACAGTGCCAGGCACTAACTTGTAATTACAAATATTTTGAATTAACACTGGCTTGGTCTTCTTTCTCCCAATGTAGATAATTTCCATGTTCTTTGAAGTTTGGTCTCTTTTACAGATCAATTATCCCCAAGTATTTGGTTAATCAGTAGATACCTGCTCTGGCTCTCTCTGCAAAGCAATGAACTTTCAAATAAACTGCATAATTGCTACTTCCTCATCCTAGGACTGTTATGCTATAGTTCTAATTTTGATAGATTTCCTTTAGCATCTTACATTTACAGTCCAATGTACACCATTTATAAAATGGTATATCATTTAAGCAGGAATGTGCTTTATTTTCACCTGAAAGCACATAAACTTTTTTGGATACTTTCAGACTCCAAAAGCAATCGTATCATTGATTTCAATTCACTCAACTGTTTTGATATTTAACTCAAATTTTATTTTCATTAGAGATATTTTTGCAGCCTTATTTTGTGTTTCTTCCCAAACCACCTATGTTGCCTATTTAATTAACAGGTTGCATTTACTAAGATTTGTATCTTCAGGTAAATGCTAACAATGTGAATTCTTCTCATGTGTAGAAACCGTCACTTCACTGAACAAAGCTCAGATTTTATGTATGGACAGCTTCATAAGGTTTTAAGACATCAGCATGGTTTGGAATGCTCTTTGGTAATAACCCCACAAGGGCAGGTTTATTTAGTTCCAAACAACACTAAATCTCTATCTCCCAGCCTTACATTATTAGTGCACCGTGCACACCAGCAAGCTCCAATGTTTCATTATGTTCACTTGCATGATATACTATGGCATCTCACTGCACAGTGCATAGAGGTGATTGACAGCCAATCTGACACCTGTCCTAGCACTGGATGGCTATTCTCTCCTTACTGACATTATCCGAACCTCCACCAGTGAGTTTCAGCTGGAAAACGATGTTTAGACACTTACTTGTATTCTCCTTTAAGTAAGCGAGCCTATTACCCTAGCTCCTTTGTGTAGATGATAAGATTGAGGTGTGTACTTCACTAGAGCAGTCTAGTTAATCATGCAGTGAAAACATGCTACTAAACACCAATATCAAAGCCACTTGCAAATCCCAACTTAATTTCTCTCACTGCAGCTAAAGGAGCTAGAATTGTTTTACCTTAGGTCCTGACAGACAGCAGAGAGGAGTAAATAAACAAACAGAAGTAGGTTTTAGCTTTCTTTTACAAACAAAATAAATAAAACAAGCTTTTCAAACTTTCACATCTTCCAGTTTAAAAAAAAAAAAGGTGCTATCTAAATTGACATACACAAACAGTACAAAAGACTGCAAGGGCATTTACTTAATTATAAATGAGGTTTAGTTAATAAGCCAGACTTCAATTCAGCTTAAGTGAATCCAAACTAATTAGAATTGGTGAATTTCCTACGTTTATATAAGGCCCTGGATTCATTTGAAAAAAAATCCTTTCTTATGATCTCCACACATGACGTATTACATGATACAGGTATTGGCCCTATTGTTTTGACAAATTTTAAGCAGAGTACTCCATTAACCATTATAAAATGTGCTATTAAGGAAAAAATAAGGTTCCATATGACCAAACCTTTCAAGAAGACGTGGAGATAATTCTTTATTTATTCTCCTTGGGCAACTCCTTATTCCTCACAGCAACTCATGATATCTTCGGCCTCAGTTTATCAATTTCTGCTAGACAGTGCTATTTTTTGTCTCACCTTCACAGAATATTCACTTGCAGGACGCAACAAACATGAATGGTGGCACAGGCATGGTTTAACCTTTCTCAAGTTAATATGGCTCTTGGGTTAAACTTTTCTCTGTGTAAGCAAAGCTCTACAGCATTATTACTCTTCTATGAGCTACTTAAGCTCTTTTTCTTTACATTGGAAATCAAATTTTTCTTCCCTTTTTTTTTAAGAGTAATGTTAAGTTGACAAAAGTCAGAAGTTCAACAAAGACAATGAAATGAAGTTTTCCCATAGTTTTTTTAACATTGAGAAATGTCATTCTTACAAATGCAGCATGTGTCACAACACCAGGGTACCCAGAGCTCCGATTGGCTTACAATGATTTATTATAAGGAATAATTCTGCATCCTAGCAGTTGCTGGAGCAAGGCTGTGCTTGAGGCCTATGCACATACATATTGGAATTAATGAAGCAGCAGTTTATGCTGTTGCAAACAGCTGGGGGTGCTTAACTTGTTTTTCTCTACAGAATTTTTGGATTTCATTTGTTTCTGGCAATTATGGAATGCAATAAAAGTAAGAATGGTGAATGAAGAGAAATGGAACTATGTAAAACAGCATAATCTAGACTTAGGTCAACAAAATATGCACCTCTGATAATACAGACAAATTTGTTTTTATATTTTACATTGTTTTATCAGTTCTAATTTTTCCCCAAAATGCTGTATTTAATATCAGCAAGATTAAAGACAGCTACACATATATCTGCAAAATACACCAGGCAGCACAACACAGATCTTTCCCCTTTTGCTGATCAAGTCTGCCTCAGAACAAGCAGGCAAATAAAAATGAGATTTTAGCTGGGACGGCATGTTCTTAATATGGTTCTATTGTTTCTAGACCTGTGTTATTACTGTGTCCAAGGCCCTCAAAAAGCTTGGAAGTGCTCTGTGCTGTGAGGATATGACACCTCTGGTTTGCACCTTATCTTGAATTTCTTTCCTCCTGAAGCCACTGTTGTAGATAAATTGTACTCACAGCAGGAATTTGTGATAGTTACTGTGGGCAGCCCCACAGCTTCAGTGCACTCTTAGGGCAGCTGGTATATTCTCACTTTTAAAGTCCTAAGCAAAACAAAATTTAAAAGAAGAAATAATGGGGCAGTAAGTGTAAAACAGTGTACCTGAGAATGGATTTTAGTATCCAATTGCTGAAGAACATCCAAAAAGTCCTGAACTGCTGCTGCAGAGTACTCATTAGAATCAGAAAGAGGGAGGCAAAGATGAGAGTTTCAGCAGCTGAAGAGAGGTTGAAGGGCAGCTGCAGAAACTGGAATGTATGCAATGCTTCATGCAGAGACTGTGGGTTGTGCAGCTGTTTAATTCTCTATGGAACATTCCTTTTCTCATGAATATTCCTTTATTCACTGTATCTCCTCCAAAGGGTTTGGCAGTGCTACATCACAGGATCCTGTCTAGTACTCTTCAGAGTCTAACTTGCTATGCTTTTTAAGTCAGCTAAAGCTCTGAAATGATTGCTTATAGCTGGGGCATGTTTTGATGGCTCTCCTGTCTTCCTTAGGCTATTCAAATGAAGGCAGCAGCTGCATTTTGCCATTCACAGTCATTTATGCCTAAAGGCTCATGTTTCCTGTCAAAAGCTGGAACCAGTGATTGTATATGATTTTTGTTCTTCAGTTTAATCGTACATCACCAATGTGTTTTCCATCTAGTAATGACTTTATTGATCCACTCTTCAGTCTTTCATCTTTCCATGCATCTAAGTATATTGTAGCAAAACTTCCACTGATCATTTTGTATCTTAAATTACACATAAATACATATTATAGAGCTATTCAATAATCACTCAGTATCAAAGGCTTACTATACAAGGGCCCAAGACAGCCAAACATCCTTAACTGTCAGTGGAAATAATCACAACTAAAAAGGAATAGAACTAGGTTGCTAGTTCAGACCAACAGCTTGGTCTCAACCATCTGCTTGGTCTGTTTCCCATTGCAGAATCAAAATGAAAAAAAAAACTAGAAATAATAAGCAAACATGAAAGGAAAAGAAGCCCATGATCAAAAGAGCAAACCATAAAAAACTTCCTTTTTTCTTAAAAATTGTTAATTCCTGTGAAGCAATTTTAACCTTTAAATTTATTTTATTTAAAACATTTTTTTTTACAATTAAGAACTTTATATTCTTACAGTCTAGACATCTTGATCAAAATAAACTGTAATATCTAAAAATACTTACTTTACTCTGATATACTGCTTTTTCTCTCATGGTTTTTCAAAGAATCAAATATATCTGTGTTGAAATTAAATCTTCTTCTACTGCATCCATGCTTCCAGTTTCTATCACATCCTATCGCCCCACAGCCCACAGTGCTGGATTTCTAATATTGCTAATATCACTCCCATAGCAACACGATAAGATATCATAAACTTGGCATTACAGCTTCATTCCTAGGTTAGGTCTAAGGTGGAGCTGATTCAAAAAGCAGCTCTTATTAAAGCATACATACACTTCATAATCAAAAGTAATTGCCATTAGGCTAGAGATAACGGCTTTCAGAGTACTGCAAATCAATTTCACAAAAAGTTGTCCCTTTTCAGCTCTGACCAAGAAAAAAGAACTTGTTTTGTTAGTGATGTTTAGAATATATTTCCCCAGCAATGCTTAAAGAGAGAACCATATAATCACAGGGATACAATTAATGAGAAAGATAGTATTACTTATGGTTTTCACATGCTGGATTCAGTCCATTACATAATGGATATAGCACAATGTAAAATGAGGGCAAAATCTAGATCCATCCTTTAGTTGCAAATCTTAAGAATGCACAAATGAATGCACAGAATGAATAAGTGAATGAGAAGGAATTCAACTTCAAAGATTGCCAAAATAATTTTAACAATAAATCTCTTTAAGCACAAAATGTAATACATTAAGTAGAACACATATCATTTGGTCAGCATTCTGGCATGTCTTATGATATATAATGACTAGGGACAAATGGGCTACACTTGTTACTTTCTGGCTGGAGTTCTAAGTAAAATTTTAAGAGTACAACGCAAGAAACCATATACAGTCTGTACTGCTACATACCTTGCAAATGGGTGAATAGCTCAGAAATAAAAGATGTTATTTTAGGAGTAACTAAATTGACAGTGGTTTTACTCTGTACACTTTTCATTGGCATCAGGCATGATCACAGAGGAAAATACTTTTAATCTATTGGTCTCAACACAGATTTTCTTTGAGGTTCATTGGGAAAACTGAACATCCAGATCTCTTGACTAAAATAGCATGTGGAAAAGAAAAATCCACTTGTCTGTTTATAAGATATTTAAGAAGGTCCCTCTTACAGCTCCAGATAATAGGGAAGGATCTGTAAGGATGAGTTCAAAGTGAAAAAAAAAGCAATAAAAGGAATGAGCAGTTTTCAGCAGAGAATACCTCAGGATTTGTTCTAGTTGTTGCTTTGTTTAGTATATCCACAACTTGTCTGAGAAGGTGAAGAATCAAGTTGCACAATGCAAGGTTATTGAGGATAGTGAGGAAGGAGCCAAATGTGCATAATTTCAGGGAGGAAAAAAGTCGAACAATTATACTATAAAATGGCACTTAGAAATAGGTGTAGAAAGATGGTGATGCATATGGAAAAAAAAATCTGAATTCCACATACAAAACAATGCTATGCTTTCTCAGGAGTGGTTTTCACTTCTTTGGCTCAAACCTCAGGAGTAACCAAAAAAAAGGAATTGAATTGAAGAAACAATAAAGAAAATAACAAAGTGGAATGCATTGTTATGTTGTGATTGAAATGCATCATGCACTGATGTCTTGAATAGATGGATTTCTGATGGATTTCATCTCAGTAAATTTATGGAGTAACTGAGAAAAGTCCAGAGAAAAGCAATTGTATGACTTAAAACAAGAATTCTTCAGTCTGGAAAAGACACGGTTTACAGGAAGATGTACACCTACATAGTCTTAAAAAAACCCAGAAAGCGGCAAGAGTAACACTGTAATTAACAACCTTTCCCAAGAAGTGTGAAAGATCAAATTAAACAAGAATGCAGATGGAAAACAATGGTGGTGGGTTTTGGTTAATTTTTGTTGTTTAGTTTGGGTTGTTTTTTTTGGTTTACCTTGTTTGTTTGTCAGGTTTTGGTTTTGGGGTTTTTTTTATGACTGCATGGTCACATGTTTAATTAACCTGTGGAACTTCTTGCTGCAAGATCTTGAAGGCATTAAAATGAGGACACTAAAATCTTACCTCCCTAGAACTGAACAATGCAAGGACTGTTAAAAAGCTGAGAAAATAACATAGCTTAATGATTATCTGAGGCACAAACTGAGGGCTGGAAGAAGCATGCTTGGGAGCTCAGGCTAACACCGTTCCCTTGTCAATCTCTGCTTTTATAACACAATACTGTCAGTGGACAGCGTAGCTGGCATTTCCAAAGAGATCTAATATATTTTCCCAAAGGTCACTGGGTGTCTTTCTAAGCTCCTGTGAAACTTTAAGGTGTTGCTACTTCACATACATCCTTAATTCTTATTATTTTTATTTTAATAGCAATATACCCCTCTACAGTGTTAGAACTACTTGTATCAAGCTCATGTATTCAGGAAGAATATCCGGTCATGGCCAACAGCCTGCACTTTCTCCTAAGGCACAGGGTCAAGCAAATACAAAACTGGAGAAACACTACAGTTTGTGCTGCCAGCACTGCAGAGTGGGAGAAAGCACATCTAGACTGTATGCTACCCAAGAAGTGAGTTCTTGCCCACAAAACCTAAAATTTAAGTTCTGCCTTACAATTATAACCAGAGGAATAATTCAGGCAAGACAGAACCAAGCCACAGCTTCACATTTATTTAGTCTATAACTTGTCTTTCTTCCAACATGCATTAAAGGAACTGACAACTCCTTACTTCTTTCAGGAAGAAGAAACAGCAATTTTTCACTGACAAGGCTAGCATATTAATTAATTATGAATTAAAACATGACAAACAAGGATTTTAACAGTTAGAAATCTTTCATTTAGTATCTGAGTATCAGGCAGATGTATATATTTAAACTCACTGAAAAAAAGTATAACCTAGAAAATGCCCTGGAAAAGGGAATTTCCACTTATGAAGGTTAATAATATTAATTGCCTTGATTTGCAGTTGTTATTTTATGTGGGGAAAAAAAAAAGTGTTAGGTGTTTTTTTTGGTCAGTGTTCCTTCAAAATAAATATATTTGCATAACAAAGTGAAAATATGAATTATTGAGCAGGATAAAAAGATTCTTATCCCCAGTTTCTTCCTTCTGCATCTTTGTGATAGTCAACCCTTTTTTTTCTGCTTTTTTATGCCTATAATTAAATATGTCTGTTACAATTTAGACTTGCATTTACAGACACGCAAATGTTTGAGCAGCATGGTAAAGGTGATCTTTGAATTTCAGATGCTACATGAAAAATTTTACCGTTACTTCATTATATATATTCATTTAAAAATGAAATCTTAAAAGATTTTTTCTATCTGCTTGGATTAAATTGTTTCTGCAACTGAAAGCATGAAGGTATTCTGACTAGATGAAAAATAACACTTCTAGGGTTGAACTTCATTCTCCACTGAGACACTGTGCCTGATCTTGATTGTGTTCCAGGAAATTTCTACTTTTACTTGCTTGGGAAACGTATCAAAATCCATATCTGATATATTGAATACATTGATTTACCCAGCTGTTCCAGAATCATATTACTTCAATTTAAGAACAAGGTGATATGCCTAAATATGACAAAAACCCGTAATTTGATAGAAAATGAATCTGTAAAGGCACTCAGCAAGGTTCTGAGATCCAAAATTAACACTGCTTAAAGGTTTACCACTGGTTACTGTTTTCATCAGGCACCCTGTAAAACTACATTCCGAGACATTTCTTCTTTTGCAGAAGCAAAAAAATGTCAGTCATGTGCCTTTAGTTTTGTGGTTCATTCACCAGAACCACTGTAAAGGACTATAGTGATTTTGACTTAATACCGTACTTACCATATCTCCTTCATCTACCGTGAACTCAATGTTGTTCTAAAATATTCAGGGTCATTTTTCTTAAAACCAAGCAAAAAAAAGGGGGATGATCACACATGTGCTTTGCAATTCTAGTTCACATTCAATACAGTTCTTTTCCTGCTTAAGATGTCAAATACTGGGTCTCATTTGTCACTACTCTTTCAGCATATTTAGTTTTGTGGACAAGTGTTTTACTTTTGCAGATAAAACCATGGTTCTGCTATGCTTCTGAAAGGAGTTTTAAAATATAGATACATATTTTGCATGGTTGTCATATATTTACTTCCAAATGCACAAAAATAGGACTTTCTCTTCTAAATTTCACAGAAGTCTATGAGCTGTAGTCTCTTGTCCTCCACTAGAAGTTAGCTACTACAGGACAGTAACAGGCTCAGTGCCACACAAATTACCATTTCAGATAACCATTTAAAACAATTATTTTCTCACCAAAACTTGTTTAAAACACAACAGAGAAAGCTTGATTTTTTAATTGTTATTTCCTAAACTAATCTGTACTGTCAGTGATATAATGCGTTCTTTGCCTTTACCTATGGTCTTTAATGGTTATTTGTTGCCTCTGTAACATTCAAGTGATAAAAGCATGTTTCCTGCATTTACTTGCATTATTTAATCTAAAATGTTCATGGCACTCCTTTGATTAATTGAAAAGTTCAAATTAGTTGGCTTGTTGAGAAGTCCACTATAATAACTTATTTATTGTGGTATATTTCACCAATACTGAGACAGTGCTGTAAAACCTGATGCATTTGAGACTTTCTTTTTCCTGAAGAGGTGATTTTCCCCCTCAAATAGCTTGATACTTATTTCCACTCAGTAACAAAGTGAATGAGAAAATAGGTGAGCAGCTGAAATAAAATATCCTGCAAATGAAAAGTATCCTGACAGAACAGCTCATTTAAACACCACAAGCAGATTTCAAGGCATTGACTTTAAAAACAGACTCAAACAGGACAAATGAGCTAAATATTTCAACTAGTGAAATTTATATTTGGCTTAAGTATTTTGACAGAGTTTTTAGTTTAGAATGATTTTTCTCTATTTCTGTGATAATGGAAATTGTAATGAAATACTTTATCTATCTTAGTGAGAAGGCTCATCTTGTCTGACTGGCTTTTGATAAATAGCAGGAACACAGACTGGAAAAAATGGAACTAACTAACAGATAAACCTACTTATAGCTGAAACCTGGCATGAATCTTGTAACTAGAAGCTCTCATTGATACACTAGGCAAAAGATCAGATCATTGAAAAAGTCTCTAGTTTTCTTTTGGTCAGAACAGTAATTTTTCAATATCCCATAAGAAATTTTGGTCATGTTAACCTAGTCATCCCACACATCAAGACTCCAATGATATTTTCTAACTCAGGTACAGAGTCAACAGATGAAGAGAATCTGCTCATGTAGTTGAATATAAACTTAAAATTTATTTTTTTCCTTATACTGAGCTATAAAAGACACTTCTTGCCAGACTGGATAAAAAAAAATTGCTTTCAGTTTCAACTATTGCAATCAATAGCAAACGTTGGTAAGATAGTAAAACATTTTCTATATAGCATGTCTTACATTCCTATGTGTATCACACATACCTTAAAATATCTGTGGTTTGGTTTTCTTCAGTGGTTTGCACTTTTGTAATGAATACATTCTTTCCACTAAGCATATTTTATGTGCAGCTTAACTATTACAAAAACTGTAAGACTGTAGCTAAGCTCATTTAGTAAGGAAAGAGATGTTTTGATGGATGTAAGAAAGCATGGATTGAAGAGGACAGAACAGGAAACAGCCAGCATTCTTTATTACTACTCACTTTTTTCTTTTTTCACAGAGGTCCTCTTTCAAATATGGAGGTCCAGTCTGTACTGGATCTGTGTGTGGAGAAAACTCATAGTATGCCAACATGTCAGAGGACAGAAATTGGGGATGCTCATTAGAGAGTTCAATTCTTCAAACTGCCTGGTCTGGTCTCATAATAACGGGAAACATTGACGGCTTGTTGCTCAAACATATGACTAAGGGAATAAAATTAAAAATATTTGCCTTATTTTCTAAAATATTTGATATTAACATCTGTATACCTTATCAGAAATGGGATATTGTATATAGTATTTTTTTTTAATTAGAGTAAGTTATAAATACAAAGTCACTTCTTTGTCTACCATACTATGTAGTACATTAACATGTTATGATCTGAACAAAATAATTTTAAATTGTTCTGTATTACCTCTACCTTTATTATTGATCCATATGATACAGGTGTGGCACACAGCAAAACAATTCTGAAAAAACTGATTAACCCAAAAAAACAGGTCTTTGCAATCAATTCCTTCTTTACCTAAACATAGGGAGGAATATGTATAAAATTTTAGTTTTGATATATATTCTATTTTTAGTTATAAAAATACAAAGGTTGCTCAATTTTCATTAAATATTCTGATATTGTCCTCATAAACCACGCCCAAAGGTAAATAGGAAAATTGTTCTAAATGAACTTGCAACCTTTTGGAAAACAACCAGAAAAACCCCACAAAATCCCACAAAGAGGATAAAAAAACCCCTAAATTAAATTGCTTATGTCGCTTTATTCTATTAATAAATAGCATAAGAACTTAAGACTTGATAAAATTGGCTTTGTTACAAAAAATTAAAACTACTGCTCTTCTAAAGCAATTTTCTAAGCTTTTAATATAGGTACATAAATGAAAGAAGTTTCAGTGCCATATATAGCATATGGTAGATGACTCAATATGTATCTTTGATGTAATAATATTAATACCTTTGTTTTCAAATTCATTCAGTCATCTCCCTGATGAAAGAGTCTGCATGCTAATTTATAATCTGTCAAGAAGCTTTATTGATTAAACTAGATTTGTTGCCTGTCTCTTGCCTGTTTAGAAAAAATCTTTGCACTCAGGAGAAAACCTTGTGGCTATTTTACCATTAGTCATAGCTGGTTGTCTTCTGCACAGGAAAGACACAAACAATTCTTTGTGCTGCATATGGAATTTTATTAATGTCGCCAGTTGGAATAGCGAAGACATATTTAACTCTGAAATATTTACTACTGTTGTTTGCTTTTTTCAGAACTTTCATAATTTGTGAGCATTTTTATGTGTTAAGAATAGTAATGACCATGGGAAAAGTGGAAAGGATAAAAAGTATGGATTCTTAAGTTCCAACACAGAAAAGCTTTGATTAATTCCCATGTATGTTTCCATGTGTCATTGAATTTCTTTATTTAGAAAAATAAATAACAGTAATAAAACACTAAAGAATGGTCTATCCTCACTGTACTTTTCATTTGGACAGAACCATTTTGCCATGAATGCCTGCCAGAACATACATTCTTGTAAAACTTCTTTAACAGTTTGGCAAAGTAAGTAGTTTCACAATGTTAGTATCAGAGAATCACCAGGGTGTTGCTAGCTTTAGATAAAATTCCATGGTTGGGGAGGGACTTAGGACATTTCCAAACACAAGTTACAAATCTGCAGGGCTATGATTCAGTTCAGTAAATACCATACAGAGCCATGTTTAGACATGAAAATATTTACCACGAGACTTCCTTACATAAAGCTAAAAGCTATATAGTCAGTGGTTCCAACTGTTTCAGTAATATGTGCATGACCATGCAAGTCAGTACCTACTAAAAATAGAAAGGTTCTGGCTATGAAACAGAGAATACATTTTTTTTACCAGAAGAATGTACCCCACCACATAAAAAGAAGAAATGAAGTAGTGAAAGTAAACCCATTGATTCACTTTAAAACATCAAACATATAAAGCCATTTAGCTTGATATAATAAACAAAAATTGGCAATGACAAAATTATGTGTATTGCTATTAGTCTGAATCTAACCAAAATGTCTTAGTTATACAAGTTCTTAAACAAATATTTAGAGAAGTTGAACTGTTCCCCTCACCTAAAATTTTAGCCCAAAACACCATCTGCTCTAGAGAATATGAACATACTAACTCATTTTAAAATTACTCTAAATTTTTCAGCGATTGGGAAAAATATAGTACAAAACTCATATATTTACCAACAGAATGACTTTTTTCATGATGAATTATTTACTGATGAACTTGAAATCTTCCTGATCAATGAAACAGAACCCTAACTTAGAGTTATTTTAGGTAAAATAGTTTTAAATTTCATCTCTCTGAACTTCAGTGGATACCAACTGTTTTTGATTATTTGATCTGGTTCCAACAAAAATAAATTAGGCCTAATTTTTTTTTTCTAAATTTAAATTAAATTTGATTCAACTTAATGATCATGGTAATTCCAAGGCAGTGACAACAACACAGGGATGATATGAGCCTTAAGTCAATGCACACTCACTTGCCAAGTCATATAGAAAATATAGCTTCTATAAAGTACATTAATACAGAATTTTGAAATGTATAACAAATCCTGCATATGTGCTTGTCCTTTAATGTTATATGTTGGGACACTGAGAGGTTTTTTAGGCTCTTGTACCATGTGTCCCTGTTTCACCAGCCATGAACCGCTACAGGAGGTTTGAGAATACCTGAGTAAATGTCTGCATGTTTATCCTTCATCCTCTTTCCAAGTGTCTTTTTGATATAGATGAGCATATCTATTTCTCTACCTATTTTGCTAGAAATATATCCTTCCTCTAGAACTAGAGAAGGCTTGACTCTGTTTTATTCCTGAATGGCAAGTCATCAATGTTACTTGCATCGGCTCAATTTAATAAGTAGGGTCACATCAAGTACATTATATCCCCCAGGCAGCAAAAAATTTAACAGCTCCATAAATGTGTCAAGATGACAAAAACCTTATAAAGTTGATATAAATTTAATATGAGTGACCACTATTCTAGATTTTCCCGCAGGTATCAGTAAAAATACTTTTTTTTTCTTTCTTTTTATTAACAGCTTCATGAGTTACCACAGAGAAGAATGCTTAAATTACAGTACAGTGCATTCCCATTTATTTTAGAAAACATTTTAAATAAATTGATATCCATATCCAGTAAAATATGCTGTTGGCAGCCTTCTTTGTTCTGTTCAGTTGCTGAGGTAGAAATTTTAAATAATCAGAGCAAAAATTCACAGGATAGAAAAAGGATTAAAAAAGGTCATTTATTTAGTTATTGAAAAAAAACCATGAAAAAGTTGTATCTTTGAGAGCTTTAATATTGCCTTTTTAACCCCACCTGTCCCCCAAGAAAAAAAAGTCAATATTAGAGAAGAATACTCAGAAAATTGAAAGTTAGACTTGAATTCCAAAGCCCTTAGTCACAGCAAATGCCTACCTGTCAAAGACACGAAGTTGGTTACTTTCTACATTTGTCTTGAACATTTTTTCGTGAATTTTAAAGATTACTGTTAAAAAGAAATTGGGTAGTCTGGTAACACTGGAGAAGGTAAGGTGTCTGAAAACAGAACAAGATCTTTATTAAAATCAAGAACTAGTATGGTAGGCAACACTGTTTTCAGTTCCACAACAAATCACAGACTAATAAATAACAGTAAGAGGTACTTTTAATTTTTGTATCTTTCTTCTTTTTCTTGGAATATGCCCCATGTTGCGAAGAATTTTGACAGTAGCAAAGAATTTTACTAGTTTTGTTCTCTCAGCATTTTATTTTCAGAATCAAGACAATCCAGTGCCATTATAACAGAATCACAGAATATCCTGAGTTGGAAGGGTCCCAACAAGGATCATCAAGTCCAAATCCTGGCCCTGCACAGGACAGCCTCAACAATCACACCATGCACCTGAAAGCCTTGTCCAAACACTTCTGGAACTCTGGCATGGCCACTTCCCTGAGGAGCCTGCTCCAGTGCCCAGTCACCCTCTTGGTGAAGAACCTCTGAGTGAAGAACCTTTCCCTTGCCCTGCTGGCAATACTGTGCCTGATGCACCCCAGGACATCACTGGCCCTTTTGGCTGCCAGGCCACTGCTGACTCATATCCAACTTGCCATCGACCAGGACTCGCAGGTCCCTGTTTGTGGTGCTGCTCTCCAGCCTTTCATTCCATGCTACATCTGTACATTCAGGGTTGCCCTGTCCCATATAGAGAAACTGGCAGTTGCCCTAGCAATTTTTATTCAAAAATCTGACCATGTTGTAATTCCATCCTCACTAAAACAGGTCTCTCAATACACTTCATGAAACCTTGACTGCATGGATCAAACCTAGATGTGAGCAGAGCCATGATTTCACCTGTTTCCTTATTTAGCCCAACTCTAATTTTTCTTTTGATGTTATTTAGCTACTGTTTTACTTTCAAGCTCCTTTTGATTCTCTAGTCAATAGGATGGACAAAATCAACAGAAACTCTAATGTTGCCATCTTGATGGATAGGTGAAAAGAATCTTGTCACAGTAGTTACCTATACAGAAATACTTAATGCATACAAAGATGTTTTAAATAGATTTTTTTTTAATTCCATAAGACTGTAGCTGCTATTGTATTCCATTAATAATCCCATTAGCACAGACTGCCATTATTATTGCTATTAACTATTTTTTGCTGCCAGACAAAATGAAACCAATTTCACGTTACCCAATAGAAGATTTGCTGTTCATAGTAAGAACATCAAGTTTCTCACAGAAAAACAACGGATATTTCCCACAGGATTACCTGAATCTTGACAAAACTGTTAAAAGAAAAAGAATTAAAGTGCAGCATATTGATTTGTATTAATAGCACCGATCTGAATGGTGAAATTAGAAGGTAAGTTTGCGCTGCAGCTGTTTCACACTAGCTCCAGGATCATTCACATTCATGGGAGCTGCAATCCCTGCCCCGGCTGCGGAGGGCTTCGCTCCCTGTGTGGACAAGGGGCGGCGTGGGCAGATCACAGAGAGATTTCAGGGACGCAGGCGGGGCGATTCGTGGCCAGCACCTTGCGGCCAATCCCGTTGGCCCCTCCTCTCTTGTGGTGGNTTTCAGGATGGCCACCAGCCGGGACGTGTCCCAAGGAGGCCATGCCAGCTTCTGTGGAGGGCCCCATGCCCTTCCTGCTGCGGCTGCGTTGGCAGCCCTGGGGGCTCCTTCTGCTGCCCAGAGCCCGCAGCGCGGGGCAGCGTTTGCTGATGGCTTGAGCCGTCAAATCATTCAAGATCCTGTCGGGCTGTCTTAGACGCCTGGGGCGAGGGATTCTTTCCAACCTGGGCCGCTTTGGGTGGAGTGGGGGCAGCACCAGGGCAGGTGGCAGGGTGTGACCATGTACCTCCAGAATGGAAGTAATTTCTTAAATTTCTTAGGACATGGCTGCTTGCCATCCTGTAAATACGGCCTCATGCAGATAGAAAATATTACATGCATTGTCTAAATTAATCCCAGGAACTAAAGTGGTTTACGTTACAAAATGCAAATAGTATGTGAAATTCACTCAATATGGACTATATTACCCCTATTATAGTAATATTTTGCTATGTTTTAAGAACAGAAAAAGTACAAAAGTACAAAGCCATGGTTTTCCCTCTACTAAATTGTATCTAGACTGCAAGTAATCCATTAAGGTCCTCCATTAGCTTCAAAAGACAATCAACCGAACAGGAAAAAACATTGTCACATAACTCAGTAGTTACATGAATCCTGACACGAAGGATCTGTCTGAATTAACACTGAGAACTAAATAATGTTCTATCTAGTCATTAACAACATCTCATATAATTGGGGAAAAATCCCTAAAAAGAAACGAAATCCCTAAAATGGAACTAAATACTAGTTATTTTGTGCTAGTAATTTAAATAGAAATTATAAGAATAAAGGTGCATCAGAAAGCAGTATTTTATTTTTAAAAATAAGTTTCTGAATTCTATGTATCCCAGAAAGCAAGTAATCTAAACTCATCTCTGATGACATGTAAAATATTTTTTCAATGTTCCTTCATAGAGTTTTTCATTTGCGTTCTTGGTTTTACACCTTCAGCCTCCCAATTTTTTTCCAGAGTGTGTACTTTTAATGAAATATGTGAGCAATTCCTCTTCAATTAAAGTGATACATTTAAAAGAATTGGCGAAATAAAATGCTCCCAGTTTTAGTATCGCAATAGGTAAAAAATGGCAGAGGTATTACAACACAAATGGTAATTTCAGGATATGATTCCAAGTAGAAGCATAGCATTAAACGGACTACTTAGGAATCTTAAGCTGACCACTTTAGATGGTGTATCAACTCAATATTTAAATGTTAAATAACTCTGACACAGCAATTGAATACCGAGTATTGCACATGCAGTGGTAATGGATACAAAAAAACGCCAAAAACTATTAAATGGAAAGTTGAATTTTAAAGGATGAAAAACATCTTTTTTTTAGCTTATTCAGGTGCATTATGAAGATTTTCAGTATCTACTAATATTAATGTCTCACTAAGTATATTCTGCAGTTGGTTAATAAGCCTCTCAACCTGTACCTTTTTGCCTCTCATTTGGTGAAACAACATAAATAGCTTGTATTTCAACCGTAAAAATCTGCTGGGCTCATCTCTCAGCTTTGCTCAGCTCCTGTAAGCACCTTGAACCTCAAATCTCTGGAATTTAGTTCTCCTTGAGCCCCTCATTGGTTGAAAGTAGATCCTGTGCTTTTTTTTTTTTTTTTGTGGGATTGAAATGCACACTTTTTCTTTCTTTCCCTAATGCCGTAATATCAAGAGAAAATAAAAGGAATGCTACAATAAGGACAATAGTACAACAAGGACAAAGTCAAGCTAGCATGCAAGCCCCCCTGCTTATATCAGGGTTCTTTTACTAATAAGCATGTGTGCTTATCAGCTCTTCAGACAACAGCAGCCTACTTCAATCTAAAGAAACCTATTTCAGCCTGCTTCCCCTGACCTACTGCAAGGACTGTGAAGTTCAAGATAATAATGCAGCCCTGCCAGCCAGGCTGTCCTAAGACATAGAATAGTTATTCTCTGAAGATAACTTAAAGATAATGAAATGAGACTGTAAGAGGTACTTCTAGTAGAGTTTCCTTACTTGCAGCTCTAAACCTAAATTCAAGAATTTATGGAATTTGACCCGTATGACCATTTCTCTTATTGCCTTGTAATTATCAGAAGTACAGGAAATTTCAAACCATTAGTAATAAAATTAAGATGAAAATGAGTAACTTAATTTTCATTTATACAAGATATTTTCCTAAATATTTAGTCTGCTGATGGGAATATTTATTCACTCTATCACAATAAGTAGAATGAAAGAAGGCAAACAATTTTAAATATTAAGAACAAGAAGAAAGCAATCAAAACACAAGCTTGAAGACAATGACTAAAGAAGCATGAAACGACAAAAGAAGCATGTAAAAGACAGTTGAACTAATTATATTATTCTATTTTCAATTCTCCATAGCAATGCATTGAGCTCTTTCATCTAGAAATTTTAGTTCATTCATGAAAAGACATGTCAAAAATAAAGGACTCTTCTTTTGCGTGCAAAAAAAATACATATGAGATTTTAAAACCAATTTTGATAGGATTTTCATGCATTGTCAAAGGGTTAAAAATGAGAATGGCAGCTGATGAGATTTATGTGTTTTACATGAGCTGAGAATACGAAAACTGAAAAATACTTACTTGCATACATTGATGGACTAACAAGAACAAAAGAGACGCAAGACTGCTGAGATTTAAATAACTACAGCAAACACATATGAATTTTAACCAATGAATTAATGAAATATGTTAACTTAGTTTCTAGAACCAAACTCCTCAAGCTGGATGATTCCCAAATTCATTCACATTTTTTAGGATCTGAATGTAGATCTTTTTTAAGTTAGACATCTCCATATCCTGTAGCAAACTCACTATTTTTAATCAGATTCTCTTGTACTAAAGAATTGAGTTTTGCAAGTTAATTTCTGGATACTGGAATTCCACTCTCATTCAATTAAATACTGCAAGACTTACCGGTCTGTTAAGCCTATCAGATGGCCCTTAGCACTTGTCTTGGAATGAGTTACAGTCCACGCTCACCAGCAGGAGCTAGGGAAAATACAAGAAAGAGAACAATACTGTGCAGGGTGAGGGAAAGTTAGAGGAACTGCAGCTGTGATAGAGGGAGAAAGAACACAGAACTGCAGGCAACCACAACTCATTGGCTTTTCTGCCCAGGGAGCAGCTTTTCAGCCATTGAAGTTTCAAAGCTGGTATCCCAATCTTGTCAATAAGCTAGGCAGAAGAAGGAGTTTTTTTTAAAAAAGAAAAGCAAGATAAATGCAGACACAATGCAAAAGTATAGAGAAATGAATCATCCCTTTCATTCAAAGGGTATCCACCAGTCACATTAAATCCTAAAACAACTCACTTGCCTCTATTCACAACAAGTAAATTCAGTTTGCCTAACCCTTGAAAAAAAGAGTATGCGGAAGGCAAGAAAAAATTCCAGACAACTTCCTTGTCATGACTTAAAACGCCTAGCTCTGACCAGGACAGCGAACAATTCTTTTGGATGCAGAAATCTGTCATTCAATAAAAACTGGGCTTTCACAAGCTGAATTTTCTCTCCCATATCATTCAACAAAGGGACTATACTCTCTTCAGTTTAGTTATTCCTACTTCCTAGTAACCTGGGAGAGATTAGATCATTAAATATTTGCAAAATGTACTGTGCTTCTTATTCACTTTTTAAAGAATAAGAAAATATAGTAACAGTAATAATAGCAAATTTAGTAGACCACAATGGTAGTGGATATGAATACTAACATCTTCGAAACACAGACCTTCAACAAGAAGGAAAACAAAACAAAAAAAGAGGTCAGATCTGTGGCTTTCAATTGTAATTTGTGGAGTTGGGTCAGTGTTAGAACTATGAATTATTTTGTTCCTATTTTCAGGTCATAAAATTGCTGTTTCTCAGCACAAAGTACAGTAGAGAGCTTTTTGTCTATCTTCAGTCTATTTTTCTCTGAGAATACTCCAATAGAGTAAGGTCCACACCTTCTGTTATTAAGGCAATCACAACTATACTTCCTTTCACCTACAAATGCATCATTTAATCCACTGTAATCAATACAATTGATTACATCAATGTTAAACTGACAGGAACTGAATAAAATTAATGCCATGTCTTACATCAAGGAAAAAGTACAAACACAGTAAGCTTCAAAAATAATTTACACTGCATTTGCAAAAATAAAACCAATGCAGTATTAGCAATTGTGTTTTACAAAAAAATTATAAAATCCTTACAACATTTAAAAAATCACAGATTGGTTTATATTCCTATTATAGTGATTGAACTAGGAGGGCACATGATGTACTACACAGCTGTTGCAAAGCTTTTTCTTTCAGTGAACATTTTAGCCTTTTTGGTAGGTAACTAAGTGGTTATATAACACAAAGATACCAACTAATCCTTCCTCTGTAGTTTTTTACTTTCTGCAAAGTCTAACCCTCAGACCACAGAGGCCCAAAATACCATGAGACCTAAACAGGAGCTATTTTAGGCCAGTATTTAATTGACTGGAACTCAGAAACTAATTACAGATTTGCATGAAACTTCACAGAAAAATCAAGCTTTAATGAAAGACTGTTTGCAGGAAAAGTAGGGGAAGGCTTTTTTTTCACATGAAACAGAGAAAATGACTTGCTACTAAGAGTGTAAGAGCAAATGGAAGCTCCTCATATGGCTTCTCCCCAAGGTCCTTCACCATCTTAGTGGCTCTCCTTTAGATGCTCTCTAATGGCTTTATAGCACTCTTGAATTGTTGCGCCCAAAACTGCACAAAGTAACTGAGGTGAGGTCACAT
This sequence comes from Illadopsis cleaveri, assembly GCA_013399915.1. Classification (NCBI taxonomy): domain Eukaryota; kingdom Metazoa; phylum Chordata; class Aves; order Passeriformes; family Timaliidae; genus Illadopsis; species Illadopsis cleaveri. Next base: position 1,397,116 of record VXBB01022695.1, read on the forward strand.
CAAGGCAGAGCAGTGTGATAACCGCCACACTTCACTGACTAGCAATTCATCTATTTAAAATCAGTAAGGACAATTTTTGTGGCAATATCTAGGCTTTTTAACTCAATATACGAAAAGGCAGGATATTTATTGTAATTTGTTTCCTATCTGATTTGACAGAATCATTATTTGCCCCTTCCTTCTGTGTCACATATCGGTTGCTCAGCAGTTCCGAAGTGCAAGTACTTTACAAAGCATGAATTTTATGGGGAGTGCAGGAACCTTGTTCAAAGCTCACCTGGCACCTTTGTAAACATCCACTTTGGCTATATTTGAATTGGTGGCATGCCTAGAAATAATTGATTGGTATATACATGAGACATGGGGAGTGTAATAGTTATTAGTTCCATGTATGGGTTATCCTAAATGTTAACAAGAAAGTAGTCACTTATCAAAAAATGTAGAACTTTTTTTAAGCACTAAGAAAAAGATTGCAAAGAATTGTAGTCAAGAAGAATTTAAAGCAAAGAAACAAGAAAATCATTTACAGTTGAGAAGTGAAACCTTTGGAAATGAACATTTCTGAAAACTGGATAGGTACAGGTATTTTCCACTGGAAGAAAAGGACATTTGATCAAGAAGGAAATTAAATGTGTGGCTGATGATAGCTATTGACTATTAATTCAAAGCATTAATAATTTAATGGTGGGTTTTTTCATTTGTCAGTGACCTATGTTTTAATGTGTTTATTTTTACTATGTATAATTTGTGATGATGGCAATCCCGTAAGAAGAAAAGGGCTAGCAGCAAACCTTTAATGCAGTTAAAAGATTACCAGTATTAAGGTTTATTTGAAAACCTATGGCTAGAGAAATGAATTTAAATGATAGTAGAGTACAGTTAGGACTTTCAGATATGATAAACTCCAACATTCCTTCAGTGAACTTTACAAATCAAAGAAAAGTGCTTTCCCTTGGTATTTGAAATTAATTAACAGTATTTTTGCTGTTGAAAAATATTTCTGACTTCATTATAAATTTTTATTTTATTTCAGTATATTATTACATATACATTACAGTGCCATTATATGGAAATATAAGGAAAAATGCACTAAGGAGGCAAGCTGAAGTAGTATCATATTGTACTGATTCTGTTAAAAACTAAGAATGATACTGGTTTTTTATTAGTTTTGCTACAAATAAAAACACTACAGAGCAGATCATATATAAACTCTGAGGGGATTTTTCAGTCCTATTTTTTAAAAATTGCTATTTTCTAGAAGTTATGTATACATAGATGCTGTACCATAGACTAAAAAGAATCAAATTAATGTTTCTAAGAAATTGAAATATTGTTCTAAACAATCTGCCAATATTGTGTTCAGATATCTCTAAAATCAAATGGAATCTAACATTCATTGAGAACTACCATGGATGACTTTATGAATATATTTATGAACAGTTATTACCTTTTTATTGAGTTTTATATCTGCAATGTATCTAGGTGACCAAAAGAATCTGTCAGGCAGTGCTATTATTTGAATATTACTAGACATACCTAATGTGTGTTTTTCCACAGCAGCTCTCACAGTGCTATGCTTTGCATTGGCACCTGGAACGGTGCTGAAAACATCACAGTGCTTTGGCTACTGCTGAACAGGGCTGGCAGAGTGTCAGTGCAGTCTCTCAACATTCCCCCAGCAAGGGGCTGGGGGTGGGCAAGACCCTGGGAGGGGACACAACTAGGCCAGCTGACACAAAATATCCAGAGGAGTATGCCATACCATATGACATCAGCTCAGATGTAAAAGCTAAAAAAGAGAGGTGTAATGGGAGGCATTTGTTATTTGTAGTGTTTGTCTTTAGGAAGAACCTCTCTGCATGCTCAAGTCCTGCTTCCCTGGAAGTGTTTGAACATCACTCATGGATGGGAAGTAGAGAACAAAATCTTTTATTTCTCTTTATTTGCATGTGCACAACCTTTCTCTTTTGCTCCAGTAAACTGCCTTATCTCAACCTACAAGTTCTTTCCCATCTTATTTTTTCTCCCCAGGTCAACTGAGAAGGGAGAGTGACAGAGCAGCTTGGTGGGCACTTGGCATCCAAGGCCAACCCACCAGACCCAATCACATTTTAATCAAAATGCACTGACACTGTTCCACTGGTGGTCACAAAAAGACCTATTTCAAACAACAGGCTGTGATTGGCTGTTCCATGAAACAGTATATGGAAAAATATTTAAGGAGTCTGTCTCTTCACCTTCTCTGATTAGGGAACAGCCACAATGTCTGCAAAGAAAATTCCCCTGTGAAAGTATTCCATTGAAGTTAGATTATTTAAGAAAAATGGGGTCACCTTTTCCACTATAATTGATCATCATTTTCCCATATTATAATTTGTTTAAATTCTTTGAGCCAACACATAATTTAAAGTCATAATAAGACTTCTGAAACATGAAAAAAGCCACCTTCTCATTAAAATCTTCATAGTGTGCATGTTTCATTGTACAGCTGACAGCTTTTTTGAAGAAAAAAATAAGGAACAATAATTCATAAAACTTACGTCTTTTCAGAAAAAAGGTACAAAATTCAGGAAAACAGTCTACCACAAAGGCTAAATACAAAATTCAGGAAAACAGTCTACCACAAAGGCTAAACTTTTTCATTTCTTCTAACTCCATTAGCCATCTAGCATGTGGTGTTTTCTCTTACTATTCATCACAAGTATCCTCTTTATCAAAATTACTAATCTTCCTCTAGCAGTTTTGCAACACTAAATTCTAAAAGTGCTTTTATGAATTTTAATTAATCTTCAGCATAAATAATCCAAGGCAGGCAGGTATTATTCTTAATTTACAAATGAGAGAGACAGCATATAGAGAAGTGACCTTGCACAAGTTTATACAGGAAAAAAATCTGAACAGAAGCCAAGTCCACATCTCAGGAGTTTCTTTCAAAGTCTAGCAGCCATACTTCCTTTTGTGTTTCTCGCTTATGTTTTCCAAACTCACCAGCTATTTGTGCTGACTTATTTTCAAAACTATATCAATTTCTGGGCTAGCAAAAAGTAATACCTTACTACTCTGTAATCAGTAAAAATTGTTGGGGTTGTATTTCCATCTCGTGTCACTGAAGACGTAAATATTTATTTTCATAATCACTTATTTGGATCCTCTCAGCTTGTGCATAAAGGAAAATATCAGATTGTAGTTTCTGCTAACTGATGAAGCCATTTTTCTGGGCTGGATTTGTCCATGCAACCTGTTGCTGCATGATGCTTTCTAAACAATTGAGTTCAGGAATCGATCCAGTATGCCTAATGTGTTATCTTGATGACACAAGGTAAGTTTAGATTTTTCAATTCAGCAGTAAAAGGATCATAAGCAAGTCAGTAGATTTTGAGGTAGTTTTGAGAGAAGGATAGATTTCCTCCTCTAGTATAGTGGTCTGTCAGGCACTTACTGCTTTAGTAGTCACTAAAACAACTCTTCAAAATTATATTCTATGTAGTGACAATCACCTATCTTACTTTCTGTCTCCTTCATAATTTCATTTCTGCCAATTTCTGAAAAACAGATTAAATAATGTGTTACTAATAGCACAAATAGTGAAAATCCTGTTCCTACAAAAATTCCATCAAATTCTGAAATATATTTCAGTTACAGTAGCCCTAAAGTCACATTCATGAGCATTCTGTTATCCAGTTTGCAAAACTCTTTTCTTCTATCAGCTCTAGGGCCAAATGATCTTTTTTCAAAAACTCTTTGTTTCCAGCTTTGTTTCTATGATGAAACCAAACTTTTTCAGGTAACATCATCAAAAATACATCAGGACCCCCCCAAATCCACAAGAAGACCGCTTGGTGAAGTGAGTGAAGAGAACAAACATATTAGAAAGAAAGAAAAAGAGAGAGAGAAAAAATGATGTGCAATGTTCTGAGCATCAAGATGATGTTCATTTCAGAAAGTGTCTCTCTGAGGCGTTCTTCTCCTTTCTTGCATACAAAATCACTTCTGCATTTCCACTACCACCTTGTCACAGCAGGTAAACCAGCAACAGGCAATTCTAAAAGGGAGCACCACCAGATGCAGCACTCCAGAACTGAATGAATGTTGTAGTCCTAAATGTGTTTAGTCAAGGTCTATCTCAGAGGTTGTAAAGCAAGTTCCAACACATTAGAACAATCCTTTTATACAAAGGATAAAAAACCAACCAACAAAACTGCTGTCACCATAAGAAAGAGTAACTCACATATTTCCAAAATGCAGCAAAGTCTTCAAGTTGTGCGGTAACTGGGGACATTACTGCATTGTCTGCTCTAACAATGTGTTTTTTTGCAACAATTGTCACCTGACTCATTTAAGATACATCACAGCAGACCATCTTCTCCAGGTTCAGAACTCATTTGGGGAGATGTAGCCATGTACATTGGCAATGTTTTAATCTAAGCATTTTATATATCAAGATGGGTTTTTTCTTGCCTTAGTGAAAGTCAAGTAGTCCTGATTTTGGTTTTGTGTTTTTCTAATTTTAATAGAAATTAATCCTCTTAGACATGCAACTCTTTGTGAACTAGGTAGTTTACTCAATAGCAATGTTACTTAGCTAACCCAAGATGAAATGGTAATAAGGTGTGTAAATTGAAACTATTTAGCTAATTTGTTGGCAAGGGAATCACTGCTATTCTCAGCTGTGAGATCAAGGAAAACTTCTGTTTACATTAAAATAAGCCATGTTTTAATATTGGAAGCAATGTCAGAAAAAAAAACCACCTAAACATACTTAATTTAGATCTCCCAACCTAAGAGTTTCTTAAGCAGCTTCCAAAATGGGTAGCATATACAGCTCATCGAAACCTTTATGATGAGACAGATTTGCAAGCACATTTTGTTAAATCAGTCTATAACTAAAAAAAATAAAATCAATACAGTATTTTTCTTGCTTGTGTCAGAGTACCTGGTATTGTATTCTAGAACCTACTTCAACTGATAGTTTTCAGCTCAATTCTCTAATTCATTTCCTCAAGCATCCTGATAAAATCCATTCTTGCTCTAACAGTTTACTGACATTAGTCTTTAACCAAATTCTAATTTTGACATGCCATCAGCAATACAGAGAAAGTGAAAGCAGACTGCTGAAGGCCATAAATTATCTGTAAGTCTACCTGCACAAAGCATTTTGTCATTCTGCCCAGACCAGAGAAGTCTGTGACATGTATTGGTTGTAATTCGAGGTGACCTCCATCCCTGCACTGTGTTATTCCCCACCCATGTAAAAATTAGATGCTCCATCCCCATCTTCATGTCATAACTATTGCCTATGAATATTATGCCTTCTTGAAAAATTTCATCGATTCCCAGGGGACAAGCTTAGACATTAACATTCTTGTCAAACAGATTATTGGATTTTCAATCTACTAAATACAGAAAGAAATCTCAAGCAGATTGCTTTTGCCTCAGGTATGTATTCTGGTCATGAAGGTCATTTTTTTTTTATGCCTTGCATTTGATTACTACAATTTATCTTAGAATATACAGCAAAAAGTAAAAAAAAAAAAAAAAATAGGTCTGAAGTTTCTCAAACATCCAGTAACACATCATATACATATAAATATCACTTTTGGGTGTTCAGGATTTACTTCATATTTTAAAATGCTCAAGTGAACTAAGATTATGTTTTTACTGTAGGCAATGGCAGAACTACAATCTTTGTAGACATACCCAATCTAGTCTAAAATTAGCTGACTCCTGTATGCTACCATTGTTGCCATAGCAGCCTGGAGCTCAGGATTTGTTATCAGTGCCTCAAAATAGTTTTTGCAGCCACGGGGAGACTCATGCACGCAAAGGGTGCGTAAGCCAGGTATTTTGAATGTAGGTTTGACTGCATCACATAATTAAATGTAATGTTATGATTTTTAAATAGTTTAGGGTCATTCCTAACTGAATTCCTGTCTGGATTCAGTGCTCACAGTGACATGGCCTACTGAATAGTTTTATAAGCTTTCCTGAATACCAGAAGTTCACTATTTTAGTCTGAGTTTTCATTAAAAAAAAAACAAAACAAAAACCAAAAAAACAACTAGTCCCCTCTGCCATTTTTTTCTTTTCTAGGTTGACTGTTACTATTGAAGATGACTAAGTCATAGTTTGTAGTCTAAATATAGTCCTCCACACAAAGAAAGCTTACTGATTTAAGCTCAACTAAATGTAGTAGAAGAGTAGAACATTCATTCNCCCCTCTGCCATTTTTTTCTTTTCTAGGTTGACTGTTACTATTGAAGATGACTAAGTCATAGTTTGTAGTCTAAATATAGTCCTCCACACAAAGAAAGCTTACTGATTTAAGCTCAACTAAATGTAGTAGAAGAGTAGAACATTCATTCTAATTATAAATAAATGAATCTAGCTGTAGCAGACCAAGAGAGTAGAACTATTTAATATTTTTAGGTTTTTTTGATTTCCCAGTTTCTAAGAGTCAATACTCTTAGGATAACTTAGTTTGCTCTGCCTAGGAAATTTAAGTGCCTAATCATTAACCAATACTGCATTACAAGAAGTTTCCAGTCCCATATGCCTTTGGTAGAAACATGATAGTTATTTTTTTGTATCATTCCAATAAAGGAAGCTCCAATACAACCTTGCTGAAATATTCTTAGTAGTATGAAATCAGGAATGCATGAATAGAATTAATATGAAATCAGGAATATATGAATAGAATTTTAAATATTTCCTGATGATTTCAGGAAATACTTAATACTGCCATTTCAGCTTAAAATGGCCAGTTTGGGAGAAAACGCTGCAGTTGATTTCCAGTAAGCAGAGATAGTAAGACGAATTTTGCAATATAGTAAAGTATAGTATAGTAAGATGAATATAACAATTAAAAGGTGTTGCCTTATGTAATAACTACTCTTTCTTCTTCCCTTATCCATGCAGTTACTGCTACTGCACAACTTGGTAGCAATAAAGCCTTAAAAATTTTGAATCATATGGCAAGAATAAAAAATGTAAAAGGGTAAGAAAAATACATCTACCACATCTCAGAATGCATCCCTGAATCTGAGATCTAGCAAGACATTTAGAAACCTGAAGTTATCTGAAAAATTGACAGATTCTTGAAGAATAATTTAACACATTGTAGGAAGGAATCTGAGCTCCCTGAGGAAGCTTATAACTTGCACCTACATTTTTCTTTGCAGATCTATTTCCTCTGAATTTTAGTCTGAGATACAGTCATTGCCCCCTGAAAAGAAACAGCACTTTGATTTTCCATCTAGCAATAGAGACGTTCACACAAAGGCACCATCCTTCACATGGCAAATGAAATACCTAGTGGAATTGCAGACAAAAATTGATGTGGAGAAAAAAAAAATAAAGAGATTGTCCTTCTATTTCAAGCATTTCCTCCTCTATTACAGAAAAAAACATGGAATATGGCAAAATCTAAGATAACCTACAAGACAAAAGGTTTTCCCTGTGCCCTCTGTATTCTAGCTGTACCAGAAGTTCATGCAGCATTACAAACACCTCACAAACACAAAGATGCAATAAAGATGGAGAACCTGAAGAAGCTTGGCATTCGAAAATATAAACAGCCTTTTTGATATACTTACTAACTCAAAAATAAAGAGTTGTTTCTTTTTACTTTTACAAAATTTGGTTTTAAAGTTTTAGGTTACATTAAATGAGTTTCATTGATATGAAATGATATGATATGAAATTAAATGAATGATATGAAATATTTCGCTTGTGTTATTACCCCTTCATTTCCTGTTTTCCTGAGGGTAGGGTATCTTCTGTCATATGTAATAATAATAATTCTTCTCTCAGGTATTCCATCAAATATTCATTCATTCTTATGGCTTTATCATGGCATTAATCATCTGCCATCCTCTGCTTTGGATTGAAAGAGTTCCCTAAAAAGTTTTTATTGTGTTTTCTTTCCCTTGTTCTTTTTATAACAAAAATTTCTTTTAATAAATTCCAGTTCAAGTCAGGTAACAGCACTTTGTCTCATGGTTTTTGTTTATGGATATCATTCATGTGATAAGAGTAATTAATCTAGATAACCATAACACTGATTATTGAACTAGACAAAACATTTGCTGCAACAAATACTAAGCATGTGGTTGGATATCTCCTTTAGACCTTCTACTGAACACTTGACTTATGTCTTAAAGAGCACTTTTATATAACTAATAACTTTAATAAGTTGACAATGTTGAACCAATTAAAAAAAGAAATAGCAGATGAGGACAACCATTTTTGCCATCTTTTACTTCTAATTTAGTGTTCCTCCCTTTCCAGGAAATTTCAGGCTTTTAGACAGAAATGCATTCCTCTCATTGTATACAGCACAGTCCTTTTTCTTTTTGTCCAAGTGCAGCACCAAATCTTCCTCACTTGACAAATGCTTTCCTTTAGGGGAAAAGGAAGGTCTAAGACATATATATGGATCTCTTTCCTATGTGGCATTGAATTTTTTTGTGGACAGTTTCTTATGATTTATTTTCAATACCGATAAGACATGATAGTTTGATTCAGAGATTTTTAGGGGCTTTTTTTTTGGAATACAACATAGCAAAGGCAGTAAGTTTTGCTTTAACGTATATAGTGGATATGGTACTACAATAAACTCCAGCAATCCATAACAACAATAATCTGGGGTGGTTTGCCCTTTACATCAGTGTAATTCTCTTTTGGTGAGAATGAAATGAAAGAGTCAAAAAGATTGAACAAAGATGCTCAACTTTCTGACAGCTTTCCAAGGATGCTGACATTCTCCATCTCCTTCTTTAAATCATGCTCACTATTTGCAATATGACTGCATACTTTCTATGTACTATGGAAACAAAAAAACCCAATGCATTTCAAATTATATATATATTTAAAGCAGATACATCAGCAAAGCTTTAAAGAAGATAGAGTTCTCATATACTCACTAACACAAGGTAGCTGGGCTGTCTGACAAGTATAAACTTTAGTGCCCTTCATGACCTCATCGTGTTCCATCTTCTGAATATCCAACTGTGCCTAAATATGCAGAAAGACTTGGACAATTGACATTTTGGTCTGTCCATCAAGGAGAAGCAGGAGTGTGCATGCTCCAACGGCAAAGATAAGCCAGAAACCAAGAACAGCTGTAGAACACCCTCATGAACAATGTCACTGTCCCACTACGTCCCAACAGCCTGAAATTGAGTATCTATTCAGGGAGCTCAGCCACAAATTGCATAAGATGATCCAAAACAGGGCTGAAGACAAAGCAACCTACAATGTAGTGTATGGTTCATTCAGGAAAATTAGTCAGCAAGTTGAGCCAGATCTAACGCAGTTCAGAAAACATCTCCATGCCTAGGAAATAAATGAACCTCCTACAGGATGTATAGGTGGACGCCTCAGTGGAAGCTGGTCAAGATGGTTAAGATTTAGTAGCATGCTCAAGACCCTGACACAATGCCATTCCCACTGGCAATATCATTGCCAACATTTCAAGAGGCTTGATTTGCATTTTCGTATGTTAATTTGTATGACAGCAATAACTGATAAGGATTTAAAGTGGAAAAGAAGTGTCTTCAGTTCAAGATACGAGGTGACAATAATATGAAAGAAACAGGTGAAGAGCCCTTCTTTGGTAAGAGTTTTATTTTTATCAAAGCAGACATCTAAAATTGTGTTCATAAAGAGAGCTTTAGGGATTTTTCTAGTTCTAATGCAGTTCCTCAAGTGAAGAGGTCAGCCCAGAAATACAGACTGTGTAACATCTCACTAGGCTAATGCCTGTGACATCAAAAGTCTATGAGAATTAAGCTAGTCTAGCCCAGGATTGTATCTTCCATACCAGTGTGAGAACTTGGACAGTATATGAGCACAGTAAATATGAAAAGATATATGCACAGCTGCTAATGTCTGGCTTGGCTGACCAGAATTACTGCTTCTTGCATCATGTAACTTATATATCGATTTGTTTTATTTACATGTGCTTAGACAACCTTATGCACCCATCAGAAACAGGATTTCTCTTTTGAGACCCAAGGAACTGATGAGATAAACACAAGTCTAGGTGTCTATTACAAGTGATTACCTTGCTGTTTTGAGCATGAGTGGTAGCTCTGTTTTGCCATTTAGTCCATCTTATTAATTCATGATTCATTTGCAGATTTCTAAGAGAAATACTCCTGCAAGTGTCAGTGAAGGTTTTCATTGTTTTATTTTTGCTAGTTTTTGTTCTGTCTAGAAACATTTGTTGTCAAGTAGAGAGAAGCAATAGCAGATCTGAAAACAAGATCTCTGGAAAAACTCAAGGCTAATCAATTACAGGATGGAGTAAGGCAGTTTTTTGGAGGTCTCAGGTCAATAGAGGTTGCTGTTTGAAAGGCAGTTAACATGAAAATAAGGTATTCTGTCACCTGATCATCTTGCCTTGGGCTCAAAAGGTTAGCAACTGCTAAAAGCTTTCTGTGTAGAGGGGGCTATTTTCCATATTTTTTCAATCCTTCTGTAGATGAAAGCACCACATCAAAGAGTATTTGCAATGATTTCAATCGCAGAGATTTTTAGCCCTCTTCACCTTTCCTCACATCTACTAAGGTGACAGGTCACATAGTGGATTTTAAGACTGCCTTCAAATTATTTCAGATGTTGACCAATATTCATCCACATGAAAGATTCTGTTCAGTTCCTCTTCAATTAAAAACACACACAGTGTTCTGCTCTGCTAGTTCCCAGGTTCTAGCTACTTTCTTTCCTGCCTTAACACAGGCAACACCTCTGGCTGATTAAGGAAATAGATGTTCATATTAAACATTTGGGACAAATATTATGATCCTCTGAGAGTCATAATGGAGGCTGAATGTAAGGCAGAACATTCTGTTTCAAGTAACAACATGTATTTATTTTTTTTCTGCCTCACAGACTCCATCTTAATTATACTTGGGCATGAACACAGTACCAGCAAAAGGTGGAGTTCCTGACTTTATTTGAACTTTTTAGTAGGCAATATTCTCTAAGAAAAAAATAAAAAAAACCCATAAAGGCTTAATTTTTACTAGAATCAGACTAGAGGGAGAGAAGACAACAGAATAAGAGATTTTGCTGTCTGACAAAACAGACTTGTACCTGTAGAATAAAAATGGGCTGACTACTGTGCAGACAGCTCAGACATGCCAGTTTGGTCAGTGTGATGCACCCTGCACCACTCAGGAGAACAGCAGGGGACTCATGAATTTTCACTGCCTTCCCAAAGTGCCCATCTCAGCTGGACTATTAAATCTATTTTAACCATAATCTCACCGTTAACTGTCCACCCACACAACACCGTCTACAGGTTCCCATGTGAGATGCACATGGATTAAATATAACATTGCACTTTGCAAAAACAGCTGTTTCTGTCAGTTTTCATTTCCAACACAGGGTATTTCTTAGAATGTTTCTAAACATGTGGTAGCAGAAAATGTATATATGATGAAGGAATAATAACGCACTAAATATTCTATACGTCTTTAAATCGTATAGCAACACTTCTAACTTTCACTTAGAGTACCATGTATCATTTAAATACTTCAAAAGTAGCAACCTCTATAAAAATGTCTGTATTTTGCATTCTTAAAGTATTTTTTATGCATTATGTATTTAAATGTTGGTTTTATGGAGCATATCCCTGGAGCAATTTCTCCCTGACCTCCTGGAATTAATAGATTACGGAGTCAGTGAGACCTTATGGAAACTTTATTATGTTCTTGGAGAAGCAAAATCAAACTTTGGTAAAATTTCCAACCTCAGTTCCATATATACATCTGTCTGACTGTCTGGAGGAGACAAGAACACTGAAAATGACACCCTTGTATATACAAATATACATTAAAGATGATAAACAAAGGATCCAAATCACAAACAGACATCATTTCTCCCTCCATCAAACTCACTAGTTGCCACTGCTCTTTCCCATTTTCTCTTTTTTTCCCCTCCATTTTTCCATTCTCTATTCCACTTTTCCTTCTCCAACTTTTGTCCCCCTTCTGACCCAGCTCTTGACCCTCCAGGCTTCCAAAGCCACCACCTACTGCTTTTTCTATAACCAAAAGTCTTTTGATTTTTCTGTTGCCTCAGTTATCAGCAGAAGAAACAAAGACTTCTGTCCTCCTTCCATCTGCACTCCTGTCCAGCTCCTTGGTGGTAACAGAGCATTGTCTTGTCTGCAGTGGCAGCTGCAAGAGAACTACGGGCAGTCACTCCCTGCCAGAAATAAAACACTTCAAATCTTGTAGCTTCCAGGCAAAGCACACAGCATTTTTGGGCTTAGACACATTTGAGTAGATTCCGCATAAGCCAAAAGGCTTTTATTCACATAAACCATTTCACTGTCAACTTTGAAATTCTTACTTTGAATCCACAGATGCTAAAATTATGCTGCATAGAACAATAGGAAATAACCTAGTAAGAATAAAATATGTTTTGCATATAAAATCTGAAATAGTAAAGACTGCTTCAGGTTTTTTTTCCTTACTATAGCAAAATAAGATATTTTCAATCTGGCCTTGCAAAGATGACCTGTGTAAGATTACATTTTTATAAAACAGTTAAACTTTAGGGCAAGTGCATAACATCGAAGCCATCAACCCGAATATTTAGCATTTGGCAGAGTTACAAGAGAGAAGAGCCTCAGAGTGCTTTAACAAGAAATTAATGTTAATGGAGAATTGCAGAGCCCACCCTTCCAGTAACACAGAGGCAGCTTTTAGTCCTTGTAATCATTCTTAATTTACTTTAAAGGTTTGGTAAATAACTATGAAAGAATTTCTGTCATCTTGGCTGCTACTTATCAGTAAGTGTCAAAAGATCACACAGAGCTTATATTTGTTACTGTGATTTCACCTGTGATAGTGAGAAGCTGCTAGCCATATAAGGGCCCTTGTTCTTATGAGCTGTATATAAAAATATCCTAAAACTAATTAAAATAGCTAATGAAAAAATTACTACAAAATTATTATTTTATAATTGTATTAAATTATATTTTTCTGAAGATGTTATTTGAAGAATAAGACAGAGGAAGTGTACTGAATTAATAAGTATTGGACACAATAGAAATACAGCCCACCAGCAAAGCATCATCTCTACTTGATTTTATACTGATTCATATATGATGTGAGCAATAACATTTTAAAACTGCTGATTTTTTAAGTAACACATATGATATGTAAGACAATTAATTATGTCATGAGTTATTTGCAACTGTCATAGAAGAAACCTCAAGATGTGATTTAACAAAAGGGAGAGATAATTTCAAGCATGCAATGCCTTCCCCTTACTCTCCTCCCAACACATTCTTGTTGAGAGAAATGAAGAGATGATGAAGGAATAGCAAGAAAACAGAGTTGTAGAACATAGTTTGGAAGTATAAAGGAACTGAATAAGAAACAAAAGATGGAAAAATCAAAGAAACTATTTATTAGGAGATAAATAAGTGAATTACTCTGAAGATGAGAATTAATATTATAAAACTGATGGGTTGGAGAAAGTAAAATGGCAAAGGGATGGAAAAGGAGGATGAAAGAAAATTCTCATTAGCAGTACGTACTCTGAAGGACTGTTGAGTGATGGGGAGACACAGAGGACTAAAACAGATATTAAAGGCAAATACATAATTCCCCTCACACTGTCTGTTAATAATAAATGAAAACTGTATTTCAAAATACATATTGGCAATTACTTTGAAAATATACACATAATGTATCCTTGGAACATCTTTGTGCATGCCTATAAATTTACTAGATGAATACTTATATTGCAAGTACATGGTTTTGAATCCTCTCGATAGATAATTAAGATACTAACTGTCACTGCACATATCTGAAATTTCAAGCAACACTTTGTCTTAGCATTGTCATTAAGTGAACCTAAAATAGCCAATAAGAGGTGAGGGCATTTCACAGAAATGACTTGTCCATACCCTATTTCACACTGTGTGTAAAACTAGTGGCCTGAATTCTGAGGAGTTAAAGGATTGTCTTTATGAAGGCTAAATAGATTGGAATTTTTTTTCATCATCCATCATAGGAGAAATACCTAGAATAAACCCAGGAGCAGAAAAAAGGAAAGGTTCTAAACATCAATATGGGTCATTTTTGTGACAAATATTTCTAATTGAAAATGGTATGCTGCACGTCACTGCACTCTTTGCAAAAGCATTTATCAAAACAAAGAGCTGTGGTGAGATATGACCCAGAAAATCAAACCAAACCAAACCAAACCAACTTTGGTGAAACTAACCAAACTTGCAGCATAATAACCACTGCTTTAATCAAAGTAGTACAATGATACACCAAAGAGTGTAATTTAAATTTTCACATTCAAAGGGAATTACACTTGTTTCTGGTTGCAAAACATGTTGTAGTTTAAATACTTTTAAAAGGATGGTTGAAATCTTGATCACTCTTTTTTTTCCATCAGTTAATTTCACACAGGATAATTAAATATATAGATTACAGTAAGTTGACTTGCATGGATTAACGCTACTTCAAAAAGAAGTTATTTTGAATTGTAATGGTTCACAAAGTAATTATCTTTTTTTCCTGCAATTACAGGTCTTTAGGTAATTGATTTTGTCTGTAAATGTATATGCATCAGTCTTCTTTTCCATAATGTCTGGCATATCTACACTATTTCTGTTTACTTTCTGGGCCTGAAGTTTACACTCTTGCCTCCCAGGAGTCCAGTGGCCTGTGCTCAAGGACAGCCCTCTGATATGGCACTAATCCAAATTCACACTGCTATGAAGGAAGAGCTATTGAAGAAAGAAGCTTAAGAGTCTTGTGGGGAGAGGCTTGCCCCTGCTTCATTCAGGAGCTTCTTCAGGCCATCCCATTGATCCTTGTTTCTGTGCCTTGCCTTTGCCACATACCTTTCTGATCCAGAGCTGGCGCTACAGCCATGATGGGAGATCTCTGGGCTGGGGTGTGTCTGATCGTTGCCACCATCACTGGACCTGCAATGAAGAAAGAAACAAAAAACAATCAGATACAATGCATGAAATCCATACAGGTCACATAAATAGTTATCACACATTTCTGAGTGTTATCTCTAGACCATACTGTACACCTGAGCTGTGAGATTCTCTGCATCACCTTTCATCTGATGCCCTGTTCCTTGCACTTCTTTGCCTGCCTGTTTCCTTGAAACACAATCTGCTACAACAAATTGCCAATGGCCAATTCTCCCTCGCTTCCTTCCTGACAAATAGGCAGTGACGTTCTTCCATCGCAACACCTCAGAACATCATCTGGACATCCTTCTATGCCATTAGAAGGATTACGCTCTGGTGAGGAGAGACTGAGAGACACCTGAGAGACTGTAAGACTGAGCAAGAGAGAGGCAGAGAGTCTGTGCAGCTATCTCAGCAACTAATTGAAAACCAAATTCATCCACAAATGACTAAGAGGATAAACTGGAATGTTCTATGCAATTGGGATATTTACCATTGGGATAGCTAGAAATAATATATTACAAAAAGCTTAAAGGACATAGCTTACCATTCCTGCCTGTTCTGACACTGGATTCATAGGAATGCCACACAACATGTTAGTCTCACATTATGTATGGGACCGCACACACACACAAAATAGGCCTGAGATTTTAATGATGGTATTAAAACTCTTTTTTGTAATTTCTAGTGGTAAAAATAGTGCCCTCTATTCCCTTTCCTTCTATATCACTGATGGATTATCAGTGATATGAAAGTCAGTGTTTGTTCAGGCAGCTGGAGCTTTGCTGTGCTGAAGTAGCAAAATACAAAAGAAAAAGGGGTGACAATAATCAAATGAATATATACTGACAATAATCGAATGATCCACTCTTCAATTTTTAACATGGAGTTTAAGTTAATTTCTTAGTGTTTAGCATATTTAGAAATTATGCACAAAATTAAATAACATAACAAAGGGTAAACTAAGAATAAGATAAAATCTGAAGGATGAGAACTCATTAAATCCAAAGTTATGGACATAAGTTAATGTTAAGTTGATATCTGCTCCGCAATATCTAACATTTTCCAAATGTTCCCAGTCCAGTTGTTAACAACCTGCTGTACAAACAGTAATCTCAGTAGGCTGAGGAAGAAATAAAAAGCTACAACTAATATTTAAAGAACTTAATTCAATATCAATTTAGCCACAAATATGCTTGCTTAACCTAAAATTGCCATTATCTATCTATTTATTTAAAATCTCAATTTATGAACTGAAAATACTGAATGGGAAAAAAAAGTCCATCTTTGATGGAATTAAGACTAAATTACTACCTCCTTCAAGCAGAGTACACAGAGGACATGTTTTTACACTCTTTTTTTAAAAAAAGATGACCTGTCAAGTTTCATACAAGCAGATAAATTAAAGAACTTACACTTTCCCTTTAGGGAAAAGTAATCATGTTTCCTTTAGAATCACTCCATTTCTTTTGCTTTACTTTCCCTTGAGCCCTTGTGAGCTTTTAGCACCTTCAGCATTAGTAAACACAAGGATGTCTACAAGCCCCTGTATGAAGAAGCTAATACATCTATAGCTAATACCTATCTATACTCCTTCCCCAAGGAAAAGGTTTCAAGGCAAAAAGCCTGAAAACTGAACCCGATTAAATAAAAAACTTGATGCTCAGGAAAGAGTACAAGAAGTTTACTTTGAATGAGTGTTAATTTGAAGAAGTTTAGAAACAGGCCTCAAATATTTTATTCTCCAACTGTTGTACCCACAAGGCCTTTTTTTTACTAATGGTATTTCTTAACAACTCAATTTCTTAACCACGAAGAGCTGCAAACTGTCTCGTTTCACAATAATTCTCAGGATTTTTGGTACTTAAATATTTTCTGCTCTTTTTTCACAATATATAAAATTGCACATATAATTCAAATTAGTTTTCCTTTTTTTCCTCCCCATTTTATATATAAAAATGTGCTGTAAATTATGTGACTTTTATCTATTTTCTAAAACATATTTTTACTACCATCATCTGTACTTTTTCCTTAATAAAAGGTCTTTTCTCCTCCCAAGAGACAAGCCTTATCTGGTTATTCACTGCTGATTTAACCAGTTTATCCTTACCCAGAACATGTGTATCATCTCTTTATGGACCTATTTACCATGCAACGCAATACATTCTCTCATTTTCCCTGCCTTGCAGATGTTTCTGGAGCAAATTATATCCACTAATATTGTAATCATGTGAATTATCCCACTGAGTGTCTCATATGCCAATTGAGACACTGTTGTGATCATTAATTAAGATTTCAGCTCTTCCTGTTTATTTCCCTTCTCAAATTAGCGCAGAAAAAATTAAAATATTTGGTGGATTGATATCCTGCTATTGTGTTTGTTCTTCTTATGACCTTTTTAAAATCATCCCCAAACTCAAAAAAATTTAAGATCTCTTCCCACTAATTATTGTATATACACATCCATGAATATTTAGAATCTCTTTCGATCCTAGTTTAAACATTTTGTCATTAGTGAGTGACCAAGACTGTGTCTCACAATGTTAATGACAGCAGAATTATATTTTAATTATATTTTGCAAGTCGATGTTAATAAAGAAATTACAACAGGTCATGGAATTATTCCACTGCTCAAAATAATTATAATATCAAGTTACTTTCCAGTTTCCTCTTCTCTCCTATCCATGCACATGCAAGTACAAATACAGCACAAAACTGTGTCAGCTATTGATTTGGTAAGGTTTCCTGTATAAACATCATTTAATTGTTCAGAATTAGAAAATAAGACGTGGGAAATTCCTTTACGTACTAACAACCCTGTGAGCTGATATCTCTCACTGAATACATTTGCTTGAACTAAATTCAACCTCACTATGTTATGGTGCATGTTATCAGTTCTCACATTTGCACTTGACAATTTTTTTAAGTGGCAGTTTGCTCTTACTGAAGCTGAGAACTTTTAAACATGTTTAAACTTTCCTCTATGAGAAAAGTGAAATAAACAACAGTAAGAGCAGACTGAAAAGGTAAGAACCATTAAAACCACTAGAGCTGTCCCAGTTCAGCTCTGCTTACAGGCACTGCATTGTGTGATGTTGCTGGCACAGTTTTTGCCCCAACACCAGACAGATTTCATCTTGGTTAAAAACTCAAAAATTCAAGCCTGAGTCTCTGGTTAGAGAGACTATAGAAACACATGCAGGGAACCCAAGGAACGTGCAGAGTACTCTTTCAGGTCAGCAACCAGTGCTGTGGAAAGAACTGCCATGCATCAAGGCTTACTATTAGATTACTGCACTGTTTTGTTAGCACTGTCACAGCAATGCTAATATTAGGCTGCAATTTCAGTTATATTTTCAGATAAAAAATATTTCTTTGTATAAAACTCTCTCCTGTGTCTCCCCACGCATGGCTTCAAACACCAGATGTTAGGTGGCAGTTAGCTATTTCATTCAATTGGTTCCAAAGCACAAAGCTTTCAATTGTCGTCCCCACCTAACATCAAGTACATCAATTACTCATTCCCGATCTTTAGCCAAACTTCTGCAATTTTAAGGAGTTTTAACCAGCATATTGAAGAGCAAGTACTCAAGAATTTGTCCTAAAAAGTACCATCTTCTCAGTCATCTCCAAGGTGAACTCAAGTTCAAATAGCTATTCATGTATTTTGCCCTTTCTCTCATGTTTATGTTACCGTGTTCATGTCACATACTTCTGAAATTCATGACAAGCTATTGCAGTTCTCAGGTCTATTAATAAATATGAGACAGAATCAAAGCTCCTCTTCAGCAAATTCCAGGGCCACCTGATGGTTCCAGTGTATTCAGTGCTTTCTATCTGCATTCAACATGAAAACAAGTACCTGTAAGAGAGTATTTACACAGCATTTGCTCTTAATGCTTACTAAGTAACTGCTTACTACAGCATGTAGTGAAGAAAAATGAAAAGCGAGAAGAAAGTATATTAAAATACTTTCAAAAGCAAGAAGTATTCTAAATAGCCCCCATCTCCTATCTTACAGCAGACTATACAGCAAAACAGTATGTTGTGTTTAGCACCAGTAATTAGAGTTGCAAGAATTATACTAAAATTACTTAGTTTTCCATTATCAGTGTTTTAAAAAATTGAGTATTGACTTAAGAAGAGAAAATGTTATCTGACATATCCATCAGCACAGAAGACAAATCAATATTGGCATTTTGTAATTTCACTAGAGCTTATGTATTGAAGACTGGGCAGAGGGTGGGGTAGGGGTTGGAAGTTATTCTGTGTAGAATGCTCTGGGACAAAATCTGCTGTTTAAATATATACAATGTTTATTATTAGATATTTATTCTTTTATTATTAAAATAAATATAAAATATATGCAAATAATTTCTAAAGCAAGACAAGCAATTTTCAAAGTTACTCTTTTTTTTTTTTCAACAGAGGCCTCATTTTTCTGATTTTTAATCACACTCTTTGAAGAGATGGCAATTTAAAGTACGGCATCATGGTTGAGCATTTCCAGTCTATAATAATACTTGTGAAAAAGAAAAGGCAAAATCCCGCAATCTCTGGTATTTTAAAAAGAATTGGAAGGCAATTTAAAAAATTCATTCAAATATTTACATACTTTTTAAGCAATTAAAGCTTTGTTCAGCTCACAGTTTCTGGTTGTTAGTGACCAGATACAACAACATCTGTTTTATTGTAACCAAAAACATCAAATACTTCTTAATTATCTGTTCAATGCAATTATCTATCCTGGACATCTCATTGGAATCCATCCAGAGACTATTTCTTCAGGGTGTAGAGTTCTTTGCAAAAAATGCTGAGTGTCCTCAGATCTTAATAGTGAAACTGAGAGTCCTCAATGCCCTGAAAAATTAGGCCAAAATTCAAATTTTGTTTCATTATCAACATCACAGCTTCTCGGCTGGTTTGCACAGGCTCCAATGGCTATTGTTTTGGTCAAGTCCAGTTTTCTCAGAGCAGTTTTGACAACTGGGGCTGGAACATAGAAATCAACATTTTTTTTAGAGGGAGGGAACAACCTGTCCTGAAGATGCAAAGATGCCCTTTACCCTTCAGGAATAACCACATATACATTTCTTACTGAATTTGTGACTGGTATCATCAATCCTGAGACTTTGTCTGTGCTAATCCACATGGAAGATGCCTGGAAGGTCACACAAAACACCACTTCCTTCCATGGGTGGCTGCCATCACCCTCAATGTTCTCAGCACTGCCAAGTGTTTGATCTATAAACCCATATTTATGCTGGCAGCTCACACTCACACTGAAAATCTGCAAATCATTTTGCCCAGCAGTCTTCAGTACATTAATTTGCAACACGGTTGGCAGAACATATAGTAAACATAGTGGTCATCCAGTTTCCTTCAAAGTTTGCTTCACTGACAGCAAGCATACTGTTTGCTTTAGCTCTGAAGACTTGTATAAATGTGTGTCTTATAAGGCAATAACAGTCTACTTTATTCTCAGAAATAAAAAAAAAATCATTAGAAAAAAAATCCTAATTGCTTTCTGTCATTGTCTGCAGAATTTTCGGGCAAAAACATCAGAGTTTTTTTTCTCCTTCAGTATTAGCCTGTCTCTCATTTCTAAACCAAGCTTATTTCTGGAACATAACACTAACAGGTCTGAAAGTAATGGGTAAATGATACACTAAAAAAGACCCAAATGGATAACACATCTTTCAAGAGTTCTTTAAAATTGACAAAAACTATTAAAGGGAATGTTTTGAGGAGGAATATTTTTCAAGGAATATTTTCACAAGAATATACTACTATAGAAGTTAGCATAAGTTATGGTAAATAGTGGTAAATATTTATTTCATCCTGTGTAGATTCTCTACCTTTCACTGCCTCCATCTTATTCTGAATATGTGGTGATCCTAGCAAGCTCTTTAATCAAACAAGTATTTGATATTCTGATAGAGGGCAACAAACTCTCGTGTTTGTGTAGAAAGCTTGTGTAGAAAGTCCTTGAAATAGTTAGCCCTAAACTAGTGGACAAGCCTGAAAGAACTCCAGGAAATATATGGTACTTGGGCAGCAGACCAAGAAGATGAGCAATGTAGAAAAATGTTCTCAGCTATGAAACAAAACCTCCCAAGTGGAGTTGAAAATGAAGAAATAAACAGATAACAGATGTCAGGTCCAGGTTACTGAGGACAGCAAGTGGGGTGAAACAAAGCTTGGAAAATGCTGGAAGACCACTGGGTTTAGAGTCAAAGAACTGAAAATTGTGAATTATTACTTCTGGCATTTGTTGGGAGTGCTCCAGTAAGTTAGCTTCCACAGGCAAAAAATGAGAGAAAGGTGGATTTCTGTATGGGCAGAAGGATAGCACAAACAGGTTGCCAGCTTAGGAAGGTCTAACACTTGTGTTTTGTCATTTTTCCCGTTCTTACACAGGACTTAAACTGGAACCAGTTTCAAACATTATGGGTTCCATGCTTTCTTTGTCATAATCACAGACAGGGGAAACCACATTAAACTACATGCAGGTTTATTTCTGGGAATAGCAAGACCTTCTATTGCCCTTCATTTTTCTGAATAATAAACCAAATTTACTCATTTGTATGGAGGTGTTCACCACAACCTTGTATTTTTAGTCCTCAGTAGGGTATAGCATAGTAAGTTCAGAGAAAAGAGACAGGAAAGGAATAACATTTAAATAATTTGGAAAATACTGCAGTCAATAAATTATACTTTTGTTCTTCCCTAGTGAATTTCTTCCACCTTGACATGCTTGACAACTATGCATTAGTTTAAAATTCCAATTTGTAAAACTGGCAGGTTGAAAAAAATTCCAAAACATGCTTGTTTACTGGGGTAGAAATCTTGAACTGAATGTGCC
This sequence comes from Illadopsis cleaveri, assembly GCA_013399915.1. Taxonomy (NCBI): domain Eukaryota; kingdom Metazoa; phylum Chordata; class Aves; order Passeriformes; family Timaliidae; genus Illadopsis; species Illadopsis cleaveri. Next base: position 1,418,940 of record VXBB01022695.1, read on the forward strand.
AGATTCACAGCAGAAATGGTTTTTGAATGAAGGCTGATCTCTGACCTTGTCATGTAATCTCTGCTGAAATCAGTGAAATGTGCATTTACTAAGAAACAAAGAAATCAGTTCAAACAGAGCATTCTTATCAGATATTGGAATTAAAATAGCTGCATCAAATCAAATATCCATTCTATTTTTAACTGTCTTAGGTTGTCCTTGATACTTCTGAAGCTCAATCCAGCTGACATCACTGGATCTAAAAATTCTTGTTTTTCTTTAAAAGCTCTGTGTTCCCTTACAGATCCTCTCTGACTCATATGAGGTAGGGAAGACACATTCTTGCCATCACTATAGTAGAAAATACAACAATAGAAGGAGGATGAACATAGACTATGTCTAATTTAGCAAGTAGCATGGCACAATGGCAGTGAAATTTGTGAAATCATTCGCTGCAGAAGACCAGCAGTCCATGTTATATGTATCTATATCTATCTATCCTTGCAAATATATATATCCTTTCAAAAATATATATATATTTATTTGAAAGGATCATAGCTGACTAACTCCCATTTGCTCCTGTGAGCCAGTGCCCATTCGGGGTCAGAGCTCATTAGCTGTGCTCTAGCAGAACAGCACCTCCTAACAATTCAGGGCCATCATGCGAGTTAGAGCATTCTGAAAACACTTGGAGGTGAACTGAAATATAGTTGTAAAAAGACTCCTTATCTAATATCAAATACTAAAGTGTACACAGTTATAGATATCCTAGACATTTTTGCTTAAGATCCCTCTGACAAATCAGAAGTTGTTCACAAAATTCACAATAGCAGCACACAATGGCAGGGAGATATTAGGGCAGCTAGACAACAAAAAACTGCACCCCAAAACAGCAGGATAATCCACAGATAAGACAGTCTTATGCCTGTAAAAATACCCTCTGAGATCACACTGTTCTTGACTGTACAGAAAGAATTTTCTGGAATATAAATCTAAAACCTCCGGAAGCAAAAAACATTCAAAACAACAGTATTAGGCAGCCATACTCATAGACTGCTTGCTTGAGAGTTGTAGAGATAAAGTTTTTTCCTTCCTTTTCTGCATAAGACGAAATGTCAAAAACAGAGTGCAATTTGTTCTTTGAATGTGTTTATTATCTTATGTATTGTAAGGGAATGTAAGCAAATGGAAGCCATATTCAGAGTGGAGTTTAGAGATTCTGTTTCAGAAATTCTTTACCTTTTGTTAGAGCTTTTAATGTATTGCAACAATGACTTAGGGGTGGTTTTTCTTTTCGTCTGTTTCTATTGTGCTTGTTTCCCCGTATGCAGAATTTGAAGCTTGACCTCAAATTCTTCACCCACTAATTCATTTGGGAAAAAGTTGCTTGACCTTTCTCTACATTAACTATATATAAAAAAAACCATATGAGATTTATGACTATTAAAAAAGTCAGTTATTACTGAAATCACAGAAACCTTGACTGGAAATACTATTAATAAAAATTGAGCTATAAAAGCTATGCTAATCCCTTCTGGTAAATTCAGACCATATTATAAACTGGTTTAATTTGAAGCATCTGACCTCTCAGAGAGATGAAAACAAGATCCTTTCAAAAATGAATAATTATTAAAAAAATCAATATTTATTTTCACGTGGGAAGATACCTTATGAAAAGTCGAAATACTTACGGATAATTTATTAGGAGTACCATTTCTACTCCCACCCTACAATGCACTTCACTAAAGCTGTTCTGAGAGGCTGATTCCACCCTGGCTTATGCATAGCAAGGATGGAAAACAACTTGGGGGTGAAACATCAGGAGCAGGACGGGAGAAAGAAAAAAGGAAAATAAGTGTCTTGCAGATCAAACAGTAACTGAATAAAACCACTAGGAAAAAAAAAACAACCAAGCTCCAACAACCTGAAAGCTCCATAATAATGACTAATAAAACTTCCATTAAAAGGGTAGGTGGCCTTTACATACTATTGATTTTAACCTCTTTGTTAACAGTATGAAGTAGAGAAAAACGTTGTTTTTGTGTTGATGAGATTTCTGTGAGGTTTCTGCAGTATCAGGGGATAAAATCCGTGTAAATGAACCTATGAAAAAACAGTCCTAAATGACTACATCAGGAGACAGTATGGTAAAATGGTAGCAATATGGACATTAGAAGACAACAGGGAATGAATCTAGAGAAAAAAAGCAGCTCAGGCCAGGGACCTGAGGTCTACATTGTAAGTATTTCAGCATGCTTTATTTTGGCATAGCTCTAGCCTGATTTCAACAGATTAAATAGCCATGAAGTATTAGGTCATCTCATGCATGCTTCTATAGCATTTTAAAAATTGTTCACTGTCATAAAAATGAAAACCCATCTTGTACACTGTAGAATCACCATTCAACACCAGGCTGGAAAATCAGGATTATCAGAATTTTAGCTTTAAAACTCATTTCTGATCTGAGGTAAAATATTAATAAAGATGAACCCATAAACTTGATAAAGTAGTTTATGTTGTTTGATACAAGTGCCACCGGATAGACAAGTTATAGAAATACCACTTGGTCTCCTTATGGTATCATGCTTCAGGCCAGAAAAAGCTGCAGTTTCACATGTGCTTACCGAAGATGAATCATGTCTGCACTGGATGTCAGGAACTGTCTTGCCAACTGTGCAGCAGTTAGCTCTCACGGGGTCCTGGGTTCCCAGGTCACTTCTGAAGGAAAAGTAGGGAAAGAAAGTTGGAGCCACAGGAAACTCCAGTTCAAACCTGCCATGTAGCAGGTAAAGTAGGGACTTGAACCAGACACTTTTATATTTCTTACAGAGAGGCAATGTTTGACATGGAACATTTGCCTCAAATTTCAAATTTAAATCTAATGGAAACACTGAAGGATTGCATTTATTTCCCCTGATGAAGTGACTATGAGTCTGAATCTTAAGATATGCACAACATTATTAAATTCCAGATCAAATAAAACCCAGAAAGTTTCTATTCTACATGAAAATGTGAAGGAGACCAGAGGGGGAGAGACATGCTTTTTAAACAATATTAAATAATCTTTCAGCACTCTGTTCACAGAATCACAGAATTTCTAGGTTGGAAGAGACCTTCAAGATCATCGAGTCCAACCCATGCTCCAACACCTCAACTAGATTACGGTACCAAGTGCCACATCCTGTCTTTTTTTAAACACATCCAGGGATGGTGACTCCAAGACTGTTAAGAGGCTTCTGATAAAATGCTGCAGATTAAGTCTAGATATAGATAAGAATCTGGGTTTCCAGATCTCTTCTGAGTTACACTTGTTCAATGTATTAACCATTTGCATAAGTACTAATAAAATTCATGGTGATATAAGCCGGTCACAATACAGAAATCTACAAAAGTACGGAATTCATTAGAAATATGGGTAAAGTAAATTAAATCATAAAATATACATATTGATAAAGATATGAAAGACTTCTGAACAAAATTTTTAAAATAGAGAAGAAGTTAGTACAGCAGTCTTTTATATGCTAGAAATGAAGAGAAAATTGGATCCAAATGAATGGGTATGGAAACAAAGAATGACTTTTCAAGAAGAAATATCATGTTATTGAACAAGTGTGTCCCACACAACACTAGTGACACACAATAAAAGCATGTTTTTTATTTAAATTTCTTCTCACCAAAAATAAATGGTAGGATGTAGAAAGCAGCTGTTACAAGAGGACAAGAAAAACTTTTTTTATGAAGCAAAAAAATTGCTGTGTGAAACACAGAAGCAAACATATCGCCACTGTATACTTGGTGAGGAGATTCTACCTGAAATGAAACAGTATCTCAAAAGCTTTCAACTAGTACAACTTGCTAGACTGAAAAACTATTCTGCAGTCCTTGAATTACTAGGGATAGATAAAAAGGAGACACAAAAATAAAGTATACACTAGAGATAAGTTCTTTGATAATAAAAGGAGAGACTAGGAAGAAGATTTTGCACCTGTGAGTAAAAACAGAATATGACCCAGCTGTTTTGCCTGGCTTGCTTTCTAAAGCAAGTATTTATAAATAAAGTACTTGGGAAAATAACTTTCAATCACATACACAGATTTTAGGTTCATATATCCAAAAATCAAAGTGAAGTGGTTAGCAGTGGGAAGTGGTTATCAGCTTTTGCATTTAAGCAACCTGAATAGGAATTCAAATTAAATTCAATAGCTCAGAAAAATAAGTGCAAGAAGATCATCTCTTTGTGTCAATTTGTCTGGCAGCTCATTCATTACTGGGTCATCCTTTATGTGACACACCCAATTTCTGCAAAGAGAAATGCCTCTAATTATATGACAATACAAAGGGTGGAAAATCTTTCTAAAGCTGGTAAGAAACTCAGTTTTGCAGTGCTTTTGCAGTGCTTTACTCTCCTTGCTGATAAGTGAAAAGGCTTCCAAGCAGACATCATGTAACGTACATAACCACAATTGTCATTTTCTCTGATAACACATTTATAGCTTGTCTTTCCCGACAGTTACATCTCATTATTATTTGAGAAAAATGCTGATTTTTGCAAAAAAAACCTGGCAAGATTCCACAGGATGTCATTTAGTCATTGAACATCATTCCATAGCATGTCATGTCTCAGCATGTGGGGATTAGTTTTCAAGACATTTTTCATTTTGCACTCATACAAAATGAAGATTTTTTTTTTTTCCCTTTCCCCCTTATGGACAGGGATTGTTTTTGGTTNGACAGGAAAGGTACATGCTTTCATTAATAATTTGATTTTATTTTCCTGTGGCAGATGCAATTCTGAGATGCCCAAAAAGCTGCCCTGTCTGCAAACATAATCACTGAAAGATGCTTATTCTTCATAATTTGGAAAAGCTTACTAAGAGGTCCTATAAATCATCTATTTTAAGAGTACAAACTTCATTTATTGTAGTGTGTCATTTTGCATCTGTGTTTATTACTTCCTCTATGATATGCAGCCTAAGCCTGATATGCAAAAGATTTTGACTCTGTATTACTGTAGGAATGATTTTAAAAGAGTTTATGAAAATATAGTGTTCAGATATCTACTGTATATTGATAGAAAACAGGCTTTTAAATTTATTATCACAAATTTTAGTTTAATAAAATTCAATCTTAGCAGTTGATTTTTTTAAAGCTTTATATTACAGCAATTTCAGAGTCAAACACCAAACACTAGGAGACGATAGAATCCAGGATGCCCTCCGCACGCACACAATTTGTAGTTGAAACCTTACTGATGTTATCTGTTATAATTTTTTACACAGGACTGTGAAGGGTAAATGAACCATTGTTCATCAGATCCTGAGATGACATCTCAACTCCTGTACCAGGCTCTGCCATTCCTACAGAGTTCCCATCACATACAGAAGTCCCCACAGATCTTATGACATTCCCCCATCTTCTTCCCTTCGGCCTCTGTTGAATACCATTAATTCAATCCCTCACCTGCTGCAGTATCTGTTATGAAGCACAGCTGCCTGTGAGCAACATAAAAAGTCTGGAAAAAACTGCTGTTAGGAGACTTGTGCCAGTTCCTCCCCTTCCCAGTCTTCACTTTAAACAAGCAACTCTTTTACACACTTGTGCAAAATCCCATCAGTTCATTAACACTGTAAAACCAATGACTGCTTCCATTCCTTAGACTGTGTTTAAGCATCAAGGCAGCTACATTATTTCTCTTCATTTTGTTGTGTGCCTTTTTGGTCACGCTGGAAGCTGCTCAGGTAGCTAGAGAACCACTGTCCACTTTCAGCTGCTGTATAAAAATCACTGAAGTACTTTAGGATTAGTGGCCATCTTGCAGCAGTATTCAAGCACAAGCAAACCTCTTTTTAATGTTACTGGTGCAAAATGCACACACATTCTGTCTTTACTTACTATCCCTGGAGATTACTGCCAATTTTTTCTCTCGAAAAGTTCTCTTCCACTTTTCTGCATCTTGGAAAGCACATGCAGTGATAAGAGGTGCATGGAAAACCAATGCATTTCTAATCTTCACTTCCCTGATGGCAAGCTTCTGGAATGATGATGCATTCTGTTGCTAAACACATTAACTTCTCCTGTTTTATTATCTGCCAAAAGGCAGTAGGACAAGTGCCATACTCAATGATTAAAGTGGCAGATTTAAACAAAAAAGTCTACTCTTTAATTCTCATAAATTCTGATGCCCTTTGTATAGTATAAAAAAATTAGAAAAATACATTCCATTGAAATTCACTCAATGGATTTTAAAAAACTCTAATGTACTGATTTAAGCATAAATAAAATCTAATTTAACCACCATTAAAGACTGGGCATATGTACACCCAAGAGAAATCTTGGGATTTTGTATAAGGAAAAACATTTTATATCAAGAAAAATATTCACTCTGATGGTTCCAAATCCAGCTGAACACTTATTATTCAGCATGCTATAGTCAAATTTTCCTATGTGAATAATATGCGAGCCCAGTTTTGACTACAGCAAACCGTGAAGAGTGACAGCAACTCTTTTCCTTAATATAGCCTTCTTTTAGCCATTTCTCTAGTCCTGAGTTGGTCTAATTTTTTTGTTATTTTTGACACAGCTAGTTTCCCAACCATCTTAATGCAGATCACAATTTTGCTCCTCATTTACTATGAGTGACATTTTATTTTTCATCTACTGCAGATAAAAAATGCTAGCACAGTGAATTCAGCCTTACATCTGCCATGACACTAAAATGTCTCACCAAATTACTTCATGTGTCTAAGTGCAGGTTGTTGTGGTTTAACTCCAGCTGGCAACTAAGCACCACATAACTGCTTGCTCAGTCCCCCCTGGAGGGACTGAGGAGAGAACTGGAAGAGTAAAACTTGGGGGTTGAATTCGTCCCTTCCCATGGGCAGGCAGGTGTTCAGCCATCCCCAGGAAAGCAGGGTTCCATCATGTGTATCAGCTGCTTAGGAAGACAAACACCATTGCCCCAAATATCCTTCCTTCCTACTTCTTCCCCCTACTTTATATGCTACGCATAATCCCACATGTTTTGGAATATCCCTTTGGTCAGTTGTTTTCAGCTGTGCCCTCTGTGTCCCCTCCCAACTCCAGTACCAGAAAAAACAGTGAAAGAGAGTTCCCAATACAAACAGGTAGGAAGGCCAACACAGCAATCTTTACAGATCTGCTAATCATAAATCTGAACCTTGACAATGGGGTGTCCACAATGCCAGTAGAGAACGGGGTTAAAAAAGCAGATTGAGGTCCAACACAAGTAAACATTTCCCACAAAAACATGCTTGAAGGTGGTGTAAAGAAAAATGTTCTCCAAGTATTTCAGCAATAGAACTGCTCAGAACTAAGAATTTTACCTTGTATGTTTTAAGTATCAGCAGCTGCCTTCATTTATTGCACATTAGTGTCTATTCTGGAGTGGAACTTTATAACTTTATTTAGTCTATGCTAAACAGTAAATGCATATTACTACTGTAAGTATATAACACTACTGTTAGCTGCTCAGCTGCCCAATGCATTCAGGTAGTTGTGAAAAAGAGAACTCTTCTTTCTTTTTCATTTAAAGAGACAGGAGCCACCACTTCTTTTAAGTGTAGTGTCAATCATAAACCAGCCATATCTTTGTCTTTTTGAAAGCAGGTTAACCAAAGCTACCCAGTGAAGCCACTTGGAAGTGGAAACCCGTGAAAAAAACTTATTGCTTTATACACAGATCAAGTTATGTCAATCACAGAATTAATCCTGCTCCTTACAGCTGCAGTAGCACCATAAAGAACTTAAAGTAGAAGCTGGTCCAGTCTAGTACCACTGTAATTATGACTGGTAAGTATAAAAGAGAAAGGATTACAAAGCCAAAGTGTATTTAAATTTAGTAATGGTACTCTGGTTGATGAGAGCTTTTTAATGTATATTCATTTTTCACCACTTATGATTGAAAAAGAAAACAAAATAATGCTAATAACTGGTAAATAATAATACTAATAAAACCAGATAAATATTTTGTGTACATTTTCCAGGCCAGTATCTAGTTCTCTCAGTTTTGTTTCCTTGAATGCAGAAGGAAGAGAGCAGGAATGTCTTCAAACTTTTTGTTATAGAAAAAATCCAACAACCACAGTACAGGGAATAGTCCTAAGTACCAAAATTTAAAAAAATTTCTTTCATTTACAGTAACAGAGATGATAATATATACTCTCTGTTATTTACACAAGTATAACTTCTGTTGGAATCCACAAAAGCAATTTATCAGAATAAAATAATCCTTCAGGTAGAAAGCAATCAATACTTTTTAGATTTCTACACAGATCAGCATAGGGTTTTGTTATTGTGGGATTTGTGAATTTTTATAATCAATAAAGTTCAGCAGCAGATTAGAATTTTTGTGAGAGTTTTTCTGCATCATGGGACAGTTCTCATTTAATACAGTCCACAAGTAATATTTTGCTTGCTTCATTTGGATAAGCTTTTGTGAAAAAAAACCCTAAAATAGCTCTCAAAAGAGTTCTCCAAAAAGTCAGGCCAATAAGAATTTCCATTTTCCAAACAAGAATCTTCTAAGCATTAATACAATGCAAATAAGAACAACAAGCACATAAGTTTGCCTTACACCAGGCTAATTTCTATTTCTTTTTCATGCCTATAACAGACGAAAAGAATGCAGTTGAGATAGCAGAAATTCCCCTTAGGCCAGGTAACATTCTTATGTATGACATACTGTAATTCTTCTCTGAAATAATCTGTAAATTATTTCTAAGAAAAGAGAATGTAATAAAAGTGAAATGAAAAATGCAAAAAGCCAAAGTGAAAGGAGGGAGTCTCTTTTCTAGCAGCTAGGGCATTCAGGTCCATTTATCTTCCAAAAAATCCCTGGCTTTTTTTACTTTCCAGGCAAACAGTCTAGACAATATTTTGTTTCATGAAAATTTTATCCCATACCTTCCCCTGAACCAAAATCTCAATTGCTGTATTTCCTGAGAAGCAAGACCTTGTCTATGTCAAAGAGGTGACTTGCAAATATTGAAGAGGAGTGTCATCTAGTTATTGGATTCTGTAAGAAATGCTGAAACTACTCTCTACAGACAAAGAGAATTTTTCAAACTAATCAAGAAAGCATATAAACACTTTAAAATAGCCCTGAGCCACAGTATCAATAAATTTAATATTTCTGAATAAAAATTTTGGACTTGAAAGCCTAAATCCAACTTTAAAGCAGCTAAATTCTTTACTAGCTTTAACTTTCAGTCTCACCTATTGCCAGTGAAGTTTAGATTAAGTCAGTCAAACTCTGAAGACCTGAATAAATACCTTTAAGAATAAGGAACTATGCAACTTTTTAATAAGCAATAAAAATGCAGTAGATCATATGTATGATGTTCCTTTTCTAATATTAAATATATTGATATCCTCTTCACCATTTGACTGACTTCACTGATCTGGCTGTGTCTGGCCATTTTTAAGTGGAAAGCTTTATTTCATTCATTCATCCTTTCATCAACAGAGGTTGGATTTACAAACAATCAAAACCAGAAAAAATAGTGCATGCAACAAATGCTGTTTCTATTAACTTCTTTCCAACACTGCAAACAAACATGTTTGAGATCACTGTTTCACACACCAATTTACTTCAAATCATGCACCATTTAGAACACATCTTCCTTTTGTAAATGAGAAAGTGTTTACTTGCACTGTAAATATATGTGTATACACATTCCAAACCAGCACGGCCAGGCCATTAACAAAATGCATGGAACTAGAAATGTACTAGAAATACCCCAAAAAGGAAATTCCACTGTTTGAAAGTAATACCTGTCCAAGTTAATGTGTGTCATCATTAAGTGTCTGCAGAATTAGTTAGGACAATGATGTGTATCCTCTGTCATTATTCCTTCCCAATTTAGAGAGTAGTTTTGAAAGAATTTGCAATAAAGGTCAAATTATGTCCTCAAACAGAGTCAAGGAGTTATCTCTGTTCATATACAGTGGAGAAGATTTAGCTATTTAACTAATTTAACTATTTTTTTCCTTGATGACAGTGTAAGTACCAAGAACAATGAAAAATATGAACAGCATTACTAAAGTAAAGTTAATTATTCCAGGATCTGTCTCAGATTCACAGGCCGAATAATTTTAATGTTGATTTGTACAATATTTTATTTCATTGTTTTGCTCCTGATGAGTTTAGCATGAGATTTAAAAAGTCAGCTCAACAAACTGAGACACTAAAGTCTGGTTCCTTTATATTTTAAAGTGTTAGTAGGACAAGTTAACATTCCATCTCAGAAATAGTATTCACATGTCTGCTGTTCATCTGCTGAGGTTCTCATTTCCATCTTCATAGCCCAGTTTCAAAATGCCACACCAAAAATACTCAATTTACTCATTTTGTACAACAGTGCATCTGAAGAAAAACTGAATTTAAATTAAGTGAAAGTTGGAGCTACTTCAGTTAACTAAAGAGAATAAATGGCTTGAAAAGAAAAGCCACAGGTTAAACTGCATCTGAGATTTACCATGGACTAAGAAAACAGTCCTTGAGATTATATTGATGACTAAAAGGGACAAGATACTGAAAAAATCATTGGGAAACCACAAATTGTCAAAATATAGGGTCAAACATTTCCTACCTTCTAAGGACCATCTAATTATTCTTAGCAAAGAAGTTCTCTGCTATTAATAAATTTCCTTCAGAGTAATATATTCTGAAATTTTGACTGTGCCTTTTGGAGTGAAATATTAACTCTTAATTAATTTTCTAAGAATGCACAAACTATGCCCAAAGAATAAAATGTAGAATTATGTTGAGAAAGACAAAGGCCTCCTGATCAGATCTGGTCTAGAGTCCTAAGGAAACTGACAAAAACTCCACATTTTTTGCTGTTTAAAACCAGCCTAATAAAGCAAAAATAAATGTTTTCTAGGAAACAAACTCATAACTGCACATGTGACCTGGTACAACTTTCTCATCAACAAAAAAGTGAGTTGTTTGTACTTGCAATTACTGTCTGTATTAACAAATGCTACACATCCTTGCATCACCCAAGTGACAGACAAAAACATAAAAAAATAATTAAACAAGGCACTGTCATCAATCATCATGCAGAGTAATTGAGAGCAATTTACTTATCTTTCAAAAAGAGAATAGGAAAAAAAAAATCATTGAAAATGAAGGCAGATAACCAAACTAGTAAACACTCTGAAAAAAGTGAATAAAGTGAATAAATTAAAATAAGGCATTACAAAAAACTGAGACCTGAGCTTGGCAGGGACACAATATTATCTTCAAGAGATTTTCTGAGGAAAAACCACCAACTTCCCAAAGTATCTAAAGTTTCCAATCCATGCATTGTTTCAACTTCTAGTTCCTTGTTCTTTTTAATGTGGCTATTCTTCCTTTTAGAGCTCTATTCTCATATATTTCACTTCAATTATAATCTCTGGATTGACTGAGACTGCACTTCAGATCACAGAAGAATTTCAAGCAACCATAATCAAAGAGATAGGGATTAGGAAGGAAAGGCAAAGGTATTCTCAACTGCTCCCTCTCCACCCCTACAATTCACAAGCTGCCAAATATGGGGTGTAGGTTCAACAACAGTGCTTTTTCAGTAATTTTACCATATGTTCTTCAGCGGAGGCTGTCCAAACTTGTGTTGTCATACATGAAAGTAATGAGACACCAAGGGAATCATCACTTTGCTGCTAATACAGGGGCTAGGAATTTGTTCAGTGCTTTGGCAATTGCAGGAAAGACCATTTGAACCCAAGTTGTGTAAACAGACACACACACATATTGTTCTGACTTCTGACTATGAATCTTTTATCTACCCTTACTTAATAGACACTATTCAGGTTTTCCTCATGGTATTAACAAATGCGATTTCTTTTACTCCTTTTTTAAAAAATTCAGTCGAAAACCCCTACCTGGTTTCTTCTCTCTTTCACATCTTCTGATATTCTGCATGGTTGTGTAGTAGCTGTCAGACTTTAGGAGTTAGGATGAAAGATACCAAAAAACTAGGACATAGTGCTTCACAGCACGAACAGCACTGAATCCTGTAGGATGCCATATGTTTCAGGATCCCATCAGCTCCCAAAGGGTAACACTTTACAAGTTCGGGCCTCAAAAGATTTTACTTACTCGTACAAGAAGTGAAAGATTAAGTTAACAGAAGATAAATGGTATATATAATACCTTTTTATGAAATTATATTTTTTAAAAAAAGTACAGGTCTTGACTCAGATTTATTTAAGATGTCAACATGTTTCATTTATATAGCTTTTATGAAATACATGTTTATTTAAATGGATGAATCTTCTGGTTACTTTTCTATGCTGTCTTAGGTAATGTAAATTGTATTAGTCTCATTGATAGTTCTTTCATGTCTTTCTCTAGAGACTACAAAATTCTCTGTGAAGGAAGAATAGTCTTCACTGAGAAAGTTTTTTAATACTTACATTAAGGAAAACAATTCACAATTGTGGGTCATTTTAATTAGGATTATTATTTCATTTCAGCAACTATTCAGTGCTAAAATCTTTATAAATAAATATTTTAAACACATACACTATCTTCTTAAAACTTACACTGCCACTAAAGATGAATGTCAGCAGTCAATGTTTCCACTGTGAGCAACAGAAAAAATGTATTTCCATGCTTGCTTTTTCTTCTGACAAAAAATACAATAAATTTATTTTATTAAGCATCATCTGCAGTATAGACAAATATTTATGTGCAATGCTTTGCTTAGTTGAGTTTTACACAAGGATACCATATGACTGATGTAATGTTTTCAACAACCTTTGGTTTTTCAATTCTATGAAAACTCACTCTATCTATACATATATAAATTACACAAATTTATGATGAATCCATGGGACAACAAGTTTTTCAGGTCACTTCACTCATAATTAGAACTAATTAAAATGTGCCGAAGAAAGAATAGAAATTTATCACTACTCATTAAACCTGTAAAGACTGTGTTAATTAGATGTCAGACTCAGTAATTCACATAAATATTTACTGCCAGTCTAAATTTAGTGAAAAAAATAAACACATTTATAGCCACTGCAACAAAAAGGAGAGAGGTACTGTTTAATTGAAAAGGTTAAAAGCTTTCTATACAACAAATCTCATTCTTATATGCTTTTTTATCTTGAAAACAATATGTGTGAATTCTTCTGCTAATTTCCCCCCAAATTTATACATTCCTTTGACAAAAGCAAAAGGTTATGTCCCACCCTAATTTTTCTTACTTCTTATTTTCAAATATTGCTACATGAATTTTCATACATTAATGTGCAAGAATTAGTTGAAAATCAATATTTAATAATTGTTATTACACTATTGCATAACCTATGTTCATACTGAAGAATATTATACTGTTTTAACACCTACAACCAGGAAGGGATTCCATTGTGTTCCCCAAAACTTATAACCAAAGCCTTTAGTGGTTCAACTGATCCTTTCCACAGGACATCTCAGAAGTCAAACCATTTTAATATAAGACACTGAATGCACTGATTAATTTGAGAGAAAATCATTAATTCAAGACATAAGTCAGAATGTAATAGCATAGACTGAGCTATTACAGATTAGCTGCACGTATAACTTGTAACTATGACTTCACTACACTTTTCATGGGGCTGCTGATCACTTAGAAGAGGAATGTAATTGATGAAAATAAATTGATAAAAACTGAGAATTTTTGTTTGTGGATTTCTACAGGAGGAAAAAGTACCTCATCCAGTCCTTTCTCATTTGAATAATTCAACTGCCAAAAAGGAATGTTTAGATAAGCACAACTCCCAGGATCAAGACCTAGTTACCTTGGCTAACCTCAAGCCTTCAAAAAGCAAGGGAGCTACAACTAATTTTAGTTTCAGGCATTAATTTATAGTATCATAGAGTCATTTAGGTTGGAAAATACCTCCAAGATCATTGAATCCAACCGTTAACCCACCACTATTGTTCACCACTAAACCAAGTGCTATATTTACTAAGTGCTATATTACTAAGCGCTATATTTACAAAAGTTTTAGATACCTCCAGGGATGGTAACCACTTTCCCAGGCAGCCTGTTCCAGTGTTGGACAATCCTTTTGGTGAGGAAATTTTTTCCTTATATCCTAGCTAACCTTCCTCTTGTGCCTCTTGAAGTCATCTCCTCTTGACCTATCTCTTGTTACTTGGAAGAAGAGACTGACCCCCACCTTGCTGCCATCTCCTTTCATGTAGCTGTAGAGCACAACAAGGTCTCCCCTCACCCTCCTCTAATTGAGTCATATTTTCTTCTATCTAAGGGTCTAATTAATACCCCCAAAATGTTCTCACCCTGAAAGAAGTTTAGATGCCTCCCTCCCCCCATGCTCCCCCTAAATTCCCACCTAATCAAAATACCCAAATCATTGTGGGTTACTTGGAATAACAAGCTGCCACTTTTCAACAAACCAAACCAACAAACAAAAAACATGTAGAATTGTGAAGTAATGGTGTCATCAGGTTTAAATAACACATCTGTTCCAGTTCCCACCCACAAAGTATACTTTACTTATGTCTTCTCATCCTTTTTGCAACCCTTCATCTGTGCTGTGACAGTGACAGATGCTTTTTTTTGAGTTGATTTTAGCTGATTGTTTGTGAGAGGCAAAGTACCCACAGATGTCAGCTGTTGTTCTATCAGCCTTCCTGAGACAATCAGATAAATTTGGAACAGACAGTGAAAGTTAAACCATGAATGCATTTAGAACAAGGCTGGAAATAGTACAAAACTATTCTTTTCAATTTGAATACATGCTATTTTATTGGAGCAGCAACACAATCACATCACCAGTCAGAAAGACACACAGACAGCTCTCATTTTGTCTATCATAGTCTCAGCTTTTGTAAATCAAATGACTGTTTGTACCAAAAACTGAACCTCTAAAATTGCTACACTGTGAAAAATGAAAGCAGCCCTTGGTTTGATGATCACCACTTAGAGCACATGACACCTGACAAAAGTGTTTAGCCAGACATAACTTCCAGCACCTGACTGTGCAGAAACACTGATGAAGAAACAGGTGATTTCTCATGGAATTTGCTCTCAAATGTCATTTGCATTGTGGAAGTGAAAAGCAAGAGCAATAATATATTTTTTCAATGCTTTCCTCTACACCTTAAGCACAAAGAATTTGAGTCCTTGGCAATTCATTATATAATGTAAAGTTATAGCTTTTAAAAATTATTTTACAGCTAATCCTCTACCAACTGATTTTACAGCATTGCAAGTATCATAACCACTTAAAGTATGTGGACCTTGTAAAAATTTATCACAGTTACATTAGTAGTACATGCCATGATGGCAAACATGAGCACTGGATAACATAAAAATGTCCTTCAGAGAAGAATAAAACTCTATGAATTTATCTTCAAAAGCTATACTTTAAAAAAAAAAAGAGGTATATGGATTGCATAGTTACTAAATTGCTTTAAAAGTCTATGAAGAGTGGACAGTGCAAACACACAAAGGAGGTTAAAATGCTGAATACAGGGAATACTAGAGATTTTTTACATGACAGTGAACCAAAAAAAATCTGCAAACAGCTGCCTGTTGATGATTTTCTTTTCAGAGAGAAAATAGGAGGAGACCATTTCTGGCAAAGGACGTAAATCATGAAAGGCAATTGACATGAATCCCAAAGATATCTTCCAGAGGACTTTGTCTAGACCTCTGTACATCTGTTATCCAAATTGCAGGGTACTTGTTTTAAAATCCTCAACACACTGAATGTAGATACTGTGTGTCTGAAATAAAGATCTGTAAACTGGAGTACACTGGAAAAGGGGAGAAAAATCTTATGCACAAGCAGCTTGCAAATACCTAGGTGAGCAGACAGGGAATCTTCTCTGAGAACTCAGATCAACTTGATTGCTAAGCGTCATGAAACAGTAGCAGATCAAACATGTGCCAGAGGAGTAAAAGATAAAAAAACCTGGCCATCAAAAAGACTCAAAGAAGATGCCTAAAAGTATTGGAAATTTTTCCCAAAATACTTTGCAATTTTTTTGTCAGACTATCACTTTACCTCTCTCCATCTCTCACTAAAGCTCTCAAATCCTATAACATGGTGGAATTTGAGGAAAAAAACCCCACCTGATTTAATTATTTTTGCCTTTTTTAGTCAACAGTCTCAAAGTAGTCAAAACTATGTTTAAACTTTCACCCTTTTATCAAAAGTGTTTTCTTTCAGGCAAATTGCCCTGATACTTCTTGCTTGCATCTCTTCATCATCTCTTTGTTTTATAATTTTGTCCTGTACCACACAGACAATCAAGGAGAACTTACTCAGCCTTCTTGTAAAAGACTATGCCATGAGGTTTAATACACTTTTTGTAACAATGCAAAAACATGCTCTTTGCCTTGTGAAGATTTCTTTTTTTAACTGAAGATGTTTCAGTCAATCTCTGCACATCGTGTCCTCCCACTGCCAAGAATGCGAGGGAAGCACTAATAAAATATCAGTTTAAACCAATAAAATAAGTATGATTAAAACCAAGCTCTGGTCCCACAAAACAAGAAACATGAAGATATTACTTCAAACCTTAAAACTTTTAGTAATAATTCATTGTATTTTTTCTGTTTTATTAAAACAGAACCAATAAATCAGGTTGGGATTTTTTTCAGTATTACCAGTATAATCATTTGCTGTGCTTGGTAAGAACAATAAATTTTCATTATCTCATGGGAATACTTGAAGTTTATAAAGTGATTTTTAATTATATGTTCCCAAGTTGAATGGCTTAAGTATAAAGCCATTTTCATATGCTTCAGCTAATGCAGGATAGTAGGCTTCAGTATTAAATAAACAAAGAAACAAAACTCCCACAACAGAAACCACAGGAAATCAGTGTGACTGAGTGTAAAAAATACACATTACTTATCCAGATATAGCTATGATCCTTAACACAGGGGAAGTTCCAGCAGAATTTCTGGAATCACCATGTGTCATCCTGTGTCTGCACCAGGTGTCCTTACAGCAGCACTCAGTTTGATGGCAATACACAAACCCAGCCTTGGGTGTTGAGGGGTACCCTGACTGCTTTCTCTGTCTACTCCATGAAATTGTGGGTGACCCATAATGGAATCATAATATATTTCAGCCCCATGAGAATGTTTCTGGAGCTAGGGATACCATCTCCCACTAAGTTAAATCTGGAAATTATGGCCTCATGATCTGTAGAGATTATGCAGTGCTGCAAGGAGGCATGAGCTGCTTTGTATCTGCTGTTGCTTGTTCTGCATATGAATTGCACCTAGAATTACTGGGATATAACAGATTTAATGAGCTTAAGCCTTGCATACATAATCTAAACACATGTACAGGCAGTTTGTCTGATCCTTTTTAAAGTTATCTGTCTTGTTAGATAGACATGGCTTTGCTAGATGTGGCCATAATATATAGAACTTCCAGATAAGCCACATGCTGGTTGGTATCATAAAGTTTATTAACACTACCAGATATACAGAAACCCTAGATAAGTGTAAATCTTTCAGGTAATTCAAGACAACTTTTCAGGGTAGAAAAAAAAGAGAGAGAATGTAAAAAAAAAAAAAATTGAATTACACAGTCCAGATACCAGAGGTCAGAGAAAGGGGCTTGGAAGTCATTTTATTTCTGTTTGGTTTTCTGAGTCCCTGATAGAACTAGAAAATGCAGCTGTTTTGAAATTTCTTCCTAAACCACATCCCTTCTAGAAATAGATTCTTTAAGATGGAGAGATTAAGCTTTACCTCACAGAAATAGTGAAACTGGTGCTCAAGGCTACAATCAAATATCAAATGCTACTCTGCACTAAAGATTAGAAAGCCAGTGCAAGAAAGATGAAGGATATTGATATTTACTAGCGGTCAAGAAGCAAAAAGAGGTTTTCAAGTACTTTTTTAAAGTACAGGCTATCTTGCCTAGGAGATCTGTTGGAATCTGATGCAGCTCTACACCTGCCCGAAATGTTCTTCCTCTATTATGTTGTATTTCATATGAAAATTTTATACAAATAAGAAGCCTAGAACTCATTAAAAAAGCTAACTGAACCACTACTTTTACCCATACATCTTACACTACATAAAACTGTAACTTAACAGAGAAAATCTGCCAAGACCTACAAAATTATAAAACTATGATCTTTGTCATTTACCATCAACTAAATCAAATAAATATTTGTACAGAATTGAAAGTTATTAGGTTTTTTAAGCTTTCTGAAGTACAATCTCATTTTGCAGCTGAATTGTGTAGTGTAAATATTTAACAAATAATCTAAATTAATATAGTCTAGAAAAATACTGCTTGTATTTCACAAGAAAAGTGGTAAAATATAAATTGTTGGAATTTTTTCCTTCTTCTATGTACAACTTGCAAAAATGGTCTCTACTTCAAGATAATAATGTTTTTTATTTTTCAAGTTTTATGATTTCTTTAGCTTATTGTTTTCTTTGGATACAAAACCTACTTTTAATGAAACAATAATTGGTAGTAAATGGTATATAGTCAAATGCAAATCATAAAATACCCAGTTGCAGAATTTCACAAAATACGTATTTTCTCAACGTCGTAATGTTTGTGTAACTTTTTGTTTAGACCATAAGTGCGTAACATGCTTTCACAATAAGTGAAAATATTCATTACTCTCTAACAAAATACTGTTTGACTATTTCTTCTTTAGGCCATTTCAAAAACTATATTGAGAGTATTTTACCAGAGTTAGGTGTCATTGACCATTGTTTAATTCCTTCAAGATATTGGTAAAAAGATAGCCTTTGAAAAATCCTATCTAGCCATGATTACAAATATGACAAAATGCAAAACCAAAACCACCTTGTTGTGTTTTGTCTTTTCAGGGTGCATTAACAAGAAGCTGAGAGAACTGTGCTCTTTCTGAATAAAACCTGGAGTAAGGTGTAGAACCTTTTTTTTTGTTTACTCCTAATTACTTGTTTGTATGACTACTCATATCAAGAAAATATCAACACTGAAATTTAATACTTTGACTGTAGTAACAAATCTTTAGATTTACAGAAACAGCATGTTTCATTGAATGATTCAAATAATGTTAGCACAGTGAAAAAGGTAACTGAATACTTAGTAGTAATAGAAAATTCGCTTTTCTGAAGAGTTTTATTTTCCACATTTGATAGTCTGCTTTGTCTATCTAAGGAAGCATATATACACATGGTAAGTGATGTTATGACCTACTTTTGAACAAAGACACTGTACTAAATCAAGCCTAAGATTAGAGTGGATCTGTGTTTTGCAGACTACTTACATTTTCACTGTTTTATTAAAAAGCAGCCTTTAAGACTGTGAGATGCCGAAGTGCCTCTGTACAAATTTTATTACACACATTAAGTAGTTTGTCTAACAATACATTTGAAATACAAGATAACTGCTCATAAGAGGAGAAATGAACCTCCTTTGTAAGGATGGCATGTAAATCAGCAGTAACAGAAAAGGTGTTCATTGATCTGGCTGTATTCCAATATAATTTCTCATCGCTCTATGGATAAGAACAGATTCATGGCATCAGCCATATGCAACTAATTCAAACACCATTCCCATAGAAATGTAAAGAAGTTAGGTAACTGTCATATCCATACTAATTTGTCTACTAGGGATCTGCACCGTATTTTCTGTTACTCATTTGCTGTCAAATCTTTCATGAACATATGCTTGGAAAATCTGAGGCACGGAGCAAGTGAAAAGATGGAACTCAGGTGAACAACCCACAGATCAGAAAAAGGACAGGATTTTCTCTGTGACTGTGGAAGCTCAAAAAATTCTCATTTGGATAAAGAATTTAATGCATGTATAAATCTGCCATGGTAGATTTGGATCATAAAGATCCTCTTTGTCTTTTTAAGTGCAATCTTGAGAATGCTTTGGTTTAAAAACCAATAATACCGTGCTATTTTAAATTACTCCCAGACGTAACAGGCTATTCAGTTTAAAGCTGACATTAAGGAACTGGCTATTTTCCAGTGTTTCTGATTGCACAAGATCCAAACCTAGCTGTGGTTGTACAGACAAAATGGTACCTTTATGGATCACTATTCAAGCTGATGTACTCAATACCACAAAGAAAGATGAAATGTCAAACCTAAATAATTTATAAATTTTGAGGCTTTTTCAACAGAACAATTTATCTTGATTTCTGAATGGACCATATTCCCAAATAAATAAAAAAACCCTACCCTCACTGTTCTATGAATTAAGAAATGAAGACTGTTTACATCAGTAGCAATTAAGTCTAACCTTGATTAAAAATATTGTTCTCGGAACAGATACTGCTGACTTTCATCCCTCTAGGGTAGCTGGGAAGATAATACAACTTCATTATAGAGAAAAATCTGTATCATGAAACTGCTTACTATAGCTTTCTAACAGGTGTACACTCATCAGGACAGGTGGGCAACAACTCTGCAAACATCTAATTTGTGCTTTCACTATGAAAATGAAAATTTTTTCATTACTTCTAACATTAATCTGAAGATACAAGTCTCACCATGGCAAACAGATGACTAAACAGCCACCATTTATCTTAATTAAAGTTTGTCTTAATCAAGGTACTGTCTGTGAGATATAATGCTACTTAAGACTAAGATTCTGGGCATAGTTGCATGGTTCCCAGAGGGAACATCTATCAGGCTAAATGTATAACTTCAGCTTAGTCCTGCTAAAAACATAAAGAAAGAAAGAAAGAAATGCAAAAATTAATGAAATCCAACATAGATAGTTTCTTATCCATTGCTTAACACCTTCAAATAGCTACTATGCTACATTGCAAAGTCCTTTTTCCCCTCACTGATATATATATCGTACATTTTCAAGGGCCTTTCCCAAACACGTATTCCTAATTTAAATGAAATTATTGCTGAATTCTTCAAAGAATAAAGAACAGAATTTGTCCCATCCTAAAGATTTTGGTAAAACTGGAATTTTAAATGTATTTTGAAACATTACTTCTCCATTTATGTAGAAGTACGTTCTAAAAGTAGGAAGCAAGGTCATACTGAAAGAGAAGACATTTCACTTTCTAAAAAGTTCTCTCTTTCATCTGCTCCACTTTGAATCTATAAATTACCTGGTTTTAACTTCAAAACACATGAAGTACCAAGAAAAGAGTTTTTAGATGATCAGTAGATCCTTTTTCAGAAGGATGAAAACCAGCTTCATTTGTTCAAGAATTTGTTCAAGTTTCAGAATATCAGATGCTTACTAAGGTAAGAGAGACAGGCAAGGGAAGATTATTATTTTCTACTCTAATTTTAATTTCTTTTTCTTTTGCCTTCATTCCAGAAATCAATTTAAACTGTGATATAGCTGTAAATTCAGGCTTTTCAATGAACTGTGTAGCTCAGCCTATAGAAAAGTGTGCTTGGCTACATGAATCTACACCATGCACCTGATGTACATTCTTGAGAATGTTCCTTTATCTTCAAGAACTCTGGAAACAACGCAGAGAGCATATCAGAGAAACATGGTTTTTTCCTAAGGACAGGGATAATTGGCAATTCAACAATGAAGATCTCACCAAACAGCCTGCCTGATTCTCAAGAGCTAGAAATAAAATAAGCTGATAAGACTAGAGCAAGTAAACTCCCACAAAGGTCAAAACTCTAAAAGAGAAAGAAAGTAAGATAAACAGCTCAACACTGTGTATCTGTAAGCAGCAGATGTCAAAAGAAGGTTGACAATCAGAAAGCACCTACACCTCCAATAGAACATTTGGGTGCCCTCAGTGGGCTTCAAACTTTTCATTAATTAAGAATGGGAAATCAATTTTAAAACTATTAGAGAAGATTAACATGAAAGACTATAGGAGCTGATACTGGGATTACAGTCTAGAATAAAAAAAAAAGTTAAAAATAGCAACAGATTACTGGTGTGTACACAATTACCCAGGACAAAACAATTGCCACTCAACCTGAAAAAGAACTTTCTAGCAGAAAGGAAGCTCTGGGCCTAAGCAAAGATCATACCAAACATTTCTAAAAATGCCAAAACAAAAGGAGACCTAAAGCTGAAAAAAACAGAGACATTAAAATCAAACTTTGCAGCTACACCTGTTGGAATTAAGTGCAAGCTCATTCTAAATGCTGGCCCGTGACCTCATGTCACTACCAGAATGGAGGGCTGCCCATTTTTTCTGCAATTTTCACTATATTACTGGCCTGGGGCTAGAATAGCAAGCAAAGAATAATCAGATAAATCCGACCTAAGTTAACCTATTTTCTTTCCAAAACCCTTCCTCTTTGAAATACGTACATATCTGGATTTACATTTAAAATTATATTTACTCAGATTTGGTCCCTGATTTCCAGAAAAGCAGCTAACAGGGATAACTTCAGCAATTACAAGGATTTGCAGTTGCCATTGCTATTTCCTGTTACACTTCCAGCATTGACCCACTGCTGCAGATATAAAACCAGCTCAATATTAATTGCTGAAAGAATCATATTTTCTACTGCTTTTTTTCCCTCATTTAGACTTTACAGACACAGTAGAGAAACTATTGTTTCCCATTGAATTAGCTATTCTTTTAAAGATTTGAAAAGAAAAGAAAGAAAGAAGAGCAGCCACTGGCTGTTTAGGATGAGAAAGCAGAGATCAATACTCATTTTTTGGCATTAGAAAAATTAAATCTGAGATTACTACTTCCTGGGCTTTCACTTCAAGAAGAAAGGAGAAGGACTCAGAGAACTGCATATATCAGGATAAAAGTCTATATTCTACTGACCAGCAACCATTCCTTTTTTCTGCATCAAGAGAGGTAAATCTTAAGTACCATGAGGATCCTCAAAACTGACAAAAATTACACTGCCACTAATTACTACAAAGTAGTTAAATAAAAAAGGTGAAAGGAAGCAATATTTTATTACTGACTTAGGAGGCAAACCTCAAATTCACAGAGCTATGACTTTCAACACGTAAGTCATATCAGAAAATTAATATTATATTGGGACAAATTCTTAGCAATCTTTCTGGATTAGCTGTGCCAAGGACAAGACTGCATAGATATTTTTTTGCCCTTCATTATACATTAAATAAATCATGAGGTTTTGACATGTTTAGATGATTGACTTATTAAAAGACATGCCATCAGGTTTCCAACATGAATTCCTAAAGGTTATTATGCCCAGTGATAATATTAATTCAGAATTGAAATAAATGCAGTAGTAGCACCAGTAATTTAAAATTACATATCTTCTTTAAACCTAAAAAAATTAATTTAAACCAACCAAATGGTTTAATTTTATGTCATTGCACTAGAATGAGGAAGTTACTGTGGATGTAACTCAATAATATTGAAGCTTCGGGAAGCTGGCAGGACCTGGATTTGTCATGGGAAAAACAGGCTTGGTGTTCAGCTCTGTGATGCAAACTTAATTTTTACAGCAGGTAAGTGCTGCTATTGCCATGGGAAAGCATAAATAAAAGAGTTTACAAGTTACATGATTTGCAATTCTTCTGAGGCCACAGTAAATATTAAAATAGAGACAGATTTCAGCTTTTTTGTTGTTGGAGATATTGTAGCACTGTTTAGTCTGTAATAACTTCAGCAACTTTCCCCACAGAGGAGACCATCCTATTACTCAATCTGACTCTCTCTACCACATCAGTATCACTGAACTTTAATACATGGTCTGTTGTCTTGGCAGGGACTCATCAAGAACTTAAAGAGGTAGAAGCTAAACAGTTTTTCGATGTTTAACATAGGCATAACTCTGCAGTAATAGGCAATAGCAATAAAAACTGCTATATCCAAAAAATAAGAGTTGATCAAGCAAAGTCAGCAAGCCCTCACCTCCTTCAGATAAACTCTACCCTGTGGTGAAATTCACACCCATTAAACTATTGGTTGGTCCTCGATCCTTTTCAGCCTGGATCAGAGGTGATAATATGGAGTAGTGAATAGGATTTTGCTCCTGTTTTGGGATGCTGTGTTGCTCTGCTAATGTGAAGCAGTTCTAAGACAACGGCACCTAAACTTTATTTGGCAAGGTAGAGACTGGCAACTGGAAAAACACCACCATATCAGTCTCATTGTGTGAGAGGAAACTGATTTGGTGGATTAAAATCTGGTGGAAGGATCCTGCACTCAGCAATTTCTAGCAAACAGTTTTTGCAATCAATCTCTTTGCTGTCTGGAGTACAAAGGAGATCTGATTTCTATAATGCACTTCCGTACAATTAAGCTTTTGTTAATGCAGCATATGCAAATATACAAACATGCAAGCATACAAAAATCCCCAGTGCTCAGAAGATGGGACAGAAAAAACAGTTTTTCTTAAAACTGGATTTCTTAGATTTCTTAAAATTTAATCATCAAATTATACAACAGCTACTAACTTTATTATCCCTTGTTAAAACCAATTCTCTTTTGATTAAAACTGTTTATACTTTCATTTCCTTCTCAGACACTTTTTAATGTTTAACCAGTCCTTTACTCCACCTCAGTGTTTTTTCACAATTTTTCCAACAGCAAAAGTGAGTCACACAAAGTAGTAAATTCTAACCTTGTCTCTAAGCTCAGCCTTTCATTCACCAGCCTCCAACAAATCCTTTATTCCTTGCCTCCTCCTTATCCATATAAAAAGCAGTGTTGGATTTGCTCACAATGTTTACCACAGAAAGGCTTTAATTAGACATCCTCTCCAAGTGCTGGAATCATTTTTTTACTGTATAGAAAAGGAAGCACACCAATCAGTGATCAAAATCTAAAGTAAATGTGCCCAGGGCCTTTCCCCAAGTTTTAGGTCAAGCAGTTTACAAGTGCTGTAGAGAAGCTTTAGTTGGGTTTCACAGGTAATTTTCTGTAAAAAGGTGAAACACTTGGTGATGTGCAGCTGGCTTGAAATTGTTGGTCCCAAGGACTAAAAATCATGACCCTGTTTCTACAAAATCAGAGAAGTAAACCGAAAAAAAAAGCAAATTCAAACTCCTATCATGTCCCTTTTTGACAGCTCTGTTTTTGTTACAGATTAGCCTGCTTGTGAACACCAAAGAATGACCTCAATGCCTTTAGTACAGTATTACTTCATACTTTTAAACTTTTATGTGCAACATGTTAAGGCAGAGATTTCTTTTATTATATAACTGAATGCCAAGGATTTTTTGTACAGCAACATTTCAGGACCTGGAAAACATTAAGATTTTTAATAATGAGTATTGCTGAAATCTGTACACCACCTCACCAAAGTGGATCTATGCCTGTTTTCTAAACCATGTAGAAAGTATTCCAAAGCCTGTTGGAGCCATGGCTGCAGTACCATGACGGCCTAAGGGTGACTTGGCAATTGCAGACCTGGGCAGTCTCAGGTCATAGATCTAGACTCAAATACCAGAAGCAGCATCCAGGCAGCTGTGATTGAGATCCTGCTGCACTGTGCAAATTTTGGCCGAAGTTCTGGGCACTGTGGTGGTGTTTCTTAGGATGTTCCACTTGCATGAGTCTCTTTCATAATTTATATCAATGCTTAAGGCACAGAATGGCAAAAATTAATCTGATTACAGAGAACTAAGACCTTACGAGGGTGAAAAGCAAAGAGAATGCATCTGGAAAAAGGTAGGATGCGTAACTATGCAAAACCTGAAATCAGGTTTTAAAATTCTTTGCAAAAATAGTCTACCTTGAAAATAGAGCAGATGATGAGTGTGATATAAGTTCCAATAAGAGCTTGGAATTATTTAATGGAAGCCATGGATAAACATTATTGTGAATCATGATGCATTAAAAAAAAGCAATTAAATATTATGAAATGATAAAAATCCAATCACAGTCAACATTTTTGAGAGATTTTTCAATGTTATGAAACAGCATGATAATATAATTAAGTTTGTTTCTTTTTAGACATTTTAGCAATAATTAATATCTTTTCTTTCAAAATGAACAGTGAACTATGTTATCTTACTTATTAAAATGTATCTTAAATAAGTTTTACATTGAATGTTTCCAATTTTTATATAGAAGATATATAAAAAACATACCCAAGAACTGGGAAGATAAAAAAGGAAAAAATGTGTCAGATCAGATAAATGTGAAAAATCTGTGTTTTGAGCATGGAGTAGCAAACCTTTGATCACTAAAACCCAAAATTTAATGAAAAATTATATTTTGTGTTCCTGTCTATTAATTTATTTGAATGCTCTGTTTCCTCCAGAAAAAAACATGAGGATGGGCTTTTCTGTTTTTCCCATGTTACTTGAATCAGACCTTGCCAAGAAAAACAGGTACATCACAGTGGAAGAGCAAGAGGAGATCCAGTGCTGAAAGTCTGACTGCTAAACTTCACTAGCTCAAGAAAAGACAGTGTGGATTAGCTTTATAGCTGCTAATATTCTTTACAGCTGCAAATCTTAAAATTTGTTCAAAATCTGAATCTCTATTTAAAACATTGTCTTTTAGAAGTAGAGAGCAGCCAATCTTGCCTGCTTCAAAGTAGTTTGTTAAGGTAAAAATACGAAGTTTTAAGTTAAAGCATGTTACCATTAAAAAATAACTGAACAAACTTAAGAAAGGTGAAAAAAATTGTTCTGATTATATTTTAGTAATTATCTATAAATGTTTTAATGTATTTCTCAGATGCATAACTATGCCCTAAGAATTGCTTGGAGCATTGCCTTGTTACAATATGAATAAATTAGGATGTCTCTGAGATCTATAACAAATGTCTTAATGAGTATTTCAAATCATAGAACAGTATATCTAGCTCATTCAAGATAAAGTTGTGTAGATCAGAAAGAAACTCCATTATAATCAGAGGTATCACAAGACTATAAAAACAAAGAACCAACAGATAGGCAGTAAAAAACTTCATTTGTTGCAGATATTGATCCATTCTACACGTATCAGGTCTACTCTCATGTTACTGCTTTGCCAATAGAAGGCCTAGATCAGCAGCAGAAGAAGCTGCTGCAAACTTTCCACTTTTGGAAGAGGAAAAAGAACAAAAGTGTCATGTTGACCTAGATCACATGTAGCAGATACAACAAAGAGAACAAACATGGTTTAAAATAAGCCTGCTGCCAGGGGAAAAAAAGATCAGAATCCTAATCTTTCTCATCAAAATCATGTCCCTGCTGAGTCTATTGTAAACTGGATGAACAATTAAATACAACTCATCATGCTCTACTTACAAATTTGAAATCTTACTGCAAGTTTCCTTTGTTTTGACTTTTTTTTAACAAAGCATATATTTTAAGTGGTAGATAGGTGTTGCAAACTGGTTAGTGAAGCCACCTGAAAGTTGATTTTTATAAGGACAGAGGAAGGAAAAAAAAAAGAAGAGAGGAGAGAAGAGGACTCATAACTAAAAAATGTTAGTAACTTGAGGCCAGTGAAAACACTCACTTCAGGGATATTGACTTTATGGAGTGTACTGTGCTGACAACATAAAAATGACAACTGTTTATTTACCAATTTATTTCCTACTGAAAACAAGCACCATCCTTAGCTTTCAAACTCAATCTGCTTTAGAGTGTTCATGGAAATATTTGTGTCTGTTCATTCATTTCTTTCCTCCCACCCCATAAATTCTGATATTTGGTTCATTTCAATCCATTTCAAAAGGAGGCAGAAGGAGGACAGGAGTTATTGCAATGTATTTCATAATGGAGAATGGAGGACTTTGGTTTGGTTTTTTTCCCAGAAGGCATGTGATTCAGGTTAAATATTTTTATATTCTTTTGACCTTTCAGCTAGCCAGTCATAAAACACACTGCTAATTACACTACATGTATTTTGGAGCTAGCCACTGCATTCACTGCCATGAATGGCAGTACTCAAGGAGCAAGGGAAATACATGAGAGTATGATAACAACCTTTAAAGACGAAAGGATCTGGAAAGATTATGTTATGGGAGGAGGAGAGGTTTGTGTGAGACAGCTGTTTGCTGCAGTAGACATAAATAGACATAAAGTACCAAAAACACTGTTTAAACAGAATACTGCACAGGCTTATGGCACCAACACAGTACCCACATCAGCTTCTCTTTGAATTTTTTCCAGTTCACGTCAATATAGAGGAATTTATATCTCTAAGAGAAAATAGGAGAAATAGTTTCCTACAAAATCTACCATAAATTTAGCCGATTCTGAAAAAGTATAAACCACAATTGGTTATTGTGCACATCTGATTTTCTTCAGGGTTGACATTCTTTACCCATACCCAGTCATACAGGATTAGAAGTAATCTTTTCTTATACTTATCAAGGCAAGAGTTTTCTGGGAAACTCCCATCTTCTGTCTAACCTTAGAGTGGCACATCTGCCATTTTATGGTATTTCCTCCCATCTGTGCTACTATGGTTGTAATCCAGAACAAAATGCAGTCAATACAACTTGCCCTTAAAGATGGATACTAAATAGAGCTGACTTCCACCAGACAAGTATAAGAGAAAGAAAGGCATTTCCTGATAAAAACAAAATTAATCTTAAGGTCTCCAGCAATAACCATAACTCACATAATGTTATATAAATAAAATTTCCTGCAACATACTCTTTGAAAACAAGGAACTTTGCATGCATTGCTTTCCCTTCTTTTCCCCTGTACCTTTGCCACAGCTTGCAAAGCTACTCCTCCACTAAATATATTTAATGTGCTCAGGAGCATCCTCAGGCACTGCCGCTATCCTGGCACTAAACTGCTTTCTCTGTAAACTCTCTTCTGCTTTAAGGGGAGGTGACTATTTCCAAACTGCTTTTTGGAAGCAGCCACTGTCAATGCACACTCTCATATGGCACCTGAGAACCATCTGCAAGCCTGTGGGTCAAAACTGAGACGAGACTGTTCCAACAATTTATCAACATGACAGTCAAGTTCCAGTGCCTGGAACATTTCAGTGTTTAATTTCCTCTTGTTTATGTTGCCTAAATTTTAAACAGCCTGGCTCAGGTCCACATTTTTCTACAAAGACCAGTTTTATTCCTAAGCTGTTATGTTTAACAGTTAAACAAATGCCTTGAGAAATACATTAAATAAATAAACTTGATGACAGCAGAAATGTCACAAATCCATTTTAAGTAAAAATCAATATACAAAGGGGAAATCGTTCATGCTGCTCTTTCATTTTCTTCTGTTGCCTTAGACTTGTGCTCTATAATTTCATGAGAATGAATTTCTTTTACTGGGGCCCTCCACTGTAGGCTTCATCCTACTGATGGACTATTGATAAATAGCCACTCCTGAATACACTGTTTTACTGAAGTCATTGAGTAATTTCAGGACTAAATACTATACTGCCAAGTGTCAATGTAATTTTTATAATTCATCAGAGAAAGTCTAGGAAATGAATAGTATAATTATTAAATCTAACTTCCCTTCTGTTGGCTGGCGTACTAGCTTTAGAAAGTTGGAACATCAAAGAGGTAGCAAGAGTTGAAAGTTATTCAGGACTTCAACTAGACCTTTAGATAATTGAGAAACTTATTTCACATTCAATAGAAAAAAGGAAGACTGATAGTATATGTTCTCTCTCCACTGTAGCTGGGAAAATGAAATAAACTAAAGACACTAATGATCCACTATTGCATATAAAAATAATGTGTTGAGGGTTTCAGAAAGCTGAAACATCAAATTATTTTAATATACAATAAACACAAAATAATTTTATTCGAAAAATAAAAAGGTTCATTTTCCAAATGGGAAAATAGTCACAATATAGAGTAAAAAATTAATTTCAGTAATTTATATTTTTAGTACCCCCCAATTTATCAAAACCTCTCAGATTCTAAGTTATGAATATTTTTAATCTATCAAATGCCATATATTGATAGAGAAGTAAAATATCAATAAAATTTGGGCAAAAATATGTTATTTTTTACATAATCGAAGAGTGAAACAAATGAAATAGATGATGGCATCTACAAGCATAAAACTGCAGACGAATAAGCAAGGAAAGTATACAGTGCTTTCAAATATACAACTTATATCTCAAATACTAACACTGGGGAGAAAGCTGTATAATACACAAAATATTACTCAAATTTTCTAGATAATGATATAGGAACATATTTTAATTTGAAACAGTATATTCCTCTGGACAATTCTAATAGTAGGTCATCACACTCTGAAGTCTATATCAATCTTTTTGGCTTAACCAATCTTGTCACTGATTTAAGATAAGATTTGCTGGGGTGTCTTATATTTGCATCTCCTTGTATTTCTTAAACTTTAGAAATGATAGTATAGATTTTCCTTTCTGTGCAAGGCATAAACCAGATCAGAGGTTTTCTTGGCTTGTACCAACTACTTACATGTTTAAATTGATATTTGTGATTTCATTGTCCTAAAATACAAGTCTCAACCATACAACATTCTGCTTTTTTAGAACAAGCCACATAACACCATAAAGTTCTTTGATATAAATCACATTAACCACCAGGCTATACATAAGGAATACATTCTAGACCTGAGCATGTCTACCTTCTTTGGTATGGAAAAGTATACCACAAAAAGGGAAAAGATGAAACAAATTGCATTATCAGAAAACTCCCACCCTGAATCCCAAAGTCAAGTTTAAAAACCTGCAGATAATCCTATGCCATCATGCCTGCAAATGCAATGTCTTCAATGACAAAGTCAAGATCACAGCTTAACATAACACAAACTTCTTCTTTTAGACTTTTGTTCACATTGCATTTAGTGTCTACTTTGTGCTATCTAATAAATGGGAAAAAAAACCAACAAAATCAAACCTGAAGGCAAGAATAAAAGTATAAAAGAATATAGCATACTTGATATAGTATATTATTTGCATAGATATAAAAGAGAAACTAATTTTTAAATTAATTTGAATCTGCTAAAACATAATTTTAACATAACTATGAAGAATACATTACAGAACCAGAGCTCTGGCTGTAAAAAGAAAGACCAAAAAATCAACCAAAAACCCCAATATGATTTGAGTCAGCAAATTTTGAGCTTTTAAAGCAGTAAAACAAATATTTTACACATCAGGCATTTTTCATATTCTGTTTTAATTTGAGTCCAAGACAAAAACCCCTGAATTCTAATACTATTTTAAAATTGGAACTGTGACAAAAAACATGCCTATATAAAAAACTTCAGATTTGTGTTTAACATACCTTATTATGTTACTTTCTACTGATGCAACCAGACTCCACAATGCATTTCAGAAATGTTCTTGTGCAAAATCATTGAAATTCTATACCCATAGTAAATTTCCACTCTACCAAAATTGATACATTTATGGTTAAGCATTTAATTGAACACGTTTGAGATGGTTTCTAACAATTTTCAAAAACTCTGTCATTTCATGAACCTTTTATATACAACACCTGTATTCCATGAGATTTGGTAATGTATCTGCTTTCCTTACTGCCAATAAACTAGCTATAACTATAGGTGGCAATGCAAGGACTCTGTTCTTCCTGTCATCTCACAAATAGAATCCTCAACCGAGCTCTGATTGTAGAATCTGTTATCACCAGCAATACGGATAGATGGAACTGTGAGGCAGCATCAGTCTCAGATCCTTGCTGAATTTGATAAGTGAGAGAACAACCTGCAGATCTGGAATCTGAGAAAAATAAAAAAAAAAAAAAGAAATTTCTCAGTTTTCCTCACTTACAGCTGAAATAGAATCTCTTCATAAATGTTACTGCAAGTCAACACAGAAATGAAGACAATTCCAAACTTGACATACACAAAGAATTAACTCTGAACTTGTACTTTCTAAGTCAGAAATTCTAGGGGTGATTTTTGTTGCAAAATTTTACATCAGTTTTCACATATTTTTACATACTAGCAAAGTAGAACAATGTGTATAGAAGCGTAAGTTAATGCAAATCCTTCAGAAATTATTATTGTTTCGGTGATCTTTCTTGCTATGAAGCCCCTTGACACCAGCTCCAATTTCCTTCTCACATCAAGTATAAATACAGGAACCCTGAGTATATCTACCGAGCACAATCCGACATGCTGCAATTGATTTTGAAATGTCATATCAAAGCACCTTCTCCAGTGTAACATGGAAGTTACAGAAGCCACAGTTCTGCAGCAAAAGTTATGCCATTAAACCAGCTGAAAGATAGAAAGGCAGTCCATACTGAGAGTTTTTTATCACCTGTGGATGTCTTAAACACTTTAACAGGAGTTTGAGGCCAATAATTATTGTCATATCAACCGAAGTCATGAACATACATCTGGTCTTGGAACAGCATGGTCAAGAGAATCTCAAATTACTCTTACATGACTGTTCCCTTGAAATGCTTTATAAACTTACATTTAAAAATGCACTACCATAACTTTCCCGACTGATATTTGACTGATATTTCTTTGCCATGCTAAGGGAACTTCCCTGTCTGGTCATCCAGGATCCACTCTGGTAGTCACCCTCATACCACCTGAGATGGGATGGAAGTCCCTCCACAGCAACATATCCCACACCCACAGTCACACGAGGTGTCCTTACTGGCTCAATCCTAGGTTTTCCATAGCAGAGTCTCAGATGTCCAGACCCTTAAAAAACTTTAACCTTGGTCAAATTACTAAGTAATAAAATAATAGCTTGAGCTGGTACCTCCAAGGAGGGGCTCTGAACCAAGAAGACTGGTCTTTTATACCCTCGCAGTCTAAGGGCCCCAAAGTCTGGGGTCCCTGGTTTCTGCTGTGTCCCTGAGTGTCCAGTCACCTGTCTGCTCTACAGGTCCCTGGGCCCATTGTGTGCAAAGGGCCAGCACCAGGCTGTGGCCTCTTGCCTCGGGGTCTCATGCAGAGCTCAGCCTGCACCTGGCACTGCAGCTGTGCCCACACTGCCTGCACTACCTGGGTTCCTCAACAGCTGTGAGTGGTGGTAATCGACCCAGGTCTCTGCTTGGTGCCCAAGGCAGGATGGGACTAATTCTCCCAGGACTGTGGGCACTTTCAATTAGCCTTAAGCTGCCAAGCATGCATGTTGCTATGTAAAACAGGTTTCTTTACATTTTCCTCTGTTCTTTTGAACCATAATTCAAGTGTCTCAGACTAAACACAAATAAATAACACTTTCTCTTCTTGTTCTAATTTATTATAGCTACTATAAAAACATTAGCCACTTTCAGAAGCATTCCGGAAACCTGGCTTCAATGTTTATGCTTTTTGGGGCTCAGAATGTAGATGTCTTGCTTTTTACAGAATCACAGAACGTGTAGGCTGGAAGAGACCTTCAAGATCATTGAGTCCAACCCAGCCCTAACACCTCAACTAGATCATGGTATCAAGTGTCACATCCAGTCTCTTTTTAAACACATCCAGGGATGGTGACTCCTCCACCTCCCTGGGCAGACCATTCCAGTATTTAATCACTCTTTCAGTGAAAAACTTCTTCCTAATATCCATAACTGTAGTTTCTTGTTGGCATTCTAAATCAAAGCATTCTCCTTGCTTATTAGTTATGTTTCTTTTGCTGATTCTATTTTTTTTTTGTAATAAAAATCTGGTCCTTCTCTGCTGTATTATATTGATCATAACCACTTTCTATCTACTAGATGTAACCCAGAACTGACCTTTTCCCCTAGCTTTCTGGGCCTGATTAATACTTTGCTACCCTTTTATTCTTCAGTTTTCCTATTTCACAAAGGCAAAAAATACTGTTTCTTTATTACTGGATGGCTCCTTTCCCTCAGATAGAAGATTCCTCTGTCCCCCTAAATGTATCGTTGCTGAAAGAATCCAGAACACAGTAAGCAATACTCTGAGATATATAAAAATGAGTTGCATGTATGATGTATATATTAAGCAAAGAAGGATAAAAATTTTTCATGTACTGTGTTTTAGTCTTATTAATATATCTTTTTTGATCAAAAGTGAAGATGAAAGAAGCACCAGGGTCTTTCTCATCTATGCTTGTACTGCAAAGCACAGAGAGGAGGAGCACAACTTTGACAATGGAATAAGCATTTCAAGTATGCCTTGTTTGAAGCATATAGCGAAGGAAACATAACTCAAAAGAGTTGCAATCATGCAGTTAATTAAAAATAATCAGTCCTACAGCAGCTATGAGATACTCAGAATCTGCTTTCCTTTCACAGCAGAATGCGACTACACTGATTTGTTCAACTTCAAAATAGAAAATAATAAGTAAATACGTAAGTATCCCAAAAACTTTTTGGCAAATCACCCCCACCATCTCTCTTCACCATTCACTGAGGGCCTCAAAAGTCTTTTTGATGAAAATCTGTACCAAAGCCAATACGTTAATATATCAGCCCAAATAACATACTTTTCTCCCTGCCAAAAGGTGTTACCAAAAATATCTGTGTAGCTGTGATCAAAAACGTTCATGCCAGTTAAGTGTGCAAGACCTAAGATTCCAATCCAAGGCAGAATATAATCATTAAGTACATTTACAGTAAAACAGGAAAAAAAGTGTATAACGCATGAGTTCAGTTACAGATGGATTTGCTACCACGCAAGAAGGCAGGAGTTTCACGAAATATTACAGTTTGTCATATGATTGCACATATGCTTGAGCCTATGCTTAGACTAGCCTAACACTCACTGTACTTGCAGCCTCAGCAAGGAATATTACTGAGGCAAGAGGACTAGAGTGGTTCAAAAATAGCTGGACAGGCAGACAAAGCACAGTCTCTTAAAGAGGAAGATAATACCTTTGGTTCCATAATAGTTGAGCCACAAATCACTAGGTGTTGGGAGAGTGATTTAGGGCAGTGTCATTATATGCTTGTTCCCTAGGTATCTGCTATTAGCCAAAGGATACAGGCTAGATAATGATTTTTCTGAATTTAAACTGTTGATCTTATGTTCTTATTTTCTGAGATTTGTTTCCTGAAAGCTCAGCCATAAGCCAAGTCCTTAGAGACTATGTATGATACCCTTTGAATAGAAATTGTTCCAGAAAATATAGTCTGGAAGCAGAAAATCCACATAACTATCCTTGCTTTCAGAATTTAAAGCATTCACAGCACATATTCACTGTTAAGTGTTCTTTTGATTCCATGTATTAATTGCATGCTTTAGAAAGTGTGTTATTATAAGATTGGCAATGCTATTTATTTAATGCCCAGGCTATGGCAATGTTAGAAGATCAGAAAATTATTCATTTTAAGAGTTGTTTTTTGATGTTGCTTTAGCTTTTCCATAGAGAACTTAAGATTGGTTATAAGTATAGGGAAAAAATGATTTCCTTATTCTGTTTTACATAAATTATTCAGAGAGGAGGAACTTAAGCACTCAAATGGCAGTACCTTAGAGGAGCAAAGCTGCCTATTTGACATGCTCTAGCTAGATGCTTAAAAGCACTGAGAGTGAGATAATCAACTCTTAGGAGCAACTAGAAGAATATACAAAAAAAAAAATCAGTGAAGGTCCTTCAGACATGGCAGAAAACCATGGGCAATAATGTGTTCCATGCACTGGAATCAGAGATATGTGGGGCAGGGAGAGAAAAGATCAAACACCAACCCAAACATACAGACTACAAATCTGACAGCATAAACATATATTACAATGTTATAGTAAGTGTTCTACAGTCAATGCGGAAAAGCTTCTGGAGATTACGGAATATTGGTTCTGTGGTAAAGGAGGTCGAGAAAGTGGTTGGGCTTGATATCTTAAAGGTCATTTCCCACCTAAATGGTTCTATGTTTTCATGAAAAAATATTAAGCAACAAAGAGAAAAAAAGAAAAATCTTCCTAGATATGCAGAAGTTGCCCATGATATTTGACAGATCCAAGACCACTCATCCAGAACATTCAGGGAAAACAAACAAAAGCCCAAAAACTTTCACTTCCTGTTCTAATACTGAAGTTGTATTTTTCATGACACAACTTTCTGTCATGTAATTTCAGTACATATTTTTTGAGGACAGAAATCTTTT
Organism: Illadopsis cleaveri; assembly: GCA_013399915.1. Taxonomy (NCBI): domain Eukaryota; kingdom Metazoa; phylum Chordata; class Aves; order Passeriformes; family Timaliidae; genus Illadopsis; species Illadopsis cleaveri. The sequence continues at coordinate 1,454,777 of VXBB01022695.1, forward strand.
CTCCATCTTTTCTCCCCATGAAAAGCTACTTAAGCACATTTCACTGAAATTGACAAAAAACCCTGTAGGGAAGAAAATGACATTTTCTGACAGTTCTTGAAAACTGCAAAAGGTAAATATCATTAGTGAGACTGTGGAGGGAAACTACACACAGTGAGAGGTACATTTCCTAAAAAGAAGGTACCTTTCATAAAAATAAAATTCAATGTCATATTTATTAATAAAATTATGTATCTTAAATAAGACAAGAAATTCACTAAGTTCCTGAAATTTTTCATGAGGTGTTTACTTCTTCCCTGTTTTACTAAAGCATTTTAAAAACTCCCCACAGTTTCAGTTAGTTCTCAGACATGCTGACACACATCATAATCTCAGTGTTCCCTGCTTTAAAGTCACAGATTTTTGATTGTTTCAGCTGACATTCTGTATAAACTCTCCACTAAAGTGCTTATTTTTAAAAAAGAGGAAAAGCAAAGTTTGATGTGATGGGAAATGACAGTTATATAAAAATTGACTGCATATGGTTGCTCTCAACCTGTGGGGGGGGCACCACACAGGACTGTAGCATGGAAATCTGCTTGAGGAGTAACAGCCAGCTGCTACACTGCACTTTATAGAAAAACACAAATGTAGTTGAGTATGGATGATCAAAAGGAAGCAGAAATTAGACTAAGCATTTTCCCAGAAAACATGCTATAGCATCACACTACAGAAACAGCATACATTGGAACTTGTGTCAGACAAGCAACAGGAATGAGTTTAAAGAGAACACAGCAGGAATGAACTCAGAGGAAACAGATCCAGACAGCAGCATGCTGTATTCTGATCTCAACTAAATGCAATTAAATACAGAATAATGGCTCTGTTGACCAATTTTTCCCTAGATTCCCACAAAACTGTCATGTCTCAGTCACTCTGCATGGAACTTACACAGCTGATTCTTGTGTCACACTTGTTTGTAGTTGAACCTGTATGGAGCCTTTTTCTCCTTCATATTCCCACTTATTTGACAAGGTTTAACTCCAGACAGCAGTTAAGTACCCTGCAGCATTTCACTAACTCTCCCACCTCAGTGGAGGAGAATCAAAAAAAACCTCATGGGTGGAGATGTGAAAAATTTCATATAACACAGAAAACGTAATAATGATAATAATGAAAAACCATAAACTCCAAGAAGAACAAGTGATACACAATAAAATTGCAATAAAAATTACAATTTATGAAAATTTTTAATGGAATCAGAGAAAAAAATTCTGAGATTTCATATAGCATATTCTCTTTAATTTACTTGGTTTTTTGACTCACTTTCTATGAGGCTAAGATAAAGGTATATTCCCTGTTTTGGATACCATGCTTTTATATTATTTATTTTTGCTCTGTCCTTGATTTTGTAGCTCATTTCCCTAATTCTTGTTTTTGAGAAGTACAAGGAAGCAGAGGATTCACTCAGACAATTCCCTCACCCCTCTCTCATGCTCTAAGTGTTACTAGGAAATTGTTTCATGTGTTTCATAGCTCAGGTTCATTTTCACATGTTGGGGAGGGGGCATTAGACCTACACAGTGTGATCTGTAAAACACGAGAGCATTCAACACTGACCTAAGAGAAGATACACTGCTTACTTCTTTCAGTAAATTTAGCATAAAGCTATAATCATAATGTTCCCAAGACACTAGATGGAACAGAGATGGAGGATAAGGGTATTTACTCTGAATAAAATTATACAAAGTTCATGCAGCCATAACCCATCACTCTTCCCTATCCCATTATTACTCTTCTTTCAAAAAATGGTAGAGACTGTTCTATCTTTACATTACCATGTTCTGAGCACACCAGTTTACTTCTTGCTCACAATGACATGTAATATATGGTAGTGTTAGCGTTACAACTCCAGATCTCAATTTTCCTTGAATGTTTTTCATCCAAGAGCCAACTGTGGCCAGTGTGAATGGAAGACAGCATTCACTAAAATGCTGCTGCTGAAGGCACTTAGTAACTTTCTCCTTTTATTTATATTTTATTTTGATACAGGAAGCAAAAAACAAAGAGATTATATATTTAAAGAAATAAAAGAACCTTCAGATATACTAAGTCAGAAGGTCTCTAACAAAACCTAGTGGAATTCATTTGTGCTTTCAATTTCACCAGAGTGTAATGTAAACAACCATAGGATCCACACAGCCAACTTTCAAATTAAATCCTACAATGAATAATTTATATTTTTAAACAAGGATTAGAAGTTCCATTCAGTTGCAGAATATCCAGGGTGGCTTTAATAATTTACATGCTTTCCAAAGGTGAATAAAATGCCCTCCTGAACAAAAAAATCAAGACAATGTAAATATTTTCTTTGTTAAAACCACACTGTGATTGACAAAAGAGAGGGCCACTGTCATAAAATTGAATGCACTTTCTGTGGGAGATAGGCAGAGGAATTCAACAATCTTCAAAGTAAAAGTCTCAGTATGCAATTCCTACACTTACCAAGAGGAATATGGAAAAATAAAGCCCATTATCAACAGGGAAAAACTGCATAAAATTTTTGACCTTTACTGAAGATCTTGGAGTTCTACTACGTAATTTTGTGTGTGTGCGCAGGAGACCACATTGGTTCCTCATGGCAACTGAAAAAGAACTCTGGGTCAAATGTTCTCAGTATTACCAGGGTTGTCTCTGACCTTGCAGAAAGATATTAAATATAAAAGACAATAAATATAAAAGACATACAGTCTGTGAGGCACTATCACCTGGCTACAAGAAACACACTCTGGCTTGGGAGGACTGATTGAAACTAGAGCCACCTTACTGGAGTTCCTGTAGGTAAACTGGCTGCCTCTGCTGTAATTCACAGCCTTTGCTCTTTGGAGTCCTAATAAATATTCTCCTGCTATCTTTATCCTGAACATGTGTACCCTGCGAAAAAGGGCAAGGAATATTGTACCTGATGAAATAAAGTCCACTTCTCTGGAGAACTCAATGCAATCACAGTATGAGTGATCTATATCTTTAATGCTCAGGCAGCATTAATGTAAAATTTAATGCAAGACAAATGTCCAGTGCTGCAGACACAGTTCATAAATTAAATACACATTCTCCTTTGATTTTCATTTCCTCATGAAGAAATAGTAAAGAAGATGGCTGCTGTCTTCAAATATGTAAGAGAATCATTATTTGCAAGGAAATCTTCTGGACCAGACAATTTGTAATTTTAGTTTAACACTTTTAAGAAGAGTCAAGCATTCTTAATCTCTGCTCATTGTAATACTGGTGCTAGTTAGATCTCACATATATCATCTGAAGCAATATATGAATGAAACATAGTTTCATTTCAAGCAAATGACATAGTTTATCATAGACCCATTGCAACAGAAAAAAATAATGACAGGGAAAAAAAATAATGACAGGAAAAAAGAAATGAAATCATTTCAAAAAAAGGTGACAGTAAAAATCAAAGTGAGTCAAGACCAAATGCAGTCAAAATAATTTTTTTTAGGTTAAATAATAGTCATCTCCAACTTGTATCCAAACAGACAAGATAAATTACATAGAATTTTTAAAATGCAGAAATGAAAGGTGGAAAACAATTTACTCAGGAGAGCACCAGTAAATAAACACCAATACATTGAGACTGAGCCTGCTCCATTATAAACAGCTCCCTGAGCTAAGACACCCAGTTATAAAGCAGGAATACTTAGGAAAAAATCTCAGGTATAAAGACAATGACTTTTAAACAAGTAATGGGCAAAAAGCTGTCTGTTGCACTTTCACTACTGAGGGAAATGATCTTGAAATTTTGAATGCAACACTGAAACCAAAAGTAATTTTTTGAGGGTTCAGCTCAATGGTGTGATGGAACACCAAGCCCAGTAGAAAAGATATTTGTATGGCTTTTAGAGATCATGCTTGATCTTTCTAGAGTTCAGATTAGTATACCTACTGCTAATTACCTTGGAAGAATTTGTTCTCTTAGGTTGGTCTGGAGACAGGAAGATTTTGAGACATATTTTATTGCCTGTAGATAGATATACATTAATTTCATCAAAGAATTAAGGCCCTGATATTTCTATTGTTTTATTGTCTTCCAGTTTTGTTTATTTTCCATACAAGACTGCAGGAGAATTATTTGCTAAATTAGCTGTCAAACTACTGAACTAAGCCACTCTGAAACCCTGTAAGCACCTGCAATTTTGCTAAGGCATCTAAATAATCTTAGGACTCAGTACTGCAGTATACTGAAGCACTCTGTTCCCACTCATTTTTATCAAGGTCTACAAAATCTTATAATAAACAGAAATTACACTTAACTCACATATCCTCACACAGAGCTTTTCCTCAATCCTAAAATGATGGATCAGCATTATGAAGTTCAAGTGTGAACATTGGGATGACAAAAATCCTGCACTTCATACACATGAAGTGACACAGACACAAAAAGAAACCGCAAACATCTCCATATCATAGTGTTCAGTAACGTTTGACAGGTGGAGGGGTTTTACCACTTTCCTTGCCTTGATTTCACTTCATTCACTCTTACTCATGTGCTCTTTAACACTTTGTCCTGAAGAGCAATTATTTTTAAACAAAAAGATGTCTGCACCAGTGCCAAGAAATTAAATTATAGCAGGATCAAAAATTTCAGTTATAGACAGAAAAAAAAAAATCCAACACAGAACTATTAGATATTTCATTTTGTTCGAGTGAATGAAACTTGCAGTCTTCTTCAAACAAGAATATGTTCTTATTTTCCCTCATTTTTCACAGAGGTCTTTAGTCAATATTTTATTCAATATTAGACTACACTGTTCTGCCCATTAAATTAGGATCCTATCTTGTGAACAATCATATAGCTCCTTTTTTATGCTATTCTTTTTCCCTCTCATTTCAAGCCCATAGTATATTAATTACTGCAAGTTTTTGTGAAGACTTCTTAAATAACATTTTACCACTTTTATGCACACCAAAATATTTAACGGGTTTATTAATTACATCACAAGTTGTAACATGTCATGATGAGCTGCAATTTCTAAGATGCAATGTAGGGTATTCTCTACTATTCCTGATATTTTGGAGGAGTTTCACAGCTCTTGTGAATTAGTGGAATGCCATACAAGTCAGTAAAAGTATAATAATTTACATCGACTAATCTGTAAGATATTAATTAGCAGGGAGAAGGGGAAACCCAAAAAACTCTTTTTCAACTTGGGTAGCAGAGCCCATTGTATCTTAAACATACCAAGAAATCTTAGCTTTTCACAGTCTTACTGTGATATGTTTCTGGCTGTCCAGAATTCTTAAAACATAGAAATATTCTGTGAGAACAGTGATATTAAAGTTTCAACTGGATGAGAAGGATCAAGCAATTTTCAGAAGTAATATATTCACTAGTGTAAAAAATGTAGATGAGGGTGGTCAGACTGAGGGGAGACAAATATCTTAATATGCTTTCAGAATCCTCTGCTACGTGGTCAGGGCACAGTACCACTACCAAGTCTTTCAAATACAGTAATTTCATAGTGGAAAATTCTGACTGCTGTCTTGAAAATGGCAAAATAGGAGACAGATAAAGCTCAAACACTTCCACCCAGTCCAAAATTTTGTTGAAAAACCTAGTTAAGCCTGTCCTACTGGACTGTAATTATTTTGAGTAGTCTATCTCCTGTCTGGATCATTTCCAGCTCAATATATATAACATTCACGTAAGTAAAAAGCCCTCATTTCTCCAGGGAAAGTATTCCTGTTTCAAGTTATAAGACTTTTTATTATTATTTTTAATGGAATACCATCTATGAAATACCATCAGCTTTTTTTTTTTTTTTTACGGTAATAATATACACAGACTGTTAAATGAAAATGGAAGGGAATACCTATCCTGCAAAGATCATTCATCCGAGTAAAAGCTACAGAAAATTGCAGAAGATAAAATATCCTTCCAAAAATATTCTCACTGGGGGATTTCCAACTTCTTCAGCTCCGAGTAGTGAACAAGCACAGGTAAAGCTGCTGTGGGACAAGACATACATTCTTTCATGCCAGAAGACAGGCTGACCTCCTGCAGCAATTCTGAAAATTCACCATATTTATCAAACGGTGATAGTAAAAAGCAAATTTCAAATTTATGTTTGTATATGTAACGGCATTTCTATTTCTAAAAAAACCATTCTGATCCAATAGGGGAAAAAAAGATACACAACAGGATCCATTTATCAGATTTTATCTAAAGGACACACATGAAAAACTGCTCACAGAAAAATTACAACCAAAAAATTTTTAAAAAGTCCCCATAAATTAATCTTCTTGAGTTACAAGAAAATGCTACATTGCTCAAGCTGGTGGTTATCACATACAAATCCTTAGTCCCACAAGAACAGAGAAGGCATTTATTCGAGAACTGGGCAACTTCCAAGCACACGCACCAGAGAATTTGCTACAGAGCGGAAATTGCAGCACTGAACATTTCCCCATTTGTGAAGAATTGTCAACAATGAAGGAAACAACTGGTGATCAAGGAACATGTGCTTGTTACTTTAAAGTTTACCAAGGAAGCAGATACTAGTGACCTGGCATTGCTGAAATCACCCTTTTTCTTTCTCACTACATTTCTCTTGCTGAACTTATTTTCAGGTGATTAATGAACATTAAGGTGAATATTGCCATAAGACTCATGAATGTACAAGGATTCATAGAATATGTGAATTTACAGAAGAGGATACAAAGGTGCTTAATGTAGATACTGCCATTTTCCCTCATCCCTTAAGTCACTGTGTTCAGCCAGGTGGAGAGAGGAGAGGGAAGCCTCTGTGTCGCGAACCTCATCTCCCTGTGGGGGCCAGGGCAGACAGGGCATGATTCCAGTAGTCTCTCTCTCTCTGTCTCTCTTTCCTACTTCCTGGTCTACTCACCTCCTCCTGGAACTCTGCCACTAAGTGGAGGAGTTTCTCTACCCGGGTGCAACTCCCTCAGCTCTAATTACTGCTGCCACCCCTACTGGCACAGGAGCAAGGGCCACCCTACAGTCTGGCACCTGGGTGTCAGCTTGTTCCTACAAAAGATGTCTCCTGGCATCTGTGTCAGCCACGGTGGGTGAGGAGCTTAGAGAGGCCACGACTTTCTGCTGGATCAAGACCACTGTTCCCTGGTCAAGCTGGCTGGCAGAGCTTCAGGTCCTTCCTGCACACCCTGCCGTGCAAACTGCTGCACAAATTGTCCTACCATCTCCTGTTTGCCTGCCTTGTTTGTGGTGCTCCTGGCTGCTAATGCTCCCTAAAGGCTTCTGTCAAGTGTGCAGTGGGGGACTTGGTCATCACTGTTCCTTGTCCTCAGCACTGGTGAGGCTGCACCTCAAATAGTCTGGTTTGGGGCATCTCATTACTACAAGTCAGACATTGAAGTGCTGGACTGGGTCCAGAAAAGACCCTCCAAAACACATTCAAAGAGCTATTAATCTGGTGAAGGGTCTAGAGAAGAAGGAACTCAAGCATATGAAACACTGCAAGAGGAATATCAGTCCACATCACTTGTAACTAACGTTAAAATCAATATACCTTCAGATGCCAGAATTTGTTTCACTTTCATTCACCATTGGTTTTCAAATGCATATGGTAACGCACTGAACACTGGAAGGTAAAATCTGGGAATATAAAGCAGCTTTTTGCATTTTACTGGAGACAAGAACTTATACATTTTATTCTGCTTTACAATTTTATGGGGAAAAAATAGACCACAATCTGAAAAACAGAAAATCAATAAGGGAGATATCTGAATAAGGGATTTTTTTCTTTATCCCATGGGTGCTATTTTGAGGACCATGATGGCATTCAGATTTTTCCCTAAAACGTTTATCAAATTTTTTTTGACTTTAAGACCAAGTTCCCCAAAGCCCGTCCTGCTATGGATGCAATTACTCATCATTATAATGATTACACAAGAAAATTTAGTAAAATTTATAGAATCTGGCCCTTGTTTTTTAGTGATAAGTGCAATTTTTATCTCAAAAATTTACATGAGAACAATTTGCAAACAAATACATGTATCATCAAGTATTCAACAGTTTTGCATGCACATGATCTCACTTAAGGGCTACCAGCATTAGGACCTGAAACTGCTCCAGTGCAAAAATACTTTGCCAATGTCCAAAGAACATGGCAAACATCTAGTTGTTTATCTTCCTTATTACAATGAGAATAATTATTGGAGGTATCAAAGGCTGCCGTGAAAAGGAACACATTTGAAGACAGTAACAGGAAAAAAGGCTGCTGAAGAACTAATATTTGCTTCACATTAGCACGTGAACAACAGAAAAACTGTTGCTTTTAAATACACTGACAGGAATCACCAGATCCTAGTGTTTCACAGCTAATTCCCAAACACTGTAGGTATGTGTGGCCATCATTTTAGTTTTTTATACTCCATATAAATGAAATTCAATAATGTAAATGAAGAAGGACTTTCAAAGCTGTTGCCAAGCAGTACATGTTAAATGGTATAATGTATAGGCATGGGCTTCTCAAGTTCAGTAAGAAAAATTCCTTTGGAGCATTGCTCTACTCTTACTGCTTTACTGAGGTGAAATGAAAGAGAAATTTTCTCTGTAAGTTTTAATTTATCACAAGCCATTTGGAATCTTTAATCTCATGTTAACCTAGATCTCTTGTAGGCCTCATCTTACATTAACCTCATCAACCTTTGTCAGCATTTCAAATATCTTAACTTTCAGAAATGCTGAGACAAGATTTTGGATAAGAATCTTCCAAAAAAGCATTTCAAGTCTCATGTGTTACCAGATGTTCCTGATGAGGAAAAATATTAAGGCCACTGTACCTGCTTACAGAATTTCCCCAAGACCCTAGAAGTTTGAACACTACTTGAAGCAATATGCACTCTGTATTTCCCACTCACTGGATTTTTTGATCCCTTTTGATACCCTAGGGAAGACAAGCCTCCAATTTCAGATAATTTATCTGAAAATACAAGTGTATATTGCTGACTTGCTTATTATCTGTACATCCTCTCACACTAGTCAGTAACTCCAAAAGTATTTATTTCTCTTGACAGCTACTTTTGGAAAGGCATTTGACATCAAAATGCATCTGAAATCCTCTAGGGAAAGGATAATGTTATAAATAAAATACATGGATCAAGGAAGGAAACATATGCACCACGTATGTTATACACTGGTTGCTCTAGAGATCAAATCTTTGATATTGAACTGGCATAATGGAAATGTAACTCAATGAAGACACACATGATTTAGCTTAGAGCATAAGAGAGTCCCAAAGGGTAGGAAAACTAAAGACATAATTCCAGTTAGTTAAAATATATTCGCTCCATGGAAAACTGCTTTTAAAATTACTTCTTTCTTTCTCTCTCTCTCCTCTCTCATAAAGAACATCCAGCTCAGAAGTCCACTTCCTTTTCTTACTATTAGTGTTAGCTTTTGAGTAGAACTTGTATTTCTGATTTTGGAGTGATTCTTTGTTACTCTTCTAAATTCTGTGATGCAAAGCCTTTATCGTTTAGGCAACAGAAGTTCCTTTTTTAATCTGTCATTTTGAAACTCCTTTGAGTTTACCTGAATAAAACTTAAGAATAGACTTTAGGATTGTACTTATTGAATGATCTCTACATTCTTTTAAAAAAGAAAAGCATAAAAAAGTTCAATGCAAATATGGCTGTGAAAAATATTCTCAAAAAAAAACCTTCTCAAAAATTTTTCACATATTTTAAAAGCTAATGTAAGTGAAGGAGGCAATCAAAATGACAGACTCCACAACAAATCCTACATTTAGTATATTTGTACAAATGCCTATGACTTCTATAACAGTGCTGCAGTGCCCTGATAGTCTTTGTTATATCACATAAATTCCAAAATCTACCTATTTACCAGAGGTAAAGTGTCACCGTACCACTGATATTTACCCCTTGGATATTACAATTTTAATGAGAACAGAGGAATAAGAGCAAAAAACCTGCCTGGCCAGAAAATGTCTGGGCAGAATTTTAAACCCTGGCATGCTTAACCCTGTTGAACAAAGCACATACTGAACTGCTTAAAACTGGTGGCAAAAGTTCTGTTAGACTCCTGACAGCAAGTTCCCACCATCTTGATTTATTGCAAACTGTTCCAACTAATTACTTTACAGATCAGATTTTTTTTTTACACTGATGGTATGGTATCAATAAACAAACTGTAGAAATGAGAATAAATATGTGAATTCTACAGGTTGCCTGTCAAGGTGGACCTCACGCATAAACTATTTCTTTAGTTCTGCCATAAGAAATAATAAAATAGAGCACAGCACTGAGATTCATCTATCTTGGAGGTATCACCAAGGTTAAGTTCACCTATGCACTACACCAAAACTCTTCCATACAGAAAAAAAAAAAGTGTCATTGTCACAGAAGACCTCTTTCTGACAGGAACAATTGTATGAAGATCAACAAGGTAAAGTGCCAAGTCCTGTACTTGAGTCACAACAACCCCACAATCTTTGGGACAGAGCTGCCCAATGGAAAAGAACCTGGAGGTGCTGGTTGACAGTGGCTGAACCTGAGCCAGTGTGTGTCCAGTTGGCCAAGAAGGCCAGTTGTTTCGGTGGTCGCCCCGCGTCGCACGGCTGCGGGCAGCCTTGGGCACCACGGCAACACANTGGCCAGGAGGACAATGGCAGTGATCATCCCCCTGTACTCAGCACTGGTGAGGCCACACCTCAAATCCTGAGTCCAGTTCTGGGGCCCTCACTACAAGAAGAGAAACTCCAGAGAAGGGCAATGGAGCTGGTGAAGGGTCTGGAGCACGACTCTAGTGAGGAGCATCTGAGGGAGCTGAGGTTGTTTAGCCTGGAGGAAACGAGGTTCAGGGGAGACTTTATCGCTTTCTATAACTGCCTGAAAGGAGGGTATAGCCAGGTGGGGATTGGTCTCTTCTCTCAAGAAACAAGCGACAGGACAAGAGGAAATGGCCTCAAGTTGCACCAGGAAAGGTCTAGCTTGGATATTAGGAAAAATGTCTCTACAGAAAGAACTGTCACATGTTGGAATAGGCTGCCTGGGGAAATGGTTGGGTCACCATCCCCTAAGACACATGTAGCTGTGGTGCATAGGAACATGGTTTAGAGGTGAATGTGGTAGTGCTGGGTTAATTGTTGCACTCAAGGTCTTTTCCAACCTAAATGATTCTACAACTCTATCTAGTTTTCAGAAATGCAATCTTCAGCATCCTAGCCCTAACTTGCAAAAGGGTATCCATGGATTCAACAATGCAACATCACTGCTAGCTAGGGAGAGTTTAAGTCTTATTGTATGTGAACAAAACATGGAATTTTTGTATATTGTTTTCCTGTAAATTGCCTCAAAAACCTTCAAAGGTATCATTCTAAGTAACAGTGAGTGCCAAATACCCAGTTCTGGCAGTACCTCAAGAGTAACAATACCTTCAGTCCATTGCAATAGGCAAAACAGCTCTTTGGCATAGAATATTTTTCTCCAATTTCCAACTTTTATTGCAAGGGTTAACATGAAACAGGTATTATCCAGTTATGTTGTGAATAACTGATAATACCTTTATCAATGTGCTTTTAAGAAAATGTAACAATTTTCTGCAGTCATATTCAGCTGAGCTCTCCCCTCAACTTATGAAAAATAAATGTATCTCAAAAGCATTCTTTTTCTACAAGACAATGTAGCACTATATAGTTGATTCTTTCTTTAGTAGGCAAACTACTGCCATATTATACTTAATTTTTTTACTTTAATCACATGACTTTTATACATTTGCTTACTTATTACACGGATTACTCTCTTGTGAAATATGCTTATGTACTACAAGGCTCAGGAGGGGAAACCTTCTTATCATAAATGAATTGCAGAGATGGATTTCAACAGAAGTGGAGTCTGTAAATATTTTACCAGTTTTGATTTGGTGCTGTCTCTCTTTCAGTTCCTAAGTGTGCTTTGGGAAAAGGAGGCTACAGCAGCTCAGGACTGGTATGGTCTCCAGACTACCCATTACCTTAAAGAACATCCAAATGGAAGGGCAGAATGCACTGTGTGGATAACTTTCATCCAACCTCCAGCACACTGTCAGAAGGATGTTGTCTGTTGCATATCTAGTGCCCTGAGAATAAAATCAATGATGCACAGAAATGGTAACTTATACAGAGATGAAAATGCTAAACATGAAGCTCACAAAGGAATTGCAATTTTCTTCCGAATTTTGCCTAGAGAAAGAAAAATCTCAAACATTTTTTCAGTATACAGCATTAGTAGAGCCCCACTAGGAAAAGGTTCAACCTGCGTGACTAATACAGCAACCTAGTAAAGTGGCTAACTAGTGAGCTGGAATATGGATATGATACCATAGCTGTCTTCTGTAGTGATGGGATAATATTAAAAGACAACACAAAACTGCAGTCAACATTTTTCTAAAAGGAGATAAAAAACCTTATTACACAGAGGATATTCAAATTACTGCACAAACAGGGGGTTTTTAAGCTAAGTTTGCCTACCTCTCAGGAAGACTTATTGAGATATTAGTATAGTTACAGAATTTATGGAGCTTCACAGGATAAAATAAAACCTCAACAGCAGCAAAGGAACACAAGCTCTTTGAAAAAGAAAAAGTATAGGAAACAGGAACCAATGGCTGAATGATAAAATAGGAAAAAATTAGATGGAAAAGATATGAAGCTGTGTCAGTGAAAGTTCAGAGTGAATGTTAGGAAAAGTTTTTTCCTTGAGAGGATGATTGGTCACTGGAATAGGGTCCCCAGGGAAATAGTCATGACACCAAGCCTGTCCGAGTTCAAGGAGTGTCTGGATGATGCTTTTAGTCATACACTTTTTCAGATAGTCCTCTGAGGAGCAGGGAGGACAATCCTTATGGGTCTCTTCTAACTCAAGATATTTGTGATTCCATGAAATTAGGCAGGTATCTTTTTTATCAGAATTATTAGATTCTGATAAAAATAAGATATTGTTGGCAGTGGAATAATCAATCTTCTCTCTGTCCTCTCATTTAGATGAGACACATACATAGAAACGTTATGAACTACATAGAATAAGTCAACAGAAATGGTCAGCATGAAGACAGCATTACACAGTGATCCCAGCAGCTTTAAAGGTCTTATTTTTAAAAAATATTTGACTCACAGTAATGTAATTTCTATATACTCATAGCTCAGACATTGAACAATTCTTAAAATTTCCCTTCCTCAGATTTATAGATGAAATCACTCTTCACTGGGTTTATTACTTTCTCTATCTCAGCACAATCAGCAGAAAATTCATAACTTATGTTCTGGTCAGTCTTGGTTTTGAAATAGTCCACAATACCAAGAAAGATAGATTGTGTTTTATGATACTGTTTTAAAGGAAATGAATTCTTTCAACCTGCATCCTCAGCTACCAAGGTAGTGCATATCAATTTTATATGATTGCTATCAGTTAGTTACACAAAAGAAGAACACTCAAATGAAATCAGGTAACTTCACAGAAATGTATATTAAACAGCAATACAAATAAGCTCAATGGCATACTCCATTTTCCACCAATTCTTACCACATGGAAGAACAGTAATTAACTTATGACATCAAGGGAACAGTCTATTTATAAATCACTGAAACCAGAGATTAACCTATCTGGTTTAAGTTAATCCATTCCTCAAAAATGTTCATTTCTTTCTAAACATGGGGGAGGAGGTTCCAGACCACATTCTTTGTAGCTTGGGGGTTCAAACTCAGAGTGGTTTATTTCTCAATTCCTTCTTAGTAAGTGCCACAGCTCCTTGTTAGAGGAAGTTTTCTTAACTACAATATCCACTAATAGGCAGTAGCATATTCAGTCCTTCCTACTGAAGTTATTCAAGTCCCTGGAGGACATCTGAGGGTTGTCTGAATCCAAGTACAAAAGAGTACAAAATCTAACATCCTCGTCTGCTGATTCATCAGACATACATGGGTGGATGGGAAGCTTGAGGTATCTGGATCAGATTTTAGTACTTATTAATTTATTATTTATTACTTGTTAAGACCTGTTCAGAAAGACTTTTCTCCAGAAGGGTGCTAACTGCCACAAAGTTTGCCATTATATTTTGAAATAGAGAACTGGTCTCAAATTTCTCTCAGCAGCTCTTGACACATTCCACCTAAGGTGGAGCTCTCTGTGTAAGGTTGTAGCCTATCTCAGTGACTAAGCATATATCCAGCAGGTAACCTTTACCCTAATCTCCTCTATTTTAAATCTAAAACATACTATTTTGCAGTACATGTGAATGTTTGCAGAAAGAATATGTGAAAAGTTAGTTTCTTAAAGAATCAGGGCTTAGGCTGTTGATGGAACTAGAACCCCTAAATTAAAAAATTACCTCCCATGCCTATAAAACCCAGAATTTAAATATCTGCCTCGAGCAGCCACAATTGACCCCAATCAGCTCTACACTTTTACTTACATTCATTCAAAGACCTTATAGGATTTTTTTCCAAAGGAATTCTAATTTGTATTCCAACTCAGGAATTCATTTCTAATTGAATGACATGTCCAGTAAATTTCATACCAGACATCTGTCTGCCCACAATGCAACAAAATAGCATCCATCACATTCAGCAGCATCCCTTAGTTCACCCAGTCTTTTCCATGAGGGTCCAGCCTCAACATATTTGCACAAAATTACTTTTACACATCACATAATTTTCATTGCAAACTCTGAATATGATCAGTGTCTAATATCTAATTATGAACATACTAGTCAAAGATCAGTGCTGCTTATTAAAATTACAGTGCAGGCAACTCCCAGTTTAGAATTAATCTAAGACTAGTCACAACTAGGTCACAACTGATTATCTCACTAGGAAAGGAAATACCATTCTACATAAACTATATGGCCTTCCTGTTGCATAACATTTCTCATTTTCTTTTCTAAGTTTCAAAATTTCTCCTCACTTTTAGAACTTTTACCAATTTTTCCTAAAGCTTTCACCATTTCTACCATTATTCAATAAATAGAAACAAGCTTATCTATCCACTCAGTGTGATAATTACACAGTTCTTCACTAAGCACACAAATTTGTTGAATGAAAGTATATAATGGCAGCACTGAAAAACACACAAGTATTTCTTAAATAAAAAGTACTAGCAAAGAGGCAGTCAACAAGAGAGAAAACTTACTAGGGTGAGGCAAAGGAATACAAATGATAGAACGGATGAAATAATGCAGAAAACTAGAGCACACTGATGTGAAATTGCCATGTTCTGCAAGCCTTGTCAGTGTATGCTGAAGGAGAAGGGGGAGAGGAGAAGACCAATAGAGGGCAGAGTATAAATTTTATATTTTTCACACATATTATCTCCTTAGGTTATTTACTCATTTTATGTGCTTTTCAGTTGCATTGTTTTAAAGGTTTTCAATGCTTTTTGTACCTTTTATTCATTAATTAAAAAGTATTATTCATAAAAAGTAGAAAAAATAGGACACTCAGCTGTAAAGCAATGTATTGATGTTTGTTGCTCAGGTTACCTTCTGCCTGCCAATCATCTTTCTTTTTTTTCCACTTCTAAACAGTCAGCATACTAATAAATACAATCCCAACATACCATGAGGCTGAAGTTCCATTTTCTGTATATAGCATGCCCCATTGTACATACTTGTCATTTAAGAATGTATTTTACATAGTGCATTTAGAGTAACCTGAGTAAAAGAAGACAGAGAAAGATCATAAAATCTATAGCAAAACTGCTGAAGCCACTCTCACCTAGGATAGATGTTAAGGCACAGCAGATTTATGCACATTCACAACTTTCAACATGAGCTGAAACTTAGATGCAGGTGCAACTCTGGAAACCTCGTGAAAACTTCCGCTCAAACCAGTCAGAAAGCAAAGAAAGTATTAGGTTGCATAAGAGATGAGACTAACACTAAACCCATTAAAATGCCATTATAAAAATTAATGAAACAGAAAATCTCTGAAAATTTCATTCAGCTTGATTACCTGATCTCTAAATGGTAAGAGCAGAAATAGAGTAGTTCCAAAGAACATCCATCCAAAGAACCATCTGGTTAGAGCATGGACAAGGTGCAGACAGGGCTGCCAAAACATGCTGCAGCCCATCCCAGGACAGTATGGGAGCTGTTGGTGCTGGGCAGGCTGGAAGCACCTGCCTTCCTGCTGGTCCAGGTGTATTGAATGCTCTGGTCATTGCTGAGAAGAAGACTTGATAGGATACCTCAGGACCAACTTACCCTAAACCTATTATCCACACAACAAGGAAAAGGTGAGTGATCCAGGTGACTGATGAACAGATTAGAAGAGATATTCAATTGTATCTATTTCTCACAAACAAGAATTGCTGGATGATGTAAAGGTCAAGGGCAGCCTTGGCATCAGTGATCAAAATACTGCGAAGTTTAAGATCTGAAGAATAGTGAGTGAGATAAACAACAAATTTGGACTTCAAAAGAGCAGGCTTAGATTCGCAGAAAGCTAAGCAAGCATTGAAGAAGACTAGCATTGACGAATGTGGAGCTCCTGACTTGACCTTAAACACAAAAAGGAAATATACAGGAGGTGAAGGGAGGAATAGGCTATATGGGAGGAATAAGAAGACTGATCACATCAAGAAAAAAGCTAAAGCCCATATCAATCTGAAACTACCAAAAGAGATAAAGGGTAATAAGCAAGATTTTTCTAAGCTCCTCAATAGCAGAAGGAAAGATAAGACAAATGTGAACTCATTGCTCATTGGGACAGGAAGTCTTATATGGGAAGAGATAAGGCTGAGGTATTCACTGCCTTCTTCAACTCAGTTTTCAGTGGCATATCTTGTTCTCAGTCATCCTCCAAGCAGAATCTGAAGAAGTGATGTTGTACCCACAGTAGAGGAAGAAAGAGTTATGGATTACTAAATCGTCCTGTACGTATAGAAGTTTTTGGAATTGAGGTTTATGGAGCTGGTTGTGTCACTGTGAGACTGTTCTCTATCATCATGGCAATAATCAGAAGTTCCTGATGGCTGGAAAAAAAGACAAATGCCATCCATCTTCAAAAAGGGCAAGGAGGATTCAGGAACATACACATTGGTCAGCCTTGCCTTATGCCCCAGAAAGGTTATGGAGCAATTTCCCCTGGAAGCTATTTCTTAAAACGAGAGACAAGAAGGTGACTAAGAGCAATGATTTGTTAAGAAATGAAAAAATAAAAACCCCTGTTCCTAAAAACCTGACTTCTCCCTAAGTCCAGCTAGAGATGTGATGACTGCAAGGTACTCTACCTACATGTTTGTCTCATTCCAGACCTCTCAAATTCCTCTATGCATAAAAATAAATATTGTTATATAGTTAATTTTTCTATGAAAGTTTTTAATTATATGAAACATAAGACTTTTTACACAGAATAGTGTTAATTCTATTGCACAGCTTCAGATACTGACAGACCACCAAAAAATGATACTTCTTTGTTTGGGAAGATGTTGGAAGCCAAGGGTTAAGTTCAAGTCCAATTATTCAAGGAAATTGTATAAATTGTAAATTCAAAATAAATCAAAATTTAGCTGCATATTATAGTAAAATTTGGTCACATGATAAATAAGAAAAGTAGGCTTACTTTTTTAATCAGTATGAAAAGTTGGTCAGTTCTGTTTTCCTTTTTCCAACCTTGATATAGCCATCAGTTTTTTACAAACTTACTTAATATTGCCTTCCCAACAAATGCAGATTGGATTTTAACCACAAAGGGACTAGGAGAAGCCAAGATTTCGAATAAGATATTGGTACATTCCTAACAGAAAAAAAAAAATAAAAATATACCAGAGCAAGCATCCCACCATTTCTCAGACAGTTATGAGAGAATTAAGAAGTTGACCATGGCTGTGACATCTCAAAAAAGATGAGGGAGACATTCATCCATTGAAAAAGCAGGTCAGCATATTTCTTAATTTATATAAAGAGACAACAGTATATTAAACTAATCTTATATAACATCTGAGTTTCCTCAGAAGGAATGTTTGAATGAAAGAAAAAAATATCACTCAAAATGCCAAAGAAGATAAACAGAAGCATATCGATGACAAACAATTTGAATTTGAAGTGATATTATAAACAGAATAAAAAAATCAAAATATTTCAGAAAAGCAATAAGCTTTTTATGGTTACCATTTATTTTCTTGTAGAGAAACACAATCATCCAATATTCAAGTTAAATTGTGATTTTTCATCATTTTTCTATTCTTTGAAGAAAATAACAGTGATTTCTTCCTCTGGAAGTTTTAATGATCCCAAATACTCCACTTCTGTTGAATTTTTGTGATGGCCAAACACTACACTAGTAGAACTTAATGTGCTCTAGAGTCAAAGAGAGTTGCTTTTTTTTTTTAAGAAAACAAGAAAAGCACATGCAAGGAGACAGCATGAGTAGTATAAATGTAATTATTAATAATGTTACTGAGTGTGAAAGGAAATGAACTTATTAGATAAACTCCATTGTAAAATGCAGATTATATAAAGGCAACAGCGTGTGAGGGTATGTCCCATCTGACTAATCTCATGTCTATGTGCCATATGACAAAACAATCTTCTGTCTCCAACTAATGCATAGAAGAAAAGGTTGATTTCAATTTCAAATACCTGGAACTCCTCTCCAGAATTTTCAATTCCCATTTGGCCATCTCTCAGTTTGATAATTATACAGAACTTGACAATTTGGGTGATGGGGGAGAAGAAAGCAGCTATTCATAGTGACGGTGAGTGAGGACAAGTGACATCTTTCTTTTCTTATTGTAATCATTCAGTGCTAGCTGGCTTATTGTTCTGTTCTTATTAACTCAATATTATTTACCTGCTTTATGTTAGGTCTCTTTCGTATTTTTTTTACATCTGTACACTCATCTTAGGTTTTATTTTCCAGTTTCTTGAACATAGTTTTATGCTGTTCCAAGGAATTCTTTATTTATTCTCCCTCACTTCTAGATCTGTTTGAACGGTTAATGCATTTGTCATGTAATTATTTATTGTGGTTTTGTTTTCTATGTTTTTCTTACTCTGCTGAATGTTTTAATTTTGGACAGTACTTGAGACAAAGTTTACAGAACAAGTAAAGTGCTTTGCAATTTTGTAATTTTAATCTAGTTAAGTGTAAAATTACATCTACCATAAAGCCAAAGGAGGGAAATGGAGATACTGGATTTCAGAAAAACAGAGTTTAGGAGAAAAAAATTCAGCAGGTTGAGTGAAATCGAGTGTAAGGAAATGGTAGAGAGGGAACAGCAGAGAGAAATTGAAATGTGTATAATGAGATTAAAGTGTGCCCAAAGGATGCGGAATGCAGAACATACAGCAATAAAATGAGGAGTTTAAAAAGCCAATATGGCCAAAGGAAGGAAAATAGGAAAAAAACCACCAACCCACACAGTGAGGAAAAGCAATACAGATGGAACCTCGCTGAAATTAGGTATGAAAAGATTTGTGTGGTCATCTTGACCCACAGGTTTTGATAATATTGAAAATATCAAGTACAGAGAAAGATTTGAAGGAATAGAAGGAGAACCTGTGAATACTAAAACTAATTAAAAAGCAATCCTGCAGTGTAAGACAGCTGTACTGAAAATAGATTAAGCAAAACTATTTCAAGTAACTGATGTAAGAAATTGGGAGGATCTTTATTTTTCCTGCCTACACATGCTCCTATTGCCCATTAAACAACAGGAGCTGAGAAATTAAAGATGTTCAGGGCAAAAACAATCCATGCAGGAGGACTTAGGGTTGAATTGGAAGTGAAAAAACCAAAAAACAGAATCTGTGAAGAACAGTAGATTCCGATGTTTAAAAAAAAGTATATTTTTTCAAAATTCTGATTTGACATGAGATAGGTAAGCACAAATTTTGAGTGTATTTTTATAAGGGAGAAAATCCCAGTTAGGATATTTATTTTTAATTTGCAGATTTAAAGAAATGGCAATGTTCAAATATATAATTCATTCTTTGAACAGTTAGGATTGTTTTGGTTTTAAGTTTTTCACCATCAAACATTACTTTTCCCACATTAACCCACTGTACTGTGAAGACAGTTTTGCTTGCTATCACCACCCAATGGGCTGGTCCTCTTATAGGTGTCATGCAGAAGGTTGCTGGGGAAGTAATTTTTTCCTCTTAAGGGAGCTACAATACTCAGGAAGACCAAAAAATATCGTAGCAAATCTTGATCTACAAACTCTTACAGAAACTTACAGTTCAAATGAGTTTCACTAGACCTTAATAAGTTGTTCTTTTTAATGATTTTTTTTGGGGGGGAAGGAGGGGGTGTTGTAAAAAGCTAGCACAAATCAGCACAATTTATTTATATTAGTTATAGAAAGTAAAAGATTCTTCTTGGGAAAAAGTAAGATTTTCACTTTTATTGAATACAAAGAACAGTCTGTCTATTATACTATGTGTCATTACCTTCCTCTCCAGTTCTTTTTCTTTGTCTCTCTGGCTTTCTCAGTCTGAATGTAGTTCAATTTCTTACACTACACGGGTGACTCACACAGATATTCTCACAAATTAAAGGCTACCACCTGATCCTGTAGCCCTTATAGGTAAGGATGGTAGGTTTCTGGAAAGGTAGGTCAGAAAATCTAAGTTGTGATCCATCAATGAATCATCTTTTGAGAACCTTATTGTTTATGAGTCTAGAGGGAGCCTAAGGAGACTGAGTAACTCAGATTCATGAAGCTGAACAGGTTAACAATGGTGTATTTTCCTTGTGCAGTCACCTATCAGACAAGCAGCTTATAAGTAAACTTCCAGGAACAAATATTTTATGTTAGAAGGTATGCATCAAGCCTTCAATATAGTTGTTACATAAAACTGGCTGAGACAAGATTTAGTTGTTTTTTTTTTCAAATAATAAGACAAGATCTTTTCAGATGTAATAATAATCACATACTGAAGCAAGTGATTGGTAGTAAGAGAAGCTTGGGTTTAGTAGGATCCTGATTCATACATTTTTTTCCTGACTGACTGCTGACAGAATGAGACTACTGAGCTACCTGACTAGAAGAAAGCTGAGGAGGAGAAAAGAACCAAAAAACCCACAATGAAATTAGATCACAAGAGAAAAAGGACTAAATAGTTTGAGGGACTTACAGTTCAAGTGCCATTTAGATGTAATATCTGTTTCTGGAAATAATTTATCACTGTTGCGCCGCAGCCTAGTGGGCCTTCAGGTGCNGCTGGGGGGCTGCCACATTGTTTCTACCAGCAAGAAACTTTACAAGTATATCTCTACCTCTCCAGACATGAGATGACACTTTTGAGATTCTTATACAGTAAAGCAACTCAGATAATTGCATAGCCTCTGTCACTGTTTTCTGGCACTGTAGCATCATTGTCTAGAGAGAAGTGACCCGCAGCTATCTAGAATGATCATCCAGAGTACTTCAGAGGTAATTTAACAAAACTAACTTGGAAAATTGCCCCATGAAAGGAAAATAGGGGTTTCTTGTAAAGCTTAGATTGAAAACAGTTTGGGTTTGGTTTTTGTTGTTTTTTTTTTTGGCATAGTACTAATTCTCAAGTTTATGTCTGTTACTTATCACTATTTAAATGAGAGCATGATTGAAGACTGCATTTCAAAGTTAGCTAATCATTAAATAAACTGACTGTTACCCAAGTTGCTGTCCAACTTCCTCATTTCTCAGCAAACCCTCTCTTTAGACACTTAAACATAGATTTCAATGCAGCAGAATAGCCAAAAGTGAATTTTAAGCATATGACCACATACTTTGTTTTCCTTCTTTTAAGCTATCAATCAGGTCATCAGAGCAGCAAGCTGATCATTCTTGTTTTGATCATCTGGGATTTTGTATCAAAGGACCATAGAGAGACATTCTGAGCTGAAAACTGTCTATTTTGAAAGAGGAGCAAGAATCCAGGTAGCTAAGTGATAAAAGCATGTTCTACCAATTGCACACTGATAGTCTTCAGAGTCTTATTTACCACAGCAAAAGACAGAATTAAACAAAAATTCAAAAGTTGATCTCTTATATAAGAGGCTCTGACTAACCCAATTATTTAATATTAACTCTATACAAAACATGTTATGGTAGTGAACAAAACTGATTGTGGTAAATCAAATACAATGATTAGCAATGGCAGAAATAAGCAGTCACGATAAACATTGCCTCCAACATGTAAGTAAGCTGGTATATATGGACTTCAGTGATCATAGGCATGAATGATTCTCTTGTTTAGTTGCACCATAGTCTCAAGAACTCTTAGATACTGCTGCAGACTTAAGTCGTCTTCAGTGCCGAATATTTCTGTGAAGGTCAGTATTCTTAAACCACACACAAAAACTACACTAGGTTTTGAAGATTTATCTGGAAGTTCTTTAGAAAGAGGAATAAAACAAATTAAAAATCCCCAGAGATGTTTTCTATGAATTAATTCTGTTTGAATTCTATTCTGTTATTAGCACAGAATGAGATTATTCAAGGTCAAGCATATCTCAACTCCACGACTTGCTTGAGACCTGGGAGCTGTCAGAGCTGCCTGATAATTCACTCTGATGAAGATCCTAGAAATACTAAAGGCAATGGGAAAAATATGTCCAAGGCACAGACTTTACTATACTGTCACATTATTGCCTTACTACTGAGTCTTTCACTAGTTCAATGATACTCTGATATAAAACTAAATATGCTCAGAATTCATTCTCACTATTATGATGTAAACTTAAAAGTCATGACTTTTACTGTGACCCTTGCCTACCAAAAATGAGATGGTGTTCTGCTCTCATGATTTAAAAACTTTTTGGAAACAAGAATTATACAACAAAAAAAATTCCAACAATACCCCCAAAAAACACCCCCCAAAATCCCCCAAACAAACAAAAAACCCAAGAAAAACAAAACAAAAAAACCCCCAGAAAACAAAAACCAAAAAAACCCCACAAAACAAAAAAACCAACAAAAAGACAAACAAAAAAAACCAACAAAAAATCCCCCCCCAAATCAAAATAACAACAACAACAGCCCCCACAAACCAAAAAATCCAAATATTTCTTCCTAACAAAGAAAATGATGCTGAAGACAAAAAATGAAGTTGATGCTACAGAGACTAAAAAACTTTTAGGATTTTTAGTACTGTCAAATCACATATGTTCTTTTCCATTTCACTCAGTTGTGCTTCTACCTGAGTTGACAGGGCTTCACTTTTACATCTGCCAGAGGTTTTGCTGTTGTAAGTTTATCTAGAATGTACTATGCCATATCCTACTTGCCTGTCTTACACTTTGAATTCATGTTGCCTTAAGCAGAGCACACAAACCTGCTCTCAGAATGGCAAAGAATAAAAAAATCCAAAGAATACCCAATCAAAAAAAATTGGTTTACTTTGATCCTCAGCTGCCAGTATTGCAACCTGAACTTTTGGTTCTGTTTTCTTCAGTTGAGAGATCAACCCACACTGATGTCCATAAGTTCTGCACAGGAATCTGGAAGCACTGAGAGATACAAAAAAAGAACTGGGAAAAAGGGAATTTTGTTGCTTCCATTTAATCCACAAACAAAAGATTCATCACCAAAATTTATGTTGATTTATGTTTGACAAAAGTCTGATTGCAGGTGGGAGGAAAATGTGAAAGTAGCCACCAGAATGGGAACTGATACACCTAGTACACATAGAAATATTCTGGGTCCTTGCATATAGAGACTTGATTTTAGGTGTCTCACTTCCAAATACCCCATGAAGAAATGGCCAACAGATTTGTTAAATAAATCAAGTAATACAAATAACTATATTCATCAGCTGAGTACAGAATAATAAACAGTAAATTTAAGAGGAAAGTGTCAGAGTTTTGTCTTGCAGTTCCTCTTAGAACTCTTAAGATTGGTGAAGTAGTTCAACAGTGGCCAGGACAAGACTTCTGCTCTTACTGAAGGTAGGCTGACGAGGACATGAACAGCAGTATGCACAGCTATTAAAAACAAAAAAAAAAGTAAAAAGGCAAGACATGTACGTGTACGTGTGGACTTTGTCTAAAATAAACAGCATAGTTACAGAAATACTGGATGATGTGAAAACTTGAATTCTTGTTGGAGAATTGGGAAAACATGAGAAGATGCATTGAATGTGTTAAACTAGTACAGATATGCTTTTATTTCTGACAGAAAAGATATGCAGTTCTGTTAAGACTAGCTATTCAAAAGTCCAGAAGAGGTTAGGTTTATATATTTTGTCAGCAGAATGACAGACAAAGCATTTGCTCCAAACCTGTACATAGGAATGTACTTTGGAAAGAACCGGTTAACCTACTTATACACACAAATGTGGATAACTAATTCAGAGCCTTTTCACAGGAAAGATTCAAATGTCCATGTGGACACTAGAAAGTGGCTGCTTAGCCTGAATAGACTGAGATCGATCTTGAGAGCAACACAGAAAATTATCAACAATATCTGAAATAAACATCTCAACAGAAACAAGTCTACAAACTCATTTACTCATTACCTATGTCCATCAGAGTTCATACAACAAAGAAGAAAGTGCTACTCCCAGATTCTATGTTGAAATTGCACAGTGTCCTATCTGTATGTTGGAGAATGGTTTTTGCCACTAAAGACATAACAAGGACAAAGTCTATCAGAATAATAATTCTGGCTCATGTTTCCATGGACTCTTTCTCTTTGTTTTCATCTGAGGTTTTTTCTTTTTTCTCTCTTTTTTTTTTTTTCCTTCTTTTTTTTTTTTTTTTGGTCTATGTATACTTGTGTTTGTGAAAAGAGCACCAAAGCAGACAACATTAATGTATGTCGGCGTTTGTGTGATTTTTCTACTGGTCAGTGTAAGTAGCTGTGTCCAGAAACAAGGTTTTGAAAGAATCACTGAAATTATTTCTCTTTTAGGATTTATTGGGAAAGTTAAATTGTCTTGTTACTAGGAAGTAAACAATTGTGAATTTACTGGGCTTACAGCAATTTAGTTTACATAATTTTCTTTTGTTTAAAATGGTTATCTTGTACTAAACCAGGGTTGGGTTTACCATTCCATCAGACTTACTGCAGAGTACAAAGATGACTTCCTGACTGGAAAGACAAAGGGGAAGGAGAGGTGTGGTATTTTCATTTGTCTGGAGCCATGCAGTCATGTCCAGTTATAAATCTGTTGTCAGTTCCACTGATCAATAATGGTTAGCAATAAGCACCACTAGTCTCCAGCTTGACACTGATGAATGGTATAACTGAGAATGGGATAAATCTTCTGATAACAGCATGTAGAATCAAAGAAGTCATCCATCTTCTTCTTCTTTCTTTCTCCTGTCCTTCATCCCAAGAACTTACTACTCTAAATGAGTACTACTCCCTTTTTTCCCTGTATCAAGATATGCTTAGCCCTAATTTTGCTTCACTGCTGCCTTGGTCATATGTATCTTCCTATGCAACTCACTAATTACTCTATTCTTCCACAGCAATTCCACAGCAATTTCGAAAGAGCAAAAGCTTTAAGTATATAAGCATTTCTGTTCTACTTCAAAGAAATTAAGAAGAGAGAAACAATAAGAAACATTCATCATGCAGCAAAGGTACCTTTCCATGAATAAAAAGCCTAGCAATCTTTAAGGCTAGGTGTTGAAAAATTTATTTGTTTCTTGGAGAAGAGTCTTAGATTTCTACACATGTACATATATGTAACTGTATATTTATTTTAT
Organism: Illadopsis cleaveri; assembly: GCA_013399915.1. NCBI lineage: Eukaryota > Metazoa > Chordata > Aves > Passeriformes > Timaliidae > Illadopsis > Illadopsis cleaveri. Next base: position 1,480,450 of record VXBB01022695.1, read on the forward strand.
AGACTTATTTAATTTCAAATAGCTTTAACCTTAGGTTCCTAAATCCACATGAAACACATGGTTCACTACTGGTAGCATTAACTAATGTCAGTGCAACTAAGACAACTGAGTTTAGCTTGCACATTTATGCAGCACAGATGGAATCTATTAATCCAAAACATTGTAGAATAATTTTGTTGAATTTCTTTCAGTTTCAAAGCTAATAAAGTTATTATTAAAGTTTTAAAGCTAATATAGTTTTTATTATTGCACATCCCACTGGATTTTACAAAGATGCTTCACAGAAAGAATTGAAGCACCTTGACAGGAAAATTCTAATTCCACCCAATTTCACCTAGAATAACACTTAAATTCTTCTTTATTTGTACAACCACTTTTAAGCCAGAAGTAAAATAATGCAGAATTTTCATGGGATTTGCAGAATTTGATGATGATGATATCCAGTTTTATTTGAATGCAGGGATCTTTTTCTGTTCAAATGCAATTTTGTGCAAAGACAAAGAAATGCCTTCTGGAGTTTAAAGATTGAAGTCAGGTGTCAATAAAACTGAAGACTCCATTCCTATCTGAGAAAAAAATATTATTTTAAACATATTATTTTTGCTCTCAGTATAATTTTACTTTTCTTATTTGATCACAATAGAATTCTTTTTAAAAAGCCTAGAATAATTTTTAGATTTTTTTAAACTGATATTAGTTCAAAACAGAAAGCAGCAAAACACATTGGGGTACAATCACAAAATTTTCTTCAACTGCAATGGGTTGGAAAACTGTATTCTCCAGATCACCTGGAGAGGTGCCACCTGACAAGGAAGGCAAAATATGAACATACTGGATTACTAAAGCACCAACTAATACTACAAGTGTTTTAAGAGAAGGGTACCCTTATCCTTTCATTGTTCACTTCTTAAGAAGTGAATCATGTAAGCACAGATCCATTTCATGCAATCTCATCGACATTGCAATGTTACTTTTCAATTTATCTCACATTTGTTGAACATACAGGAAAAGTTTTCAATAACACCCTCTAAAACTTCCATTGATTATTGCTGTACTCAAAAATTCTTCCAAAGTAGAATTATTGTAGTCCCAAATGGACCTTGTAGAAAAGGGAAAAATCTATTATAGAGGACAAGTCAAATCACAATACCCAGTTATTATGGATAACACGTGTTTAAAGAAAGGGCGCTATCAACTAAAGCCTTCTGTCAGATTTAAAATGCACAATCATGCCTGAGATAAGCTTACCTAATCTTAACACAGGAGTACACATCTCAATGTTCTTAACATACCCAGCAGCCCTTAAATTCTGTGGCTATACTCATACATAGATCATTTTGTGGTCAGTCTGCATTTTATATCCCCTAATTATCTATTCAACCAATGAAATACAGCTGTCAATCAGTTGCAGAGTAGACTAGATATGTAACTGGAGTGAACCAAAGCAAAAATGAGATTATCAGGACAGAGGTTATACATGTAAAGTCTTGTACAAAATATAGTAACAGGAAAAATTCAACTAGAGGTGTTTAATGTTCAGATAAGTCTTGCTGTCAATAGCCATGACGGCAACGAAAAGAAGTGCAAAGATGACACTGAAGCAGTGCAAAAAATATATGCATGTTTGCTGGTTTTTTGTCTTTTTATTTATTTTTTAATTTTTGGCCTCTTCCTCACCTTATCTTTTGATATGAGAAACTTGAAGTACTAAATATCAAATCTATAACCATCCTTCACTACGGCCAAGAAAAGTGAATTAATTTGTTAGCAGTACATTTCTCAGTAATCATGGTGCTGTCATGAAATCATGCTTTCTAAATACATTTTTAAAACCGTCTTGCACTTCCCCTCCTTCCTGTAGTCTTTTATACTGCATTCTGGTGCAATAGCAATTATTTCTCTAGCTTTCTCACCTGTATTCTCTAAATCTCAGGAGGGTATTATGCATTTCCTCTGGACAGTCAGACAGGGAATTACACTGCAAAAAGCAACATTTCTAGGTGCATTTTTCTTACTGTAACACTCAAAAAATATGAGTGCATTAATATATGGTCAAATTTAACTTGCTGTTTAATATGTTAGAAGTCAGATGATTAATAACATAAGAAGGCACATTACTATTATACAAATAGATCAGTAATATCTTGATTACTATACAAAGTTGAAGGAAAATACTGCGGCTGCCTATATTCATTTTAAAGACATACTTATGTATTCTTTATATTTATGTAATTAGTAGTAGTAATTAATAGTAGTAATTAGTAGGAAAATTCAGCACTTTGGTAAAGAGATGTAAAGCCACTCTTGTGGACACTGGGACTATCAGGCACTGGGCTAGGCTGGGACTGAAGAGCCTGGAAGGCTCTTCCCAGTTTTCCCAGAGCACTGCTTGTTGTAGCTGCTCCCTGTTCTGCCCTGCAATGCTGATGACACCCACCTGGCAGATCTGTCTTTCCAAGGGCACCTGAGCTGAGAACAGCCCTGGGAGAGATGCATGGAAAAGCTCTTACCCAAACATTGACCAGAAACTCTCTAGAGCATCCCTTTTCCAGTTCACGAGATGCTTGGTGTGGCAGGGGAAGAGGCCAAGTAGTCCTATGGATGAGGTTCTGTGGGGCTCCTATCAGGGTTCTTTGAACTCCTCATCCTCCAGCCACCTCTCCAGAGACTGGGGGGTCTCCTGTTGGTTCCGACATATTCTTTATTCTTTAGCATAAACCAAGATCTCACGCCTCAGGGTGTGCTTGCAGAGCATGTTTCCCTCCCACTAGCACGGGCTGAATTACGATGAAACTCCTCTGGGACATCTGGAGCTTATCCAACCTGTTTATTGGGATCACACTGCTTTGCAGTCCATGGGTGGCGTTCACGTCCTTAGTGAGATGACTTTGTTTGGAAACTGACCTCTTTCTCTCCATGCAAAGGTTTGACCTTTGCCTTCTCCCTGATATTGCCACTGCCATGTTATACCTGTCCTAAAGCCTGCAGTGTCTCTCTCACAGCTCCTGCTAGAGTGACACAGTACTAAAGAAACCACCAACGTTTAGATCCCTAGTTTCTGCACCACCACATCATAGTGCAATTGCACAGCTGATGAGGAAGCTGAAATTAGGGTCAAGGTCTCCAATTTCTTGAGGTGGAGTCCTTCCAAAAGTTTCCAAAAGAGGACTAGTGGAAATTCTCCTCATGAACAGAGGTCAGGCATACTTCAGTGGGCAGAAAAGAAATCCAGGTGGGATTGTGGGTGTATGGGTCTTGTCAAGATATGGATAAACAGAGTCAGAAAGCACTGATCAAAGTGCACCACAAAGGCAGGATTTAAATGTAAGTATTTAGAACATCTTTTTTATGTTTGATAAAATGCACTGTATTGCACTGTATATCCACCAGTATTAGTTAGATCCCTGCATGTTGAATGGTGACTGTTTTGGCAGTAAAAACTAGGCAGTCCGACTTTCAATTATTAGTTCAAAATTGCAATCTGTGCTTTAAATTAATCCTAAATAAATCTTGGACTTGTCACTATTTGACTTAGATTTGGAAATTAAAATACTTTTTCAAATAGTTTCTTAGTTAAAGCACATATAAAAATAAAGAAAGTCCATACTCTGCACTCTACAGGTGTCAAGCTACTTCATGAAGCAAACATGAATATTAATTCCAAATCTAAGAATAGTATATTTCTAATACAAACATCTCACATAAAATAGGAAGCCTTCACACACTACATCCCACTAGTTGATTCCTAAACATATGTCTTTTCTTTGGAATAAGATTAAAAACCTTGCAAAGTTTCAATACTACAGTTGAAAGCAAAAACACATATAAAAAACTGCAGTTTCTAAAAAATAATATTACAGTTTAAGATCCTTTTAAGAATTTCATGCCTAGGGTCAAATAATAAAAATAAGTTTAAAACTCAACAAACAAACCCCGAAGCAAACACACACACACGATACCACTACCCCCTACAAGAAAAAGAAACCACAAACCCAAAACGTTTGTCTATGCAAAACTTTTTGTGACAGCATTTAAGCACTTGGCTGAAATCACAATAAGCTTAGTTCATTACTTCTCTCAGTTCTACTTTGTTCCTCTTGTGCCATTGCTTTTCTAAAACTGTATAACTTTGTATATGTACCATTTTGTTCTGAACCTCTTTTTTTTCCTCATGTACCAAATACTGTGCTCACCCTATTTCTCTTTGTCAATCCCTTGAGGCACTATGACTGTATCCTGTCTTCTCTTTTCCTCTTACCATAACCTAAGGCCTGAGCGCAACACATGTTAATGTCTTCAAATTCATACTAGTTTTTTCCCTTAATGTCTCATTTCTTCTTTAATTTTTTTAATGAAATGTTACGGAAGCATTTTAATGGAGTTCAAGAGCTCAGGCTAATGAGTAGTTATGAACAATTCATAACTACCCTTCCTGAAGACAAACCATAAAAGAAAATTTTCATCAGATTTTCAGTTTTGTGAGTGCCTGAGGATAGCAAAGGACAGTGGGGACAGCTATAAAGGGAATTAAATGTATTCCCTATTATTATAATGTTTCTGCCTGCTAATTAAATTCACCCAGGGGTAAAGATCTTCCAAAACTGTCGCATCTTAAACTCTTCTATACTTTGTGTAAGCATGATGCACCTTGGAACCACAAATTACTTCCTGTCTATGCCAACAAACCCATGTATACTTATTGTGGATTTTATTGTCTATTTGGAAAAAAAATGCAGCCTTAAAGAGCTGATAACAAACTTTAGAAAAAGATCAAAGCAAAAAGTCAGGATCCAGGTTTCTATACAGCCTCCTTACAATACAAAACAGTGATACTTTGAAGTTTTTAAAATAAAGCAGAGCTGGTTTCTACACTTTTTAAAGTAAAAATCAATTTAAACAGAATCCACTTTAAAAGATCCCATTTTCTACTACCTGGATTGCTTTGCTTTGTATATATTCAATATTTCTGACAACATTTTAAACCTAACAATTTTGAGTACATTAAAAAGTTAATATATCTGGTTTTCTCAGTATGCAATGTCAGCTGAGTTCCATAAAAAATGCAACAGGAGAGACGGATTTGTAAGAAAAAAAGAAAATTTATAAAACGCTGAAGCAAAAGTTTTCCTTTAAGTACTGTTTGTTGGCATACCCGTGTCAGATTATGGTCCAAGTAGATGCAATTCCCACCTCCTGTTGCCTGCAAAATGAAATACAGTGTTGTACCTTTCATTAATACAGAAAATAACTCCTTTTAACTGAGCAGAATTTAGCCTTGAATAAAAGGGTTGTACCATCTTCTTAATTAGTCATTTCTTGAAAGCACAAGTAAATATAGATAACATTCATTCAGTCTTACGTCTCAAAAAAATTATTGAAACTGCAATTATGCTACAGAAAAAGCAGGATTTTTATTAAATACAAATTGGCTGAATATTACCAATAATGAGTCTTCCATCTCCATTGAACTTTTCATGCTATCACAAACACAGGTGTGAGTACTTTCCCATCCGTATTCCCTTTCATTACCGATATTACTTTTTTCATTATATGAAACAGCAAAGAAAAGGACATATGGGGGGAGGGAGAAATTAGTCACCATCTTTTCATTCAATTGAAGTGATGAGAAAAGAAAGACTATTTATCTTAATTAATGTTCATCTGAATCAAATTCCTACCTCCTGAAAGTAATACAAAGGCTCTCCAAACTGAAGGAAAAAATTCTCAGTTTTGTTAAAGGATACAAGCGAGTGATAGAAGACAATTATATATTTTATTAGCCATATGATCCTTGACATGCTGTTCTTAGTCTCAGCTAAGACTGATAAAGAAAAAAAAAAAGATGTCAAACAAACAACAAAACAACAAACAAGGGAGAAAGAAAATGGCATATTGATACTGTTGCAGTTTCAGACCTAATACAAAAGTGAGACATTAAGACAGATGGATAAAGCAAAGCAGAAAAATACATATGGCCATTCTGAAAGCAAGTGAAGTACCTGCACTTAGCAGTAAACAGAAAGGATTTTGATTCAGTCGAGACTTTGGAAGATATCTAGCCCAGAACCATCCTTATTCTGCGCCCTAAGAGCTCTTACAGACGTAGAGAACTCTCCAAAAAAATTTTGTTTCTAGAATGCCAAATTTTTGAAACTGAAAATGCTGCAATGGTCATGATTTCCCTACCTTCTTAAGATCCAAGTAATTTCCAGTGTTTATAATAAAAAAACCTAAGGTTTTCTTCAAGTTCTTCCCTTCTTCTGGCTCTTTCTGATAGACTGTTGTGAGGAGAAAACCTCAATTTCCCTTACTGGAATCTGATGATTTTAGTGCTGTCCTATGACACCAGAGAGAAGTCAGTGCTCTTCCAAAAATGGCTGAAGCAGGGAGTTTCAGATTTTCCCACATTTCATGCTTTTTGTTTGACTTGAAAGGAAATAAATTACAAAACATTTCTATGTTTCTCTAGAAGTGCTCAAAGTACCTAAAACCGTTCCTCTATAATACTTTGTTTTAAAAAAGAAAAACATCAGGTCAAGTAGAGCCTTGCATCTTGGTACCTTTAGATATCTTTTGGGACAAGCCAGAGCCTGACCTTTCTATTTTACCACATTATTGAGTACCATTTGTGATCTTCAATCTAGCCACAGCAGATTAAACTTGTCAATTAGTCCGACCCCTCACTTGCCCTTCGGCCACTTTAGAACACTGGGCTTAAGAAACTCAGTATTAAAATATATTGTTAGATGAGTATCATTAATCTTCATTCTAAAAGAACAAGAAAAGTTCTTCAGCACTCTATTCTTTTCTGTAATGGGATAGGAAACTAGTAGCAACAGGCTCAGGATATTACATACAATCTTGCAGGAATTTTTATGTTCATTTTTGGCTTAAGCTCAAGCTGTTGCTTCCTACTATCGCTTCAGTTGCGTATCTTCATCACATGCATTCAAGCTGTTCTAGTATCAATACCTCTGTAGCCTTTTAATATCTAGGAATATTCACATTATCTTCTAGTCTTTAAGCTCTGTAATTGACTATTTTATTCAGGCTTACAGTTTTAGTATAGTAGTGTAGGGTTGAACCCCGGAGAGAGCATTCTGGAACACAATTATACCTTTTTGATTTGTGATTTTTTTGCCTTCTGTTACAACAGCAACCATGCAGACAGATCAAAATGAAGTTAAGTATTCATGCTAATGTGTGAAATTATATGCAGAAGTCCCAGGTATAACCAAAAGTACTTTTTGATGTTTGTTGACTTCTTCCTCTTTTACCACCCATTGAAAGAACTCATTGCATTGTGCATTCTACCTTCTCATATCACAGTAAGACTGATAGCGAAATTAATACTGTAAATTAAATCATTATTTCTGTTACTTCAGTAACTTTTCAAAATTCTGAAGTAACATGGTAACTACTGCAAAGCAGCATCTGAGCTTTTTGGCAATCCCTGAATGGCAAAGTACCATACTTTATGAATTATAGTGTGTATTATACGAAAGCAGATCAGTTCCTTGACTATAGTCTGAAAAACAAGGATCAAGAGGTTCAAATTCACCCTGCTGCTGGGTTTTTTTAATCTCACAACAGAAATAACAAGCAATAAATTTAAACATAGCCTTTAAGTATGATGTCTTAAAAGCATAAATATTTTCCATTAACTTGTCTGTGAGATTCCACTTTTCTCTCCAGGTTCCAAAAAAGGAAAAAAAAAAAACAAAACCCTCAACAATATGAAGACTAACATGCTAAGAAAGAATGACAAGAGATCACAAGAAAATAGGAACCTCTTCCCTCCAATGATTTCAGACTGAGACGACAAGTTAGAACCAGAGTAGCAAGGAATGTGAACATTTCACCACAATAAAGACATTTTTCATTACAAATTTTCTGATATACTGCATATCACAGCGCTTAAAATTCAAAGCTGCTCAGATTGCATTCCATTCAATGTACTTGTTGGTTGTATTTCTTGGGTATGTAATTTACTTGGCAGGCAGAGTTTAAATGCTTTAAAATAAACCATTGTATCAAGAACAGATGCAGTGTCGTAACAGAGCTTTAAGTTTTACTGGCCTTTTAAATGCAACCAATTTGTTAGGGTGAAATCTTTAGAAATGAACCCTAAAACCTGTAAGTAGAAGAATCCTTTTGCATTGCCTTTTTTTTTTCCCCTCACTGAACCACTCAAACCTTTTCCATTATTCATATGCAGAGGCTCCAGCAACTTACTATCTGTAGTGTAGAAGACTTGGCCTGCCACTGTGACTGCAGCACCTATGGCTAATCTAACTCTGAGCTGAGTGCTGATGAAAACCACCGTCAGCAAAAGATTCTGCTGAATACATCAAAAGAGATTAAAACATTACACTGTCTTTTTATACCTTCTTATCCCACCCTGTATTTCTTCCTATATATTAGGTAATCTAAACTGTTTCGTGTTATGTTTGTTTGCTGTTATTTTGATTTTTATTTCACAAGTACTTTAAAAATAACTCCGTATCCTCTAAACTCTGTGATGAAGGTTGCCTCGCTTAAATGAAAGTTGTATAAATACACTCTTGAATTGAAAGTCCACATTAGTCAAACATGAACTTGATTCTTCTAAGTCACATAAACACCCTGAAACACATTACTAGTCTATTATTTCACATTGAAAATGGCATATCCCATTCCACATTTCAAATATTCCAACAGGGAATAGTTATGTGAAACAGCTGATCATTAAAATAAACATATTAGAGTACATCAATTCTGAAAATGCAAAGGAAAAATAAAAAGGGAAAATAGAGTCAAGGTGATGAAATAAAAAATTTCCATGACTATTTTGTTATCTTACAACAGAGATACACAAGCAATAAGGTTAAATACCATCCTGGTTAAGTGGTCTAATTTTGGATACCAACTGGAACAAAAGATGGCAGTATCAATTGAATCTTAGATTTCTTTAATACATACTTCATGCTCAAATATTTCCTTCTCCTTCTTGACTTGCTGAGAAAGGCTCTATTAATTTTTTCTGTTTGTATTTCAGCTGAGTTGACAATGATTGTCAAAGTTACCTATTTCTCTTCTATTGATTAAGAGCTGCTATTGATTAGGCAACCACACAATTTTTATTGCTAGATGAAGTTGTGCGGTTTTGCATGATTTTAGTAGGGGTTTTTTTAATCTTAGAATCTTGATACTTACAGACAACTTTTATTGAAAGCCTATGTAAGGTCTAAAAACCTAAAAAGAAATAACATGAAACAAATCAATATTCAAGTACCAAGTAACAAATTATGAGGGAAGAGTCAGCTATTAATTTGTAACACAAACATGTGGAAGCCATACAGAAATGAACAAAACTGATTATACATGAAGGTTTCTGGTCTCTTGTGGGCAGGCCTCTGGATTAAATAAAAGACCTCAGAGGCAGACTGAGTGGAGAAGGTGAATGTGTTGGTCAGTTTCCAAGCCTTGTTCAAATGAGACTGGCAGGTTCTGCAAAAGCTTCTAGTATTTTATGGAAACACTGGTGTAGACCAACTCTAATGTTTAACTTCAGTAGTCACAGTGCAAATATAGAGTTTCATTAATATACTGAAAATATTGAGATGAAATCATTACATGGAAAGAAAGAGATGATGCTAGTTTAAAATAAACTAATAAATAATAATAATTTTAAACTAATAAAGGTCTACTGCAATGTCATGATCTTAATACAGAAGCATTTTCTAGTAAATATGCTTTCTCATGTAAAAAGTTGTCAAACCTATTATGAACTCTATTTCTATATCAGATTAATTAGGTATTCTTTGCCAAGCAAACAGCCTTTCTACTCACAAGCTGTGGAAATTAGTAAGAAAGGGCACTGTTTTCTGGCAGATATCTACAGTTTAAGCATAGACATATTCCAAACTGTTGGCATGATGTCCCTGTCCTTGCCTCCAGAACAAGCCAAAGCAACATGAAAGTGACACCCTGCAATTTTCTGCTTAGGCCTAAGAATGACAGCTTGTATGCAAATATATGCTAGGTAATCAAGGCAAAAAAGCCCCCAAGATGGAACAGGAAATTCCACTACCAAGAAAAGATGTGTGTATATAATGGGGGAGTCACAATACTTAAAATGGTAAGGTTTACATTGGCCACATAAGACACAGCATATATGGCCAGGGACAGCAGTTAGAAAGAAACGAGCATAAGACATCCTTTTCATGTATAGACAGGGATGACCAATGTTGAATAGAAAAATAAATATACTGAATTTGAAGAAATTGTTTCCTTTGGCTTCCACAGACTTTGCTAGATCAGGACCAGATAAAAGAAAATGAAGATCTTTTGTGAGAGGAAGAAACTATGGTTATTTTAATTGATTTATCTGTACAAGATAGATTTGGATTAATTGCCCCCAATAGTACTAATGACTAGGGGTTTTTTTCTTTTGCTTAAAGAAAAATCTTCAAACTTTTAATTATTCAGAAAGTTCTAGTGTAATCATTAATCTGTAGATTTTAAAACAGGATTTGATATATTCTCTAAGAAAATAAAATCAAGTAAATTTCTCCATTCATTTTGTGGAATAATGTACCATTTCCAGCAACATCCTGAAAAAGCAAGAATTCCTCATCCTGGTGGAACAGATTCCTTGTGTCCTCACTGAAGTTAGTAAATCCACTAGCATGCAGGAATGAACTCCTTATTTCGAGTTAAGCGTACAAAATCCTGCATGAAGTTTAATCCTCTCAACTAGTAATCAGACTGGCCATAAAGCCTTATTCATGCTCGATTAGGAGCTCATATTTCTTTTGCTTCTCCAGTCTAGCAAGCCTTTCTTGTACTGAGAAGGTGCAAATTTGTACATTTTGTACCTTGCACTTTTCTTTGCCTTGCCTCACATATCACTACCTGAAGAACTCTGGAATTTTTTAGTAACCACAAGACATTGCCAGCCATTCTTTTCCTTCTCTCACGTTACATTCCATCAGTGACTTCAAAATAAAACACATGTTCAGACCCAAATATTCAAAACTGGGTATGGGTACAGAAAAAACCTGTTGATTCTTAGACAAACACTTGAAAGGATGTTTTAGTGAAATCAATATTACTTTACAGAAGGCATAAGAAACCTGAAAATGATCACATCCCAGTCTCAAGCCAGAAATAGATCAAGATCTGTTACATTTTTTTTGGCAGTCATGGTTGTCTACAAGAGTTAAGCTATGCATCATTCATTGAATGGAAAAGGAGTTTTTCAAATTAACATGGTACACAGCTTTTTTGAGATATCACCCTTATATCCTGTTAATTTTTCTTTAGCAGTATGAAGTATTAAACTGGTCTTTAATTAAGAACTACTCTGACAGCTAAAAAAAGGATACATGATGGAACCCCAGAAAGAGTCAATAAATATTTTATTTAAAGGAATTACGTTTTTGTTACCAGAGTTCAAATTTCTACAGAACTGATATAACCAAACGATTTCTAAAATGTGCTCACAAGATATATGCATGCCTATGCATTCACACTTTGCAGCAGCACTACTTTGCCTTATCAGTGAATGCTACAATGAAGTAAAATTTAGGGATTCTCCAAAGTACTACAGACAAAGGAAGACTTGACTTTTATCCAGTAGTAGTCTGAAGTACTGACATGTACTTTCAAAAATATCTGTACTTTTAAACTTATAATATATTTCTACATTTATCCATATTACCTAGCTATATATCATCTATCCGTACAGATAACTAGCGCTTCCTCTCAGAGGACTTGAAGGCAACTAATGTTGACTATCAAAGAATGTTAGTGAGAAAAACATTGGTAGATTCTGAATTCACTGTTGTGTGCATTTAGTTTGTTTTGCAAACTATGTAATTTTCTAACTTAAGAGAGTACGTCTCCTAGTCCACTCTGTCAGTGTTGCTAGTTCCAAAACTGTAATGTCTGTAATGTCAAGGGAATGAGACATTTAGGATGCTGAGATCAATTTCAAATCTAACAAAGTCCAAACTTGATCCTAGATATCTTTTATAACATAACACAACCTAGGATGGTATCACTTTATATATTTTTATGTCACAGAATAAGCTAAAGTTAGAAGGGATCCACAAATATCATTGAGTCCAACTCTGTCCGGGACAGCACCTTCCCCAAGAGTGACAACATGCGCCCAAGAGTACTGTCCAAACACTTCTGTCCCTCTCCTTCCCCCAACATATCCCTACCCCCCACATCAAGAGAGAAAGGCATTGGTTTATGCCATATCAGCTAGAGAGCAAAGTGTACTACCCATTTTCAAATAAATTTAATAATCCTGTAATATCTTTTTCTTTCCTTCTCATCTCTTCCTCTCAAGGATCAAGCACAGTCAAAAAAACCACCCCAAAACACTTCAAAAAAGGAGTTAGAGGGTTTGCTCTTTCACAGTTCATCAAACCAATCAAGAACTGAAGATCATGTACCTGTGATTGAAAATAAGATTTTAACAAGCAGCGAAATGAATAATTCATTTTCAATGTGATCTTTGGACTGGTGTCCCCTGGTTCTTCTCAAATTCACAACTTCAGAAGAATTACTCTGAAGAGATTTCACATGACACAAAGATTCCTTTGTACTTGTCAGAGAGTCAAGGTGGCCTCCCATCAACAATATGGCTTCAGGTTCATTTTCTTTCTCCTTTTCAGAGTCCATTTCCCTCTTCTGAATACTGATTAGGACCAATATCTGCTGTGTTCCTGTGACTTTTAACAGAATCAAACAAATTCAACTTTGTGAAGATATTGACTGGAAACTGTTTGAGGCAGGACCATGTAACCTCTCTAAGACTGAAAGGATTTTCTACCTGCCACATGCATTTTCACTGCACTAACCCTCAAAACGGGTATGAATAAGATGCATTTCTGCCCTTCCCTGAAACATTTTGTATAGAACATTTGTGACAAGAGCAACAAGATATTGATTTTTTATTATAAAGCTCTTTTCTTATCATTGCAATATAGGTGGAAAGCAAAGTCAAAATAATACATCATGGAGCATAAGTTACAGATGTGAAATTAAATATTTTTAAAAAATGAAGTCCTTGAACATCAAGACACACTAACATCAACACACACTGACATTTCAAAATATGACCCTGACATGTTTCTGCATTGTTCCTGTGTGAGCATCAGTTGCTCTTTCTTCAGAATGTAATATACTTTGACAAGTATTTCCTCTGATTATTCAAAAGATATAAGAAGGTATATCTGATACAGACCTTATACTCCATTTTCAGATCAGTTACAAGGTCTTCTAGAAACCCAGAGTTACCTGTTTTCTTATCAAATGTGCAGTGTTTTGTGCTAATGACTATCAGAATGATAATATTTAGGAAAGGCTGTATTACCTATATTTTCTATTTAGGATACCAGCAAGATGTGGGGTTAGAACACCTGGAGGAAAGGCAAGCTTTTCCTTTGTGAACAAAAGTTTTCCAATATTCCCATCATTGGCCCAACACAAGGAGGAAAGGAATGCAGATTTTATTTTTTTTTTCCACCCTGGGAATTGATTGAAAGGATTTACCTAGCATATCTAAAGAAATCCATGGCAGAAAAGATTTAACTAGGAAAGAACCCATCTCTCCTGGAGCAAGTATTTACTTTTTTTATTAAACTGGAAATGTTCTTAAATTTTGGGAAAAGTGAGCTCACAGAAATCAAAAGGGAGATGATTGTATTTAATAGGCACTAGAACATCTGACTGGGGAAAGAATCAGGAGTCTGTTTGTAGAAAAGGCATGTTCATTCATTACTGAGATCTTGTTAGTATCAGGGAGAGCTTACCCTGAAAAGTTAGCTACTGAAGGGAAACAAAAACTATTAAGGCATAACAGACCACGCTTCATTGATAATTTTATATATTAGGTAGGATATCAGAGTCATTTTGATTATTAAACAACTACAGTCCCACACTACAGCAAGACAGAATCCACATTAGTTAAACCTTTTAAGCATAGCTAAGAGCAAATAACAGTATAAACAGAAATACCTGCACTCCTACACACGTTTCATAAAAGACTTCAAAATGAAAATAGCTGAGACACCATAAGAGCAGGTATTCTTTATACTGAAAATCTGTATAAATTAATAGCACAGCTTAATACAGGGCTGAATGTTACCAGAAATGATGTAAGATCATATTCACTCTACAAATATAAAATTAAGCATAAATATTTTCAGAGATTTTTAATTCTGCGAACAGAAATTTTAATTTTAATATAGTCAAATTACAGCAAGTTATGCTACTAAAGAGAAATTCATACAGGCAATCACTTCTACCTCAAACTCCAATGGTACTTAGAATTAGCAACACGATACTGCATTAAAATATCCTACACTCTGATAACTCCTATCCATTTCCAGATTTATACAGAGAGGAAAAGACAACAGTTGTGGAGGACACAGAGAAACTGGGGTATTAGTGCTAGGTTTCCGAAGGACTGTGAAAAAGTTTAATTTTGCCATTTCTTCTCTGCACAAAATAAACACTCCCCTCTATCCCCAAGAGACAATTCTGCACTGTCAGCTGTGAATTGAGAAGCAGGATCTCTTGGTTCTCCTTCAGTTAGTTTGTGCTCTTTACTACAGAATAGATTTTCCTAAAACAAACAAACAAAAAACCCCACCCAAACAAACAAATCCCCTCAAAAAATCTCCCAAAAAACCTAAACAAACAAACCAAAAAGCAGAACACCAAAAACTCCCTAAGAAAACAAAACAAACAAAAACCAACCAACAAACAAACTCAAAAAACAAAACAAACAAACCCCCCCTCCACGCAAAAGTCCACTAAGACAAGCATTAAAACGAAAGTCCATGGTTTTCAAAATACCATACATTAAAAATATACACACAGGCATATGGGCATTTATTTCTTCCACAGCACTTTTTGAGAAGGTGATCAAAAGAAATCAATGCAGTTTTGCAATTCACAGAAACTGTTACTATGTAAAAGTACAAAGTAAACTGTCCAGCATCTTACACACGTCTTCAACAAGCACATCTGAGTGGGAGCATATATCAGCCTTTGAAATGGAATTGGTTAGACAGGGTTTGTTCCTCTAGTCCCTAAAGGACTACAGACCTGTTTCCACATCAGTAAATTCAGTGGGAGCATACTTGCTGACACAAAAAACTCAAACTGGGACATTAGCAGGCATACTGTAGGCTACAGTGTGACTCTAGGCAGGGTTGAGAGACACTGATCGTGTTTTAGCCACTGCTCTTACTAGTCAAGAGATATTTATACCAGGAGACATCCTAGTCCAGAAAGGCACATCAATATCAATTGTTCTCTCCTTTTTTCTTTTTCTTCAGGGTGGACTTTGTTGTTTTAGAAAGGACTCTTGGCAATTTACCATTCACTCCATCCAACCTCAAGCCAATTTGGCCAGGAAGCAGGACAAGAGGCATAAAAAGAAGTATTAGAAAAGGACCCAAGTTCGAACAATTCAAATTACGGTGTGATATGGTGGGTTGAGGCATTGGCTACATAAGGACTTGGAAGTTGGTATGAAACTGCTGTGGAGAAAGACTGCAGGAGCCACAATATGCTGAGTGCATGGATGTGAATGTTGGGTAAACTCAGACTCTGCCCCCTGTATTTCATGTTTTCAGAGATATGTCCTGCCCTGAAGAAGTGTAACAACTACTCTGCTATTTTGTTTCCTTAGGGTTTTTTTTCTTATTTTTCTCTAGAGGAAAGTTAATCACATCCAAATGCTCTATCATATAAAATTACCCAAATGAAGGAAGAAAATGATCCAGCTGTAATGCAAACGGAAGAAACTCTGCTCTTGAGCCAAACAAGGAGGTTTTGGCTCACCTGCCTGTTGATATCTGAAATCACCCCAAAAGCCACTCATCCTAAAGTAAAGTGTACTAGCAAAGGAGTGGACATGTGATGTGAGGTGATCCTCACCAGGATTATCAAACCCAGAGCTACCTGGGCTATCTCCTCATGGGCTCACACCCTAGGAGAAAGAATGCAGGCAGTGCTATGGTGCTCCATTACAGAGGATGGAATAGTACTTTCAGTGAAAGGCAATGTTAACTTTTCTACAAGCAGAACATAAAGGCAGAATGACACAACAGCTCATACAGCTGTGAGGAGCTGGCCTTCAGTCAGGCTCTGTCTTGTGCCAAGATCTGTCTCTATCCTGGTATTACTATTTTGTGTGTCATCCTCCTCAGTGCAGCCTTCACCTCTTGTTTCTGAGGCTGTGGAACAGGGTTCAACATGAGGATCATCATGGTATAGATCACAGAGGCTACTTTGTTTTCATGCACTGAGAAATGGGATCTGGGATGCATGTAAAAAAAGACAATAGTCCTGAGGAACAGGCTGACCATGGTCAGGTGGGAAGCACTTGTGCTGAAAGCTTTTGGCCAGCCATCAACAGAGTAGATGACAGCAAGTTTGGTTATCAGCAGTTGATGACTGTAAGTTTAGGAGATAAAGACAGTGATGGTGTTCAGGATGCTGAGCACAAAGGACAGAGTGAAAAGCACTACCTTGCTACTGAGAGCCTAATGCAGGCACAAAAGATCCCTGTGGGAAGACTATAGAAGAAGTGGTAGATCATGTTGGTGGCATGTTCCCCACACTTCTCATTCCCATGCACGCAGAACTCCACTGGAAGCAGAGTCCCTTATTGCCACTCCTAGGGCTCTCTAATGTGGCTGCTCCTCAGAATGCTCCTGGCTGCATCACCAGTGCCCACAAACAACAGTAGTGCTTAATGGTTACTTTGAGAAGTTGGAAGATTCTCCTTGAAAATAGCTATTGAAACCAAACACTGAATTCACTTTTTAGCACTTAAGTTTTGCACCTAGCAAACACTAAGAATGAAAATAGTAACTGCACTTCTCTGAACATGCAATTTTTCTTCAAAGTACCCTAAAAAACCCACAATGGTTTTTCACTATTAATCTGAATCACCCTTTAGTGCTTTCAAGTAACTAACATTGTTTTATGTCCTTTGCTAAATGTTCTTTCCATCATTGTGAAGAGATGGGTAATCACTAATTAGTCACAGGTGGCATCAGGGTCAGGGTCTTCGAGCAACCTGGTCTAGTGGGAGGTGTCCCTGCCATGGCAAGGATTTGAAACTAGATGATCTTAAAGATTCTTTCTAATCCAAGCTGTTCTATGACTCTGAAAGCTTTTTGAAGAGTAATAATTGATGAGTAGTAACATCCTGGGTTAGGGAAGAACCTCTGTCACAATTTTTTAACATCTATTTTTCAACAAATAAATAATAGGATATATACTGTGTACTGTTATACCATGGTCAATTGAGCACTCCACTAAAAAGCACAGGGTAACTGAACTCATATGGCTAACAGTAGATTTTCACCAAATAAATTTAGTTCACATTTGTATTTTTTCAGAGGAGGGCAAATAATATCTTCTACTGGCAAACATAAGCAGAATATAGATATCTATGTTAAAGATTTATTCTTAAATACACTTTATTAAATTCCTCACATTGTTTACCTATCTTTTAAGTACACATTAATAAAACGTAATTATACTCCAGGAGAAGTATAGAGTTATTCTGATGGATCACAGATAGGGTTAGGCAATCCCAGTCTGATCCAGAGTCAATACCTGCAAGAAATGCAAAAGGCAATAAGAAAGGATTCTAGAAATACACAAGCAACCAAAGGAAGGGCATGGAAAAGACTGAGATACTCAAAGTCTTATTGGCCTATTTCTACTATTAAAATCATCTTTCAGGAATCCCAGGCCCCAGAGACCAGAGGGAAAGTGTGGAATGTTCTGTGAATGTAATTTATGCCCAGAAAAACACATCCTAAAGCATTGTGTGAGAAGTCCTTTGAAAAACTCAATACCACTTTGTTTTCACTCCAGGCATTTTGAAAGAGTGACAGCTAATGCCTCCCTTGTAACTTAATTATTAAATCAATTAATTTAAAAGTTTATTTGTTACATTAATCTTCACTAGTCAGGAAAAGAATCCTGTTTGTCAGTAGGAAAAATATCTGTAAGGCTCTCTAGGTGTAAATCAGAGGTTAAAAAAAAAAAGATGCATCCTATTAGAATGCTTTGTATTTAACTTAAGTAAACTGGAAATAAACCGTGAGTGATTCTGTCACAACTACTGCACCCACCCAATGCCATCGAAAATCAGATGCAGAATGTTCAAGGAACTCCTTCACAGACCTCAGTCAACCTATAAAACACCATCGTGGGACATATACTGAGAGAAGTTCCAAAAATCAGGACACTTAAAAAAGGGTTAACCAAAACATCTACAGATATGACTTAAGATACATATACCAATCATTGGAGAAAGCTCCTTGAAAGGAACATTATGTCCTTGAAAGTGTAGTTATGTAATTTCCAGTAGCATATGAAATCATTTTCTCTGAAACACTTACTACTCCTATTCTAAGCAAAGAAGGATAGTCCTACACTCATTGTGGCTTATGTCCCTAATTGATAGGATTCATCTGGATTTACAGCTACAAGAGGGAAATAGCTTGTCTGGTGCAGAGAACAGAACTATAACTATGGATTTATCAATTTATGTAACTGAAAAGGATTATAAGTGTCAATTTAATATAATGGCAGCAGCAACACCTTTTCTTCCAGTATCAGTCCTCTAAGTTATTTTACAAATCTATCATATATTAGTGCAAAATAATGTCTGTAAACTTTAACAGTTAATATTTACATTTGCACTTAGAGATGCCCCATCTGAAGTATGAAGGAAAGACCTAAAGTTAGAAGCTTACACATAGCATTTCCCTCAAGAATTCCTACACCAATAATGTAGAAAATGAAGCATGGGTAAGTGCATATTAAACATTTCTTTTTTTAGTTTCTCCTTTATTTCTTCAGGTGGAAGCAGACACAATAGTCAGAGCCTATCCAAACACATTTTACTGAAGGGAATCTAGCAAGCTACATTTCTTAGCTGCAATATCAAAACACTTTGTTGAGGGTAATCAAGCAGCAAGTTACTGCAAGGCACTGGCAGGATGGGCTGGAATTTCTGGTCATTTCTCAAGAAGGGAGTCATGCAAAGGACAAAAACATAAATGAAATCTAAGACTCAGTTGAAAAGTGTTTGGTCAATTTTGATTCACAGAAATGTTCAAAAGCATTATTCTCATTCTATGGTAGAATGAATAGTAATGGCAAGACTTTGCATGTTAACACAGATACATTCACTGTCATTAGGCAGGCAGACAGAAGTCAAAGCCTGGGGGAGCTTGAATTCTTGCCTACCACATCCTTCTCAATCTCTGGTTCTGAAAGAGGAATGGAAGGAGGATCCTTTACAGGAAAACACTGATTTACCAGACCATGTAAATCATGTTTAAAAAAGAAAAAAACCCAAAGTTGTTAATTTAAGTTTATAAATGAAGAACAAAGTAACTATATTAGAAAATTGAAGATAATTTACATATAATCACAGCAAATATATTTAAGTAACTTCTATAGAAACATATGATCAGCTTTATCTAATAGAAGTGAAGTGTTAATAAAACAGGACAGATTTTTTTTTTTCCCATTGAAGTGTGCTGTAAATAAGCAGCAGCATTCCCACAGCCGAGAGGAGAATTGAGCATGAATTATTTATACTGCCTGGAATAGATTTAGATTCTTTGAGACATTCTGTGAGTTTTGCAGTCAAGATGCAATCTTTCAATAATTCAAATGTCATCAGAAAAGAATAAGAAGTCGTGTTTGGAAACATCATAATAAATAAGTTTGAAGTGTTGAAAATATACAGTGCAAGGACAAAATAAAGTTATTGTTTAGCTGGCATTTGAATTAAATTGTTTATATTATTAGGTTGACTATGAACTACAAAATAAGGGATTTTAAAATGATGTTGTCCTGTGGAGGAGTAGGATGAGCTAGCAACATTTATGAGTGTCAGATAGAGATGTCCTGAATGTAAATGTTAATACTGAGAGAATAAAACCAAATAACATCACTGAATTTGGGCCGATCACCTTTCTGATTTTAATTTTAACCAGTTCAAGAGACTTTTTAAAAGTTAGATATTGTTTTTTCAAAGCTCAGAAAGGTTAACTGTTAAATGGTTAATGTAAAGTCTGAGTATATGAAATTATTTACTGATATTATCCAGTAAATAGCAATAATTTTTTTGCTAACATGGTAATTCCTGATCATATTTTCCTATTTCCAGTAATTCTCAATCTTCCCTCAACAAGTATGACTTTGAGGTAGAATTGTACCATATTTTCTTCAATGGGAGTTTAAACTGCCTTAGGTGCTCTTACTCTCTAAAAATGAGTCATCTCAGGGAAAGTGAAATAAGAGGCCTCTAAACAAAGAAGATTAAAACACATTGATGAAGCAGATAAAAATGTCCTCTCTGTCAAGTATTGCCTAGAACCCTTTCTTCCAGTTCTGTTTTCTAGTGTTGATACTTTCAGTGGCTCTCATGGTTGAATTTTCAGTCCTCTTGAATCCTCATAAAGGTTTCATTTCTTCCACTCTGTAGCAGCTTAGCTTTTGGTCTGCCCAGAAATCTGTTTCTCTGTCTGCACTGCTCCTGTGGTTTCCTGTTTGCTCTATCCCCCTCTGCATGCTCAAATCCACACATTGGGAATTTCCCAATCTTAATATTCGCAGCCAAGAGCCTCCTTCTAAAAGACCCAGAGTCAAAGTAGGAGAAAAGCAAAAGCAGCCTCATTCATTTTGATGGACAACAAAAAATCATGCAGTAGGCCATTGAACAAGGCAACGAGTCATGCATTTGCTACATATGCACTTTTATAATTGCATTTAATGACACCTGACCTTTATATATTTCTGTAGCATATATATACACATACAGCAATAGGAGCTTTGGAAAGAACCAAACTGCACTGGTCCACAGAAAGAAGAATAGTCTAACCAGGCATCACCCTTCATCCTCCCCTTCCAGTTAGCAGGACTGGGGTCTTTGAGATGGATCCAGGATACAAATAGATCACTGCTGAAATGATGGTTGAGATATTTTGTCTTCACAGAACAGAATAGAGAAGTTTGTCTCTTTATATTTGGTCCATTTTTACTTAAATGATATCCTTGTTTCCTTCATTCTTTACTTCATTTAGGTGGCTGATGCTGTAAAAATTTTTCAGTCTCGGTGGTAATGCAGTACTTCCAAGTGGAAGACACAGAGTGGGCACATTACAGTGGTTGTTTTCACCCCTGCCTCAGGCATCATTAATAGGAGTGAACATCTGCTGGGTTCCAGAAATAGTAATTCTTATAAGCCCCTCTCTCTCACAAGACCACAGAATGTCTAAAAGGTTTTTAGAGAGATTTGGCTGACA
The DNA here is from genome assembly GCA_013399915.1 of Illadopsis cleaveri. Classification (NCBI taxonomy): domain Eukaryota; kingdom Metazoa; phylum Chordata; class Aves; order Passeriformes; family Timaliidae; genus Illadopsis; species Illadopsis cleaveri. Next base: position 1,501,806 of record VXBB01022695.1, read on the forward strand.
GCACCAGTCACAGCAGCATTTTATGTGATCAGAGACCCTTGATTTCTGGTCTGCTATCCTGGTAAGAGGTGGGAGGAAAATCTCATTCAAAACTAGCCTACCAACAGAACTGCTAGAACTGCCTCTAAGCAATGAGTTACACACACGAAAACACACATTTTCACAAATAAAGGCTAGAAAACACAGTCCATTCCTCACCTAAACTGTTAGTCATGTCCACTTTTACCTCAGCTGAGAATATGCTTTAGTAAGTCCTGAGCTAAAGGACTCTGAGGGCAACACAGAGCTGAAAGTACAGGAAAGGGAACTAAACTCTGGCATTGAAAAGGAGGTACCTCCAGTGTCAGATGTGTTTGCTTTGGGTAATCTTTCTGTCCTTGCACACCAAAGTCCTTAGAGTTTCATACGTTGGTTTTTTCCCCCAGTCTAGTTTTTCCTCCAAAAATATACTGGTTACCACTGATGTAACTGCAATAAGAGCAAACTACAAAACATGTAGCAATTTCAACCCAATAGTTGCTGGTTTTTTCCTTAACTGAGTAAAAGTAAATTGAGATATGTTAAAATAAATTATCACACAGTCATCAGGTATAGAGAGTGCTAGATGGGATCATTAACTGAATACTGAGAGCTTGAAAAAACATTCATTACACGGTGTCACAACAGTTTCTGGAGCACAGTAGTGGAAAGATACATGCTAATAATATCCCAAGGTCCTTGTAACCTTCTGCTGGTATGGAGCAGATTTCATCAACAGATGCAGACAGCAGTTATTAGGACACTATGCCTTAATACAGAAATAACAGAGAGACTTCTACTTTTCTTCAAGAAGAAATTGCATTAAAATTCTGGAGCAAAAGAGAAATTACAGAAAGGGTACACTCAACTACTCCAACATAGAGGAAAAAGAGACATCTCAAGTTTTGCCAGACATAGCAGTTTCTTTCAACACCAAAACTTTCTTGAGAAAAGTAATGTATTCTGAGCAACATGTACAGGGTTCCTTTTCCTGTCTGCTCACATGTTGATATATGGCACTTCTCTAAAGATATACATTTCCGTGTGGTCAGGTACCTAAATCTTCCTCCATCAGAAAACCATCAAGATTTTGCTTAAAATGTAAGGCTCACAAGAATGTACCACTCAACATTCTTTTAGGACAACATCCAATTCTGATTTTTGCAAAGTCTAAAATTTTTAAACCTCATCACCTCCCCGGCTGACCCAAATTGCAGACTCTTTCTGCTTTTATGTTGGACTATGATCCTAGAGATATTTTTCTAACCTGAATGATTCTATGTGATTTTTTTTGCCAAAATCTTAATTTTTATTGTTTTAAAGTAGTTCTTCCTCAAGGAAACAGATTTAGAAAAAAAAACAAAACCAAACAAACAATAAAACCCAAAAGTTATCTGTCTGAATTAAGCACACCTCTGTAAATATAAACTTTGAAGACAAAATATTTGATTTTGACACTTGTGTTTCTTAAAAAAATGTTGGCCTACAACATATTTGTATCTTTGCTCCTTCTATTTGTGATTCCTTTCATTATTTCTGTGTGCCCAAGACATTTACAGAGAGGAAAGAGCCATGATGACCCCAAAAAATAATTTGGATAACTGTTGAGTGGGTAAAAGTCTTCCAGAAGTGCATTTATTTTAGCGTTAGAAATGCTTCTCTCCTTTGTAATAAATTAATGTGGTTACTTTCACATCCAATTTCATAACACAATGGGCATAATTTCATCCATTTTCATTTCCCGTAAAGGATGAGAGTAGGAAGGAAGTGGAGGAAAGACAAAACCACATAATAGAAGGTAACAACAAAGACCAAGGCTGAGCGGTCACGTTTGAGGGGTACTTCAAAGTATTGAAGAGCACAGTAAAAATCCTACTGTTACAAGTGCAAACATAAGCATTTCTGCAGCACTCACTGTAAGTACATTCCTATGTGTTGATCAAGAACATTAATCCTTTTGTCAAAACCCTTACTGAGGCTCTCTAGGCAGTTATTTAATTTTCAACAAAACTTGCTATGAGAAGCATTTCTGAATTTCTTATTTTTGTAGTTCTTACTTTTGTTCTGTTGCATATTAGCATAGAAACAAGTTCTTTCCATTAGAAGCTCATTCTTTACCTGGAGCCACAACATTTCCACTGAAAAATGGCAATGACATCACAGAAGCAAATCAAAAGAGGTTATTCTGTTTAAAAACTGGTGATTACAGGGTCATTCTAAAAGTGAGAAACAGGAGGTATCTCAATTATTGTTTCAGAAGGGAGTTTCCCATGTTATAATTTTCTTTAAAATAAAAAACAGATTGGAACATTAGAATTCATTCCTTCGCTCTGTATACACACCTTACTTATAGTGTTACCCACTGCATAGCCTCTGTAATTCCTACAGATTGATGAGGCAGACAAGCCCACCAACTCCCTTTTATCCACGTTACTGAAAATAACCCCTTCTGAATATGACTTCAAAGCCCTCCTGTAACAGGAGCACAGACTGAAGAGCTATTGACAGTTTCTTCAAGGTTACTCAGGGGAATCAGCAACTGCATGGTGAGTGAAGAGCAACATAACCATCACTGCCATGTAAATTAGGCCAAATACTGAGACTAAACAGTACAGTCATGACAAATAACAAAGCAAATCACAGAGACAAGGAAAATAATATTGCTGGACTTTTGAAATTCCATTGGTTTAAAACTATTTTGTTTCATAAGCCAATGTTCATGAAATAACTATTAGAATAGGGAGGAATTACATTTGAAGTCAGATTGTTTCACAATTACCCTTTTTAGCCTCTCCAAAGCAACAGAGAACAGTTGCAGTAGCCATGTTTAAGAGGTCCGGGAGAAGAGCAGGTGAATAAAGGAAAGGGAAACAATTGAAAACAGCTACATCAATAAAATTGCAATGATAGGTTTCTAGAAAAATAAAGGTTGAAAGAAGCATGCATATGACTTCCACAGCACAAGGGATTTCATCTAGGTCAGAAGAAGAAAGCAAACTTCTTTCTTCTTTCAGGATATCTTTCTATCTTTTAAGATATAAGCAGACACATTAAAATCATTGAGGTTCAAATTATAATCTGTGTTTTGTTCCACAAAAGTAACATTGTGAGGCTCTAAAGAATTCCTTTTATGAACAAAATCCAGAGATCAAGTCATGTTTTTAATCTTAGAACACCACACCCACCACAACATCAGGCTAATAAAGGCACCTTGAATATATAAAACAAAACAATTTGGCAAGTATGGTAAAAAAATTCAAAACTAAGCTTATTTTAGAATCTATTCACATATTTAAATCAAAGATGTGTCTTGGCATAGAAATAAACTCAGAAAAGATCATATCCAGAGGGTGCAGGAATATTCAAATTAGGCTATCTGGAAATATTCAGAGCAAAGACAATCTTGGCAGGAAAATCTTATGGACAATTGCCTCCTCTCTTCTGAAAGAGTCCTAGTCTTTTTGAAGTATTTCAAGATTATGCTCTATCCCATCTCTTTTTCTTTTGCACATTCTTACAACAATCCATTAGGCAAAAAAACCCAACAACAACAAAAAAACCCCAATCAAACAAAAAACCACAAAACAGAATTAATCAAGATTTGGAAGTTGTCTTGGTTGAGAGAAGGTGTGTAGCTGAGCACTGTGTGGGCATGGCCAAGTTGTTGTTCTACACCATGCACCTTTATCATCAGGAAGGGGTTGTTTTGGGAGGAAAAACTGGCTGCCACTGTAGAATTTCGAGATCTTATTTGGAGTTTAGTTTCTGGCTGGTGTTAAAACCAGCACAGAAGTGAATCTCTTCTGTCCCCTAGAGCCAATATACTTAAAATATAACAACTTACCTTTCTAGTGACTCAGCCTTAATAAGCAAAATAACAATCAAACCACAAATTTAAAGCATCAGGTACATCTGAGCCCCTTCTCCAATAACCCCAAGATATATTCAGCCTTCTTATGTGAATGGTAACAGTCTCTACATCATCTGGATGTGTTGTCTTCATCTTCTTTCTAACAAGAACGCAGAATAAAGTACAATACCTTATCTTTATGGACGGCTATGTCTGTATAGAAGGGGAAAATATAGTAAGCAGAAACATAAAAGAGTTGTGAAAACATCACCTCACAGTGTTTTTGTACTGCAAGTTGTGAGAAGTGGATAAACAAGGGCTAAATGGGATCCAATCCCATTTCCTACACTGCAGGGAAGTCTGCAGGCAGCATAAGATAAATTGCCCTAGTCATAGGTCATCTTTAATGTTTATAGAGCACTTTCCTTGTGAATGATCACAGAGTGAATCATGAATGTTATAAACAAATTACATTAACATGCACAATGGCTTGCACTTGACAGAAATACCAATAAAAAGAATTCAGTATGCAAGTAATATATACAGTTTCTTGGCTAAATAAGAGTTTTGCTTTCATAGACTGAAAAACTACTTCACACAATCAGAAATGGCCAAAATGTTACCATTCTCTACTGAAGTAACCTCCCCCCAGACTGCCCAGGGATCTTTGACTAGCTCAGGTATTAGGGAGATCTTGGGGGGCAAACTATTTCATAGGTGACAGGACAAGGATATTAGAACGCGCCCTTACCACAGATGGTGATTCGCAGAGATGGTTTTATTCAGGCCCCCTTGGGGGTAACAGGCAAGGCAGGAAAGCAGGGGTGAGTGGCCAGGGCAGGATGGTAAGAGAAGCCGGTAAGAGAGGTGGTGGTCAAGAGGCGGTGGTAAAGAGGAAGAGGCAGGAAGTCTCCAGGGGTTATATCGACTCTCTGGGATAGATAAGATTGGCTCTCAGCCAATGCAGGATTTGGTGGGGAAGGACCACGAGGGGAAGGGATCATATGGCTATCTGCCATAGGGGTGCTGGGCAAACCCATTCCCCCTAGAGGGATACAACACTCTACCATGTCAAACAGAAGTTAGTATCAATCCAAAAGAGTCCTTGGCTCCTGGCCAGGAGGGTCAATCTCTTTCCTTCCTAGCCTTCAGTGGAAGTTTCCTGTCCAGTTTAATCACCAGATACAAATTTTGAATTACTAGCATTCTTTAAATGCCCTGGTTATTCATACTAGAATTTTCAGCTAGTTACTGCTAGCAAGTTGAGGTTTGTGTTTTGCTGTTTCATTTGTTGTTTTGTGGTGTGATGTGTTGTGTCATGCATGTCACTCCTCTCCCAGTTTCACAGACTTCTAACCTAGAACTATCACAGAGATATACCAGACAATACTGATTTGGAGGTGTGTATGACATGGTATAAGGCACACTCTTGGGAGAAATGCATTTGCTTTCTATCCCTTCTCTTCTGAAAATAAATTTTACAAACTTAAAATCATTATACTGGATTCTGACCAAGAAGCAACTGTAAGTTGTTTACTAAACCAGATTTAGCATGCTCCCATGTAAATTCCCACTGTCTTCTTACATGTGTGCCAGGAAACCCAGCCATGAAAATTGAAGCCATATTCTGACTCACCCAGTTTCCTGAAGGGAGGTGTCTCAATGAGTATTTCCAAGCGCAGACCCACAAAGCTGGTGAGCGATTCAAGCTAATGGGTGTTATATTTTCACAGTCCTCTTACATTCAGTGCCTTTATGCCTAGCTACATCTGTTACCCTTTTCATGTCCCTAGTAACGCTCTGTTCCAAGAGCCTTTGCAGACCAACTGACCATATACAGACACGTGTCCAAGTTCATTAATGAAATTCTACATTTCATAAAAGCAACTCCATTTCATGTTGCAGCTTGGATACCACATTCTCATTGAAACAGATTTCTGTTATCAAAAGAGAGATCACTGTCACAAGAAAACTTCTTGTTTAGAGAACTACTGTGGAAGATTAAAGTTTGGACTTTAAATCATGTAACTTCCATCACAATTCCTGATTTTAGTGAAACTATACAACAGCAGGGAAAACCAGAGTTTCAAATATTCTCCTAAGCATTCCTCTCAGATGTACAAAGGACATGCTCTTGTTCAACAGCCTTTACACAGTACTAAGACAGTGCTAAATGCCCTTCTACAAACCAGGCAAAAGTCAGTTTTAGCAGATTTTTTTCAGTTGTACTGCTTTGAGCCTATTCTAATTTAGGGAGATTAAAAGAAAAATAATTAAAAACCAGAGACAAAAGAAAGAGGGGGAAAAAAAGGTTGTTTCCATTCCTGCTTTTCACTATAAAATTTCAGACATTCATTTCAAGTTGTGGATAATTTAAAAGAAGTAGATTATGGAATTACTGCTTTCCTTATGGAAGTTTTTGGCTCTAATATACTATAATATAAGCATCTTGCATAGCATTCCCATATTCCTGGCCATTCAGAGCTCACTCATATTCTGAAAACAAGATTCAGTGCTTTTTCTTTTGTTTTCCCCACCACTTCTGCTTCACAGATCACTGCTGGTTGCCTTAAAATCATCAACATTAGTCTAAAAGAGCAATATAGAGTGTCAGAGATGAGAGAGGAAGTTGATACAAAACTCTCTGCAGTTGCATTCCTCTGCCTGCAGTGCACACTGCATTAAGTTTTCATCCATATGAATACACCATTGAAGCACTTTTCTTTATGAAAACATGACAAAAATAAAAGCAGAAGTGATTAATGCACATGAAATAGTTTGAATTATTACTATATTAAATTGTTATTTCTCTTAGAAAAAAAATCTCAGCTTATTAGCACAAAACAAAAACAAGCAAACAAAATAGCCTGTGTTCCCTTAATGCATAATGCCTATGCTATTACTATAGGTAATACTGAGAGTCCAAGCAAAATTGTTTCTTAAAATTTCCAGTGCAAATAAGTATATTCAACATCTGCTATTATATTTGCATCATCATAATTTATTGAAATCCAGGAACTACCACCTGCTAAAAGTAGATTCTTTTGTAAGTACAGCAGTGTTTTTATCATCTTGGATTTAGAGGACACGCACATATCGAAAAAGAATTGATACTAATTTGAAACAAGTTAAAATATGCATAGCTCAAAGCAGCTCTGGGTGTTATAGGTATTTGACTTTCTGATTACTCAGAATAAAAGCAAAAAATGTTTTTTCCATTTCTCAAATGAAACACAAACACTTCTGGGTTCATTTTGCGAGGTTGTATCACTCAGAAAAAAAGAAATCTCTCCTAATTAATATATAGAATCTATCTGGAGATTATAATTCTCCAGAATACCAATTAATTGTACCATAAAACAATGCCAAGAGCAACATTTTCTGATTTTAAAACACTTTAACTGAAACACCACGCTTATTCTATACCATTGCATATTACCTCTCCTCATAGTTTCAAGTGCATAAATGATCTAGAAAATCAATTTTAAAAACCCAGAAACCCCACAAAAAACCTGAAAGCAAATATTTCTATGCCCAATCTGAAATTAATTACTTTTGCTTGTCATGAGAAACTAATCTGGTAGCATGGTCACTAGAAAAAAAATCAAAACCATAACTACATTCCCTAACATTACACCTCCAGCAAGAAAATGAAGTGATCCAAAGTCAACAAACAGATGGAAGGTCAATTATCAGGGCAAAACACATGGAGGGTAGGAACAAAATCTATATTCAAGAGCAACTTATAGCCACCAAGAGGAACACATTCAACATAGCAATTAAATTCATAGTCAACAGAAGCACTCCTAAAAACCTCAGTCACTACTTAACCAATTGCACTACAAGCTTCCCCACTAAAATACATTCCCATCCTTGAAGGGAAACACTAAACTCAAAATTTGTGTTTACTTTAATGCAGACTAGAAAAGTAACCCCTAAAACCAATGCTAATCAAGTAAATACTTTTTTCACTTCTTCAGATGCCCATAGCAACAAAACCAAATGGCCAGCAGGCCCTATGAAAGCATTCCAAAAAAGCAATAAGTTTTTAGACAATGAAAATTTTAAAAAAAAATA
>VXBB01022696.1:26291-37671 GCA_013399915.1 Illadopsis cleaveri
TTAGGTGCTTCAAAATGTTAAATTTCTTGAAAAAATATTTTACTTTGTATTGGATATGAGATGATGTTTCTTCTTGAAAATTACGTATCAAGTGGACACTAGAATTTAACTGTTCCTTTTGATTTACTAAAAATATGAAAATCTGCTGGAGAATCCCATTAAATGTTTGGGCTAGAATTTTCAAACTCTGAGGAAAATGGGAACTCTAAATACTGGTTAGATATTTTAGTAAAAATAATCCATTTTCACAACAAAAGACAATGAAACCTTGAGTTAAAAAACTCTGAATGTGACATTAACCAGTGCAGTGATGTTTAACTTGAGTGCCAATGAACAAAAGAATTCAATATGGAGACATGAACTTCTGTAGTAGTGCAGGGCTGCCACCGGCTGTACGGTAGCATTAGTTGCGCGGCCGTGACTAATTTGATATCATCTCCATTCTGCTTTTTTTTTTCCCCTCCAATTTAAGTTCATCACTATTCTTGTAGGTCTGAGAACAAAACAGAAAGAAGTATCTGTGAGAGTGAAATTAAAGTGTTAAATTATCTTTAAACTGCTGATATGGTCACCTTGTCAAGAAGCATAATACATTGAGCCTTCAGAGTTGATGCATTAACTTTCTCTTGTCAGATATTGGTGGCCTGGCTTGTTAATATATTTCAAATGTGCAAAAGGAAAAAACAGCGGCTGCTCCCATTTGATCTATAACTATTCTTAGTTATAATGAGTGTTATGTGTGGATGCTGTTTGGGGTGAAACCTTTAAAATATTTGTATTTTGAGTGGTCTGGTATTGAGAAAAGTGAGGATTGGCTAAGTTATTTTAATGAGAGTTGCTCTACGTCTTCAGTTCTTGATGAAGCTGTGGGACGTTGCTTTCTTGAAATTCTCTAGTGAGAGCTGCCTAAACCAACATGTTTTCTTGTAAATAGATGATGTGGCATGTAGAATAGTCAAACTATGTAATCTCAACAGCTGTTCCCTCCTTAATAATGTTTTATGTGGTGTTTCTGTGAGGAAATATTTATGTTCATCAAGTGTTTATAATTGTATAGGACTCAGTGATGACTTATAGTAACCTGGAGCCAAGACAGATGTTTATTCAAGAATATTGATACAGCATGAGAAATTCATTTAGAGAATGTAATATAGGTGGGAATGAATGTTTTTAATGTGCTGTAGCAGATGAGGACTTGGGGTGGCCCGAAGTGTAGTTTGTACAGGAGAGAATTTGACTTCTCTTTTAAAGATCATCTGTATTACAAGCAGCCAAAAAACTTGCTACAGCTGGAGCAAGACATTTTCACATGTCTTGTGAGGAGGAGGAGCAGGTTTATTTCAGTCCTGCACTGATTCCTACACTGAGTCCAAGAGTCTAATGCTTTCTGATGGAAAAGGCATCACTGAAAGCTATTATACAACTAAAATAATAGAATACATTCAGCTAGGGATGTAAGGGAATACTTTGGTTTTTTCACAACTTTTTGGCACATATTGAAATATCTCTGGGAGTATCATGATCTCTTGCAAGAGTTTATTATCTAACCAGAATAGTGAACCATCCAGAATCAGATTTCTTGAAGAAAAGAAAATGTGTTTGCCAAATTTTCCTGAGTTTTTTCTTGATGCATTCCTTCTTCTTTAAAGTATGCATTCCTGATTTTAGAGCATGCATTGAACATAAATAGGAAGCACTCTTGATTTTTGTAAGAGCACTTTAAAATTGCTATTACAAAACAGCAATTTCAGATTTTAAAAAGTTGATGTTCTCAACAGTCAGATCTCTTTTGAAATCTAAGGTATCTATTCGTTGTGCCTTCAATCTTTCACTTAAATACTGTTTTGAATACACTATTGAAGTGTCTTTTGCGCTTCATTGCTACTTAATGCATTTTTATTTAAGATTTGTTTTCGTTGTTGTTTCTTTAGGAAAATAATTAGTGATTTTTTTAATAAGAAAAAATAGAGATAATAATGTGTGTTTATACATTTAATATATATTTGCAATGATTTTGCAATTTGAAAAAAAAGAACAGTTACTGTTTATTTTTATCTTGCTGCTGCTTGCATATGAGCAAACATACATTTAAGAGGAGGGAATCAATGGATTACAATGGTTACATAATTTTATTAGTCAAAGCTGTGATTTCCTTTCATATGCAGATTACCAAATAAAATTAATTATATGCTGCTATTTAGAAAACCATCCTTGAGAAGAGAAGTGGGGCAAGACAAAATATTCAAACTTCTTTAAAGCATCTATGCTTTGAATATTATTAAATACTGTGTGTTAGACTTCACTATTGCATCCTGAAAGTATGAAAAAATGCAGAGAAAGGTAAGAAGCATGACCCAAGGTATGAGGCAGTTTGCATTGAGGAAGAATTCTAGAGACTGGGGGCAAAGGAGTAAGAAGCATATTGAAAGGAAGGATTTGGAAGAGCCCAGAGGGGCCTGAAGAAGAGCTGTTTTCAGCCTCTCTAGATACATTAAATTATAAATTCATACAAAAATACACTTATAATTTATCAAGGGAAAAAATGCTTTTTTTTTTTAGGTATGGCACAAAACCAGGAACTGTGTTGGTTTTTGATGTACTACCTCCAGGTTATTTGATTTAGAGATTTACTTCTATCCTTGATCCACAGGGAGATTGGGAGAATGTCCAAAATAGTTAGAATTATGCTTTTGAGATACCAGATTGTACGTGTTTATTTCTGAAAAGTAGAAAAATGCTCCTTGTCTTTAGATTTAAATAGTAATACAGGATTAAAATATCATACATTATGTGGTATCTCTGGATTTTTACTAGTAGGTGTGCAGAAGGATGCCTTTTAAAAAAGAAGAAAAAAACCCAAACAAGTTTTTAGTTCGCTTTGAGTGCAGACTCTGAAGCAGCAATTCATGAACCAGGACTTTCATCCTCAAGTTAGGGCTGCAGGGGAGAGGGATGTTTAAACATACCCATGTCAGTCATGTCCCCAGCTGGTTTATGTGCTCCTGCTGTTTGAGTCTTAGCCCTCAGTCTTAGCTGTAGATGCTGAAGACTCCCTATTTATATTGTGTCTCAGGAATGTCAGTTCTACTTCTGAGCCAAATCTTGGGATCTGTGGTGGGTGAATATCAGAGTCTCTTCCTTCTCAGGTGTAGCCCAGAGTAGTGTTTACACATCTACTTGTGAGCAATTTGTTCAGTCTTGTAGGACCTGCTTCCTAGAGGTGTTACTGCTGTTGATGCTAATATGAACTGTAATAATTGGGTGGAAAATGGGAACAAAACAACAAGGAATGTGAAAGTTTCTTAGCATTGGTAAGTGGTATAGCTGATGAGTTTGTAACAGAGCTGTGAACAAAGAAGATACTGGAGAAGGGAACGTGAAATTATGAGCTTTGTTCCCAACTGGCTTTAGATTAAATGCTGACATTAATTAAGTGACTTACAGAATACATGTTTCCCTATAATGAGGTACCTAGACCATCTCTCCAGATTGTATGGAGGATATTTTGCATTTTTAAATTTTCTTTTGGTCTCTTTTAGGTCCATAATATATTGGCTGAAATGGTCATGGGTGGAATGGTTTTGGAGACCAATATGAATGAAATTGTCACTCAGATTGATGCACAAAATAAACTGGAGAAATCTGAGGTAAGAGTGATGCACTTTGTAGTTTGTAAACTAAAACCAGGGTTGTAGTAAATGCTGCTATATAATGCTCTTTGTCCTTCATAGCAAACTAGATAGTGTAAGCAGCCTGCTAATAGTGCCAAAAATTTGCAGTATCTTAAAGTGTTGTGCCTTTCATCATAAGTAGTAACTGCTTAGTCACTGCTGATTAGATTTTGCTTTTTGTATCTAATAGCATTGCTATTAAGATACTTCTGTACCTCTCTAAGTTTCTCTTGTAGAAAACTTTTTATTTCCAGCCTACTCGTTATGCTGGACTAGTGACTTCAGCACTAAAATAAAATTAGATAAAGAAACAAAGTGTGTCCTCAAAGACTACATATTCCTGTCTGATAGCATGCTTCTAAGCACCTGAAATAAATAGCAGCAGTAATACTGCAACACAAGGACATAAATTGGACTGAAACGGACTATACAGAATTTAAAGCCCAGTTTTAGACACTTCAAAGTAAATATGAATTCTGCAATTTTGATAATCTAAGCCTTTGGTCTTCAGTGAGTGAGAAAATTATAGTCTGTATTTGCCCATAAGAGGCCGAGTGAGGGATCACATATGATTTGTGGGAATCCTTTTTCAATTCATCAATTGTTGAACTTGTGTTTAGGAAAGACATTTAGATTAAGAAAGGATCTTAGAATTACTTTATCTTTCATACAGAATATTTCTGTCTCTTCAATGTCACCATATGTGCCTTGTAAGCCAAAATGCTGCTAACGTATCTTAACTAAGTCTGTGCTGGATTCTAAATGATGAGAGTAATGCCACGGAGGAATACATCAAAGCAATAATATCCAAGTTTCTAAACAAGCCTTTGCATGAATTGGAGACTTTCTAAAGTTGAAGTCAGCTGAGTAGACTGAAATCTTCCAGTTGGCATAAATATAAACTAAATGACATTTTAGGAGAGGACCAGAGAACTTCTAACTGAAGTGCAAGAAAGAGAGAAATGAATTTTTCAGCTTTTTTTTTTGTGGTACAATGTATGCTGTTCTTCTGATTGTGCAGTCTCAAACTGTGCCAACTCAAGTTTTTTTAATACATTTAATTGTTTGTTTTGCACAACTTCCAAACTATATCCAAAAACAGGACAACAATATGTGAAAACCAAGAAAAAGCTAGGTATGATATGACACAGTACATAGCAATGTGCATCTGAAAGGATTCTATGGTAGATTCTGAACATGTCCAAAGTGTTCATTTTGATGTTTTTCTCACACTCAGAATGAAACATTGATGACAGAGATGAATATTTGGAGTTATTCTCATAAATTTTTTACTATATTTGAAAAACTTCTGTATAAATACATTTTTCCTCATTTGATAGAAAAGTAGCCATGTTGCAAAAAGCTGAACTTGCTGAGCAGCTGTGTACTGCCACATATTATGTACATATTGGTTCTATTGGAAAGCATTTAATTGTATAAATTCTGTTACCAAATCAACTGTAGACGAGTCTCTGACTAGTCTCCTGAAACACATCAATTCAGTACAGCTAACTGCAATACTTGATATTTTCCATTGTTCATCAATAAGTCAGTCTTTCTTTTAAGAACATTTAGTGTAAAAGTAAATGGTGGACTATCTGAAAAAAACACATAGAACTTGAAGTGTATAGAAAGCAAATAAGAACTTGTTTCTTTACCTTCAGCAATTATGAATGTAAAAAATGGAAGGTAAACAAGTAGCAGTGATAAAATACTTGGTGACTGGGATGAAACAGAACATTTCACAGTCTGCTCACAACAAATACTTTTATTTTACTTAGTTCAGTACTATTTCTTTTCAAATTTAACAGTTATTGTAATGCTGAGATACCTCACAATACCTGGTAATTATTTCCTTTGATCATTAATCATTCGTTTCATGTATATCCACAGAAATTTCCTGATTGCTACTTCTTTTCCTTTTGTCTTTTTGATCAAGACTGCAAATCTCTCAGTATGTCTTTCCTGAACACGTATTTTCAAGACAAAACCAAATCCACGTAAATCAAAATAAATAATAGCTTAATAAATTTTGAATGCTGGTCACTAAGAAATGAAAACTGGTGGATCTTCTTAGTTTTCTTTAGTTAAAAAAGGAAGTTAGAAATTATTATTGATGTAGTCCATAGTTTATAGGAGTGCCACCTGTGCCCACAGCATTGTTGCTTTAGTTCTTTTGGCTTTTAGACCACTGTCATACCTCTTGCATTTACAAAGCAGCTGTTTTAAGGTTAAATTGCCTTTTCTTTTATAGCTGAAATGATGAAACTAATAAAGCTGTAACTGGGTTACATTTTCAGAAATACTTCTGGTTTTATTGTGCCCATCTGGCTTTCAGTAATACACAAAATTTAGCTATTTAACATCAGGTATTTGTTTAATTATGCACTAGGTTTCTAAACAGGCTTTCAGTTAGAATTTAGTGAAAAAGACTGAATGCATTAAATTAACATATATTAAATTCACATATATTCGAGTAAAGTTATCAGCTCAAGGAATTTGTTAATATTTTCAACAGAGGTTAATTAAACCACTATGAGGGAGTCCCTGGCTTTGACTTGTGATTCAGCTAATATTGTTTGGATGGGCTACAAAGGAAACTATTTGTACCCTAAGAAATGTTGTCTTATATGCGTTTCCGTGCCTTCCAGTTTAGTGTCAGTCTGTGAATGAGTTTCTGGTCAATCCTAAAACCAAAGAATCACTGTGATAAAGGGAGGGAGTTCTCTGGGAGAGGGGTCATTGGGATTTTATTCAGAACTTCTGGAAGTATTGTAGGTAAACCTGGGCTATCTTTTCTCTATTTGGAGTGTTCAACTGCGTGTGATTTAGACTTTTAAGTTGGGCCTCATTTTTTCTGAACCTCCTGATCTTTTCTGGCTCTTTCCATTCTTCTCTCTTACAGACCTTTATCTTTCAATCTCCCAGACAGGACAGGTAGACAAAGGTATTGCTGACTTTTAGAAAAAAATGTAATTTTAACCAAAAGGGAAAGCAAAATGATGTCAAAGGCAATAAATTACGTAGGCCAGACTCAAAAATTATGTGTAAAAATACCCATACTAGTCCTTGTAGCCTACTTTTTGTGCTAGTTTCTTGTAGTTCCCTCATCTTTTTATTGGCTATAGTGTATTTTACTAGCTTTTCATTGACATCATATTTTTTATTTTATTTATCTTCCTGCATTTTAGAACTTAACTTTTCTTTGTATCATTGTTAAGAAACAAAGGAGTATGAACTTGTGTGAACATTAGCCAATAACTCTGCAAAATTAATGTGAATAAAAATGAACACACAGATAACAAGATATGATGCCATAATACAAATAACTTCAATGTTGGGGGAATTTTGTCCCTGATAATCCAAAATGAGTAATATGAACTCTTTTGCTTCACCATTTAGTATTTCCAGATAAAAACAATGAACTTTTACCTGCTTACAAAGAGAAGTTTCAGAATAAGCTTCAGGTGAATGAAACATTGAAAACCCCACCACCAAAACCAACAAACTGAAATAGTTCTGTATAGAGAGAATAAAATTATCAGTCCAATTTGTAAAGATGATGTAGAAATTCTGAAGTTGATCATCCAGCCTTAAGTATGTTGAACATAAAATGAGAAGGGCTGTCAGAATGTACTCAACTTCAGATGTACATTTGCTGTCATTATAATCTGAATGTCTGGATTTTGCTCTAAGATATCCTGGTAACTGCAGTCCCTGAACATGAATGTTAACAAAGAACAGAAAAAGGAGAAGGAAATAGTATGTTTGACATTCAGTTTATGGTCAAATGTCACCTGCCATTTGTTGTTTGAAACATCTAATTTAGCTCAACAGTTTGAATGTCAGTCAGTATTTGTAGCAGTACTTCAAAATTAATTTCCACTTGTTTAAAGTCTCTGTGTATTCAAACTGCAGGTATTTTAAACAGGTGGAATCTTAAGCAGTTGAAGTTTATTTAATTTATTAATAACTTTGCTCTTTACCTTTTATGTGATCTTCCTAGGATAGTGTACTGCAATACCGTTAAGATTTAACAAATACAACTCTACAATTGGATTTAGTAACACTGAGTTGTAAAAGCATTAGCTAAAAATAGTTTTTGTAACATGCAGCATTTAAACCTGTATTTGAAGTATGCTATAGCTCATGAAGAAAAGCAGGGACTTGACTTTCCTCTGCCTAATATGTTAACTAACACTTGTAACATACAAGTGTTTCATTAGTAACACTAGGGAGCTTGATCTTAGATTTTGGTTTGGTTTCTTTTTTTTGTTTTTCTTTTGTGCAAAGCTACTTCTTTTTTTTCTGTGTTCTGCTCACACATATTCTGTTTTTATTTTTGGGTCTGGCAATGAAAAACAAACAAAGAAATAATTAATCATTCCCATCCATTACTCTTTTTGTGATTCAAGTGCTTAAAATTCCTAAGAGTATGTCTTAAGTCTTCTTATCTGTTTGGCCTCATTTTGATATACTTGCAGACTTCATTTTGGTTTTTCTCTAATTACATTCATTTATTTAACCTCATGAGCAGGGGACATGATCATTCCTTTATATTATGTATTGCATCCTTTCATGATTTCATATCCCTGCTGCTTTGAAGTCATACTTGTTCTGAAAAGAAGCATTGCTATGAAACACCAGCAGCAGAGAGGTCCTGAAATAGCTGGAAAAGGGTGGCTTATTTTGCAGCGTTAGCCTTCATTATTTTGTTTTCCAGTAGGCTGTGGTTTTTTTATATATTTATTTTAGTGCTAGTCAGCTCTGTGTAGAGTTATTTGGGATGACAGTTGGAACATTTTTATTTGTATATGTGTATTAACAATGTTTGTGATGTGCAATATTTTTCCAAAATTATTTGAATTTCTTTTTAAAGGCTAAAACGAAGTTCCTGGGATCACTTCTGATATGAAGTTACCAGTTGGGCATCTAAGAAAGGGTGATGATAAGAACAAAGAAAAAACAAAGAAAATTGATTCCTATAGTGATTAATAATGGCCTAAATAAATTAATGACAGCTTATGTTTCTCACTTGATAGATTAGGAGCAGTAGAGTAAAAATCCTGTTATTTAATGTGTCTTTTTCAACGTGTGAAATACTGTCTTTTTTTGCATATATGGTATTGCTCTTTAAAAGTATATGAACATGTTTACAAGCATTTCTAAAATTTTAATATGCAGCATTTCAACATTAAAGCACATCCTTCAACAACAACTGAATTGAGAGTACAAAGGACCTGGAGCAAAACTGTGTTGTATTGGCTGTATGCAATTCATATTGTCTTTCTGAAATTGCATTAATTGTGTCTTAAGAAGTTTACGTTTCACGTGCTTCAGTCATTTGCTTGCTGTGACAGAATTCATCATTCATTGCATGTTTAAAGCTTGCTACGTGTTTTGTTTTTTCAAGTGGAACAGTTTTTTCTTCGCACGTCACCAACTTACCTGCTGAATTATATGATGAAAAAGGCAGGTGAAACTTGTTGAGTTCAGTGTTACAGTGAAAACTGTATTAATCAGGTGCCTCTAGAAGATGCCTCAAAAGCACATGGGGCTGAAAGTACTTAGTTGTTGTACCTTTGTGTTTGTAAATACAGTTCACTTCCAGTAAAAGAAATGGAAGGACTGTGTACTAGTTCACTGCCTGACGTGCTAAAAAGGAGTGCTGAGGAGTTCAAATATTGAATTGAATTGTATTAGTTATCCAGCTTGGGAGTTCAAGTGCTTTTCAGTCATTTTATTCATTAGACATTCTTTCCGAACTGTTTGCTCTCTCTTAGAAATGCTGTGTAATTGTGTTGTGCTTGATAAGGTGGACATTAATTGTGCTAAATAGCATTCTGCTATGCATTTTATGTAGCCACTGTTCTACAAACTCACTAAATATGGAGAATTACAGGAGAAGAGAATGTAATAGTAGAAGAGAATGTAAAGTTTGAAAATCTCACTTCAGCATCTGATAGTGAAAGATAATATCGCTGTAAAAAAAATAGGTAATCTGACAAGCACAGCAGTTTTGTCAGGGATCTTCACTGATCTTGGTCCAGAATGGTCCTCATGAAATGCGACTGTTGGAAGTTGTGACTGTGTAGGGGGGTGGAAGGGCAGTGGTCGTGTCAATTGTGGTATTTTTAATAATTCTCAATTGTGTCTCCATTGTATCCTATGCCATTGGGGCGGGAGGCAGGGACTGTAAGTCTGTATAAGGAGGATAGTAGCAGGTAGGTAAAAATAATGACCAGTTATACTAAAAATGTTATTTGTCCATTAAGAATAAATAACTTCCATTAAATTAGGGTAAAGAATCTCCATCCAAGTCACCCAGAGGGCACCTCTCCTTTGAATTGCCAGGCATGTGCCACCATGTCATTGCTTATTATATTTTTCTGATTTCCCATTGTTTCAGTTGTAAATTGTATAATTCATTGCTTTTAATTAGTGTTTTCATCTTCTCTATGGAAAACAGTTTACATTGCCCCATTTTGCTTAATGAATTTTTCTTCCATTACTGCAAATAGAACTTAAAGGATTAAAAGCATTTATTCTTTTATCCACTAAGACTTCGCTCTTAGTTACCTCTTGATTTAAAATTAGTATTTACAAGTCTTCAGATCGAAAAGGACAGTGTTGGACATCTTCATGCCTTCTGCATTGTTTTTTAATAAATATAAAGAAATTGCAATGTCTAATACTGCTCCTTTAACTTACTGCAGATTCAGCGATGCAGGTTTTGGGTACTTACATTTCTTAATACTGCTAGTGTTAGGTCCAGGTTTTCCTTTAAGAAAATAGTATTACTGAAAGAGCCTCTGAAGTGAATGACCTGATAGACTTGGTGATGTTAAGGGAAATGAAGGAAAAAGAGGGTTTGAAAATACTTCTTTGCACCTTTTGAGTTTTACTTAGTCTGTACTTCTGAGAGCTGATAATTTGAGTATTGTCAGGACCAGGGTGAGAACAAATTTGGGTACATTAGAGATTCAGTTTTCTCAGCTGTCTTCTCTGCCCCCACATGCTTTTCCCAACTTTGGCATGTCTCACATAGGAGGGTTTGACAGGGAAGATATTGTTAATAGATGACTCATGGCTTTCTGGTCTCTCTTTCTTCTTCTGGGAGTCATCCCATGACCAAAATACACGGATTTGTGATGCTTTAGACTTCTCACGTAAAGATTTAGTTCAAAATCAGAAACTTTAATTGGTTTCTTTTGTCTTGGGTTATGTTTTTGAAGGGCGAAAGAAGAAGGAAGGATTTTAGTAGGTAGGATTTTAAGAGAAAATCTTATGTTAGCTTGACTTTATATTTATTTCTTATAAGAGAGCAGTAAAAGGAAGAAAACATTTTTTTCATAGCCTTCAAAAAGTAGAGTTGTTACCTGATGAGTGTGTGGGGTGTCTGTCTCCTTTTGTGCCAGGTGGACACCGTGGAAGTCAGATGTACTCCTCAGTAAATTTACCCTGCACTTGCAATGAAATTCAGTGAAAACCAAGAATCTGAAAAGGTTATACTTGGAGTGTAGTCACGTACCAATGCTTCTTAATAGTCAAATATGACACAACCTTCTTGAAGATTTTCTTCTTTCATTTTGCTGTATTTCTTGTTCAGAAATACTTTATATGCAAATGGACTGATTTCTTCAGTCTTTGACAAACCTAAAATTAAAGACCTTCCATTTCTACAGACTTAGTCTCTTTTTAAACCAGTT
>VXBB01022696.1:40695-55137 GCA_013399915.1 Illadopsis cleaveri
AGGTAGAAAATCTGATACAATCCAAGAAATTTTCATGTATTTCTTAAGGTGGGGTGGGGGGAGAACAACAGCTTCATGTATATTCTTTGTATTACATTTAATAAATAGTAAACAGTATATCTTATAAAATATATCTAATAACTTGCATTTAATACGTAGTAAACAGTAAATGAATAAAAGTAAACATCAGCTAACATATACTGTTTAAAAAATGCTTTCAAAAACAGAGTTGCTCTCTCCAGACCTCTCGAAAAGGTTATTTATTCTTCTAAATGAACGTTCTCAGTTTGAGGCTTTGAAAAATTTCAGGTGGGATTTATGCAATTGACTGTCTCTTTATCATTTTGACCAAAGAAATTGAGAGGGTAAAACTTGTGGCCATTTTTTTTTCCCCTGTCAGGTATTCCTTAGTATTCTCGAGTTGGACATCTTAGTTAATACAAAACTGATAGTTACTATTTCACCTGCTTTTGCCTAGTTTTGTTTATTTTACTAACGCGTGGTACGTGTGACATTCGAAGTAAAGATGTTGAAAGTTTTCCTCATTGTTGCCCATGTGATGAGATGGTTAGTTTTCCTGCCAAAGGAGGAATAGGACATTTTGAAACATTTGGTACTCTGACCTACAGAATGTTCTGTGGGCTATTTGTTAAAGCAACTCAAAATTTCAGAAACTCTTCCGAGTCCTCTATTTTTGTATCACTTTCTTCTCTCTAGTTTTTTTTCAGATTTGTAAACTTACGTAGGTCAAACATTTTTCATTCCTTGCAGAGAAATATTTTCTGTCTTTATTTGGATGAAACACCCAAAAGAAAGTATGTCTGAGATGCATCTTGACATGAAGCATGTTTCAGATTAACTTCTCACCTGTCAATAGCCAGCCTGTCTTTCATTTTAGTGAACTACATCTTTGCTTTTAACAATTATATAGCTATTCTAAACTCTTCTATTTTAGTTTCATTGGTTTTATTACTGTTGTCTGTGCTGCTTTTCTCTGACCTGACATGTCTTCTGCCAAAAGGCTTTTTCTCTGGATAACTCTTGCATAGACACCAGGCTTTTCATGAAGCTTCTGTGTGACTAGCCAGCAAATATTTAATGTGAGGCTGTAGCTCAGAGCTGGTGCTTCCTTACTCAGAAAATCTTCAAATGGGAAGATAGGCTTTATCAGATTTTTTCACAGTAAAATTGCACTCTTTTCAAAGAGAAATTCTCATCCATAGAAAAGCCTCAGTGGTAGCACTTCCCCCTTAAATAAACACAGATGCTATGACCATGTCAGCTTCCTCAGGGTAGCTGAACCTTTCTGCTTGCCAGCCCTTTGCCAGAGGAATATCTTTACTTTGCCTGGGAGATACTGTCCTCTTGCCATGTTGTTAGACACTGCTGGGAAGAGGAGATACTTGCTTAATAGAAATTATGGAAATAGTATCCTTTCTGTTTACATTGTAAGGCTTGTCTTGTGTTATATTCAGATATTCATAGGCTTGCCACAATATTGATCTGCTTTTGTTCTTCACCTTCATGCGAAAGATGTGCCTTTTGAATTCTTTATCTTATTTCATCAGTTTCTTCTCAACCACTTCTTAGGATTTAAAATGGAAACAAAATGTGGGATCTAAGTTATTAAGCTCTTGATTATGAATGTAAATATTTTTAATGCATTTATAACAGAAAAAACCCCACCCTTAGCAGGTATAGGTGAGCAGATATAGGTGTTTGTGTGTGGATATTTATATGTTTATATGTGTATGTGTGTATAACACCAGTCTTCTGCACATTGTTGAAAAGGAGAAAAGGTCATCTTGAGTCATCTGTTAGATGCAAAAGGCAGGCAACTAATTTGCCATTCTCCAAATCCATAGGGCCTACCTTTTAAGTGGTGTTCTTAAGGGTACCAACATGTGTAAATGAATCACTGAAAGCCATTTTTCCTAACTCCAGGACTCTCTTAGAACTGCAAGATGGATTCTTCTAAACAAATAGAAGGGCAGAAAGGATAATATTTCAATAGGGTGAGTGAACATTATTGTCTGCCTCCATAGACTTAGAAGAGAGCAGCTAGTTTTCTTGCTGGGGCAGGGGCAGTAAGTACTGCTGGAAAAGCATTTTGACTCTTTTTGTTTTAAGGTAGGTATCTCATGTTGGTAGAGAATGCTGTGTCTGTGGTATCGGCAGCACAGACAGAACACGTGCTGTGTCATTGTGTTCCTCTCTCCTCCCTGGACACCACTGTTTTGAATATGTTACGGGGAAAAGGGAAAATTTCACATTACAAGTGTATACAGAATTTCTCCTCTTTAACAGGTGTTGCTGCTGTGATTCATTCTGCTTGACACGGGTAGGTAGAGGAAAGTGTCATTTGTTGCAAGGAGAAACAGGTTCAAGCCAAAAATTCAAATTGCCTTCCTGTGAGCACATTTGACCTTTTCTTTCTAGCAGCACATTCTAATAAATGCTAAAATTAGTCCTGAGTTTTACTTAGGCATATGATAGTCAAATGAGAACTTGCTAATGTTCTAAGGGTTACCTCATAAAGCTCCTTGATACAGAATTACAGGAAATGAAGGACATACCAAAGGAATTGTCTACTTATAACTGTTAAAAAAACCCCAGAGCCTAGGTCTTGCAGAAAATGTATTTCTCAACTTCTGCACAGAGTGTTCATAATTTTTAGGAATCAAGGAAAGCAACCAAGTACTGCTGAGACATGACTAAAGGTGAACAGTTAATTTCACAAAAAGTACTGTTTTGTTATTTGCTATTAACAATTACCATAACAAATCATAAATCTTTTTCCATTGAGGGAAATGATCTGTCCTTGAAATTTTTGGTATTCAGTGATTACCCCAGAATACTCAATGCTTGCATTCCATGGGCAAAAACACAAAGGTAGTCAGTCTGCAATGTTAGCTTGGCAGCCAAATCTCTTTTGTGCCGGTTTTGGTCTTGTGGCACAGTAGGAGTGCAGGCTGACCTGGGAGCAACCACAGGTCAAGACATCCTCTCTTTGCACAGAGCAAACATGCCCATGACTAGAATCTTAGGGACATTGGAGTTGATCCAGCATCCATCCCATGAGGCAGACTGACAGGCACACTTGTGACATATTGCACTGCTTTCCTGTGCAGCTGGGCTCTTCTGAGACTCAGCAGCACACAGACCTTGGATATCCCTTTCTGTGCTGTATAACAGCCAGAAGAGCTGCCGGAGGAGTGGAGCAAAGCCCTCTCCAGATTCTTTCTGAACAGGACTATGAGCTTGTTACCAGAGCTGCATATAAACATAGGCCTGTAACAACAGCTGTGAGCTGCTTGGATAAACACCTCTCTGTAGTCTCCTTGGCTTTTGTTAGCTTTCACAGATAAATCCATAGACCTTCTTCTCATAGGATTGGTAGGACTCGACCAGCAGAGTTGCTGTGGGACATGAGTTGAATGCTACAGGTTGGGATATGTGCTGAGTAACTGCATGAGCAGTGTCGATGGTAGGATACCTGTGTGATCAGCACTCTTCATGTGCACCTGAGAAACTTCACTTGTGTAGCCACAGTGTGTGGCACCCACATCTTCCCCTCTAAAGGCCCATCTGAACAAGTTTGACCAAGCAGTCTGCAGAAGAGGGAAGCAAAATTGAAATGGAACAGTGCATTTGAAATGGTCATTGCAATAATTTGCTCTGCTGATATGTGTCAGAACAGCAAAGATCTTTCACAATTCAAACAGCCATCCCATTCCCAAGTGAGATGCTGTTCTACTTCATGTGAAAACTGTTTGGGTCAGAGGACAGAACTCATAATTCCTTTCCTTTCCTGAGACACTGTGACATACCGTGTGTCACTGCTTGCCTGCCTCTCATACAAAGTCTGTTTCCACATGGAGGGCTATCTCTGTCTGCCCCTCTGCGTCTCTATCTGTCTTTAGTGTGTTTTCAGGACTGGTACTCCAGCAAAGTCCAGCAGGGCACATCCTGGCTGCTGTCCCTCCTCAAGGTGTAGAGCAATCATTCAAGATGTGATTGTGCTGGCAACATGTAAAGCATATATTCAAACTGAGAGACAGTGAGTTGAGATTACATGCTAGGAAAGAATTCTTTACTGGGCGGGTGGTGTGGCAGTAAAACAGGTTGCCCAGAGAAGCTGTGGATGCCCCACCCCTGTAAGTGGGGCATTTTCAGGGCCTTACCCCCTGTAAGGCCAAGATGGAAAGAGCTCTGAACAACCTGATTTAGTGCAATTTGTCTGTGTCCATGGCAAGGGGGTTGGAACTATGACATTTAATGTTCAGTCCCAACCATTCAGCAATTCTGTAAACATGTTTCTGTACAGATCTATGTTAATACAGGCATCTGTACCCTGGCTGAGGTTTCCCTTGCTGCTTTAAAATCAAGGAGAGGTAAAGGTTGGTTAGAGACAAGCCCTTCTGTGGACCTACATGGTGGAACTGTAGTGCAGGCAAAGGAGGGAGAACGAAAGTTAGTATGAAAGCCTCTTGCCAGAGGGTAACTTGAGACTGTAGTATAGAACTGATGGTCTGAGGAAGCCTCATGAGGTATTACAATTGTCCTAGGGGCTGTGAGGCTACACAAAAGGCCTAATCCAGGTCTTCAGCAAGAGATGCTATCACAGAGATCATCTTCTGGAAAAAAATTGGCAGGTAGGAGTAATGAGAGCCTTTTACAATTTAGAGTTACACAGAAAATCAAGAGGAAGGTAAGAAATAGTACTCATCCTTTCCCTCATGGCCTCAGAGCAACAGATTGCAAAAGCTTGCAAGTATTACCCTATTAAATGGGCCTCCGTGGCCTTGGAAGTTTCAGTTCTTAGGAATCTGTTACAGCCCATTTAAGTAGTTTAATTCCGCTATAGTACCTCTTCAGTTTGGTTGCAGTTTACTAAAATACTTAGTAATATACTTTTCCAATATATTTACCCAATAATACTTATCCAAGCATTGTGGGTTAGCACAACACAACATCTGCCCCAGCTGTGTCCCCTCCCAGCTTCCTGTGCACTCCCAGCCTGCTTGGAGTGGGGTGGTGTCAGAAAAGGCCTTGCTTGACACTGCAATAGCACCAACTGAAATGAGGGTGCTATCTGTGCTGGTTGGTTACAATTTCAAAACATAGTAACATACGTGCTACTATGAAGAAAATTAAATCTATCCCGGCTGATTCGGAGGGAATAGTAAGAGAGGTAGTAGGATGAGGGAAGATGATGTGATAGTGTAGTAACTCACCAAGACGTTGCATCATGCATGAAGTCATTATTTTAAATTAATTCTTTCATCAGTATGTATGGTGAAAGGCTTCCTGCTAAATCTCACGTAGGTTTCCCAGGAGGCAAATACCAAAGAGAGGGCTTGGGCAAAAAGAAATTAGTAGTTTGCAGAGCAGCTTAGAAAGGATGCTGCCCAAAAGCCGTAAGAAAAACAAGTGCAACTGAGATTTTAAAAGAAGGACTTTAAAAGGTCATTTTATACTCTGGGAATAAAAGTGTGACAGAATTGAGAAATAATCTATTGGGCTAAGTGAGAGAAGGCAGGGGAGAGGAAAAATAGCCGTGGCAAACTCAGGTATTTTTTGGCTAAAGACAAAAGCAGTGAGCTTGAAAAAAAACTTGTGTATTATCTGACAGTTGCTGGTTGATATAATTTTGCTTTTCGGACAACCATTTATCTAAAGGCAACTTGAGTGATGAGGAAGCACTAACAAAGATGAAAAGATGAATGGATTTAAATGTGAGAAAAGAAAACTCACTGTTTCTTAGTTAAGTGCTACATAGTATTAGCAGCATTTGTGAACATAAGAAAGTACTTACACCATGTTTGTGCGCTTTCTGATGCAAAACAGTGGTAGGGCTGCTGGTGGGGTGAATATTCAAGGTATGTAGTGATAACCGATGAGTTCTCCAGTCTCCCTTTTCCCCTAGCCCCCTTCTACCTGTGCTACCTGTTAAATAAATGACAGGCTAAAAGGCGAGGAGGGCTGGATTCCTTCACAATTTGTGTCAATTTCAGTGCCAAGACTGGGATTCCCAAATGCTGTTTCTTTTAAGAAAATTTCTCTCCTGCCCACCAGAAGAATGAGTAACATTCCAGAGTCATTAAGTTTGCTTGGCATCTATGTTTTTCAAGTTTTTAGATATTTCGATTTGTGAGAGTATAAGGAGCACAAAGCCTCTTGATCAAAATCAAGAGTGAAAATAAGTTTGTTTCATACTTCAGAGTTGTATTTAGAAATTCTACTCTGAGTTTGACTGTAAGGGTGTCTGTCATCCACTCACTGTTCAGTGTGTGTGCTGTGACTGTTGTTCATAGGAGGACACACTTCTGGAATTTCAAATGTCTCTCCTTGTTCTTCTCACTCATCACTCCTTCCTCATCATTTTTTAGCCAAATAATTCCAAATAAAAGTTTGAATATGTTGGGAGGGCTAGCATTAATGAAGGTGACAAGGGTTTTAAGTGAGTTTTCAAAATGAAGGTGCTCACTTCCTCCCAAGCTGATCCTCTAAGTTTTGTCTTTGTTACAAAAATTTGGTAAAATAAAAAACTCGTTAACACAAGTGTAGTTAAGAAACAGGCATTCTTTATTTGGGTGGATGCACAAGGGCATAGCTCCTCCAAAATCCATGTGTGCTGAGTACAGGAATGTTTCTAGTTTTATACTACATAATACACACATACTGATTGATTGTCCCAGAATAAACATACATATGATAAACATTTCCCAAAAATCATT
Organism: Illadopsis cleaveri; assembly: GCA_013399915.1. Lineage (NCBI taxonomy): Eukaryota > Metazoa > Chordata > Aves > Passeriformes > Timaliidae > Illadopsis > Illadopsis cleaveri. The sequence continues at coordinate 47,436 of VXBB01022696.1, forward strand.
AATGTATTTCCCCTCCCCTTTATGCATGCTTTCTTCTGTCCTGAGGGTCTCTCTGGTGGTCCCTGGTGGTCATAGACCCCAGTGTTCCAGGTGACCTGGCTGAGTTGGCATGGCACTGGGCTGGTGAACTTCCAGTTCTCCTTCTTACACAATGGGCATTGTGCAGTTCTATAGGCCAGTGGTTTTGGAGAACAAGTATTATGTTAGCTCACCAGGCGTAGACAATTTATCATCTGGTAACATCTTCATTAGCTGGAGATACCTCGTGCATTATCAGGGAGCCTGGATTCTTTAGAAGGGGAAACTGCAGCCTCCAATGAGCCCTTCAATGCACAGTGTGTATGAGAGACCTGAGAACGTGCTACTGTGGTTTCAGGCTACAGACTGACTCGAGGGTGGATGGCAAGAACAGAGCTGTATCTAGACAGCAGCGAGGAGGCTGAATGCAGGGTGTTTCAAGTTAGGGGAAACAGTGAAGAAAATAGAGATAGTCCATTGCCAGAAGACATGCTAGTGGCTTTTCACTTACTTAGTCTTTTTGTTACATGTGAAAACTGTGCCAAAGGTTTGGGAGTTCCAGTGACATTTAATGGCCGAAGACCTGTTTAGCACAAGAGGGTTTCAGGACAGGGCCAGTGCAAATTTTTTTCTGTCCTCAGGTTGATTATTACACCATATGTTTTCTTTGCCTTAGCAAAATTGTTCTCTTTTCTGTTTTCTCTTTTCCTCTCCCAAGCTTCTGAGTTTCAGTATTAAAAAAGGCTCACTTAGAGTTTTTGTAGAGATAAGATTATGATCATTGTCATCATCATTGTCATTATTACTCTTCTTATTGATTTCGCAGATGAGGGGTTTGGGGAAGCAGTTTGAATGGAGCATTGGTTTATAGGTGATCTGATGGACAGCTCAGGTTCACAGCTTTTTGTGTGGGAAGACCTTGGTTATAGTACACATGGGGAGCTGCATACCCGTCACTTTAGCTGGAGAGGAACTCCAGTGTTTCTGTGTGAGAGGCTGCTGAACTTCCTTGCCTGACATCAGACAATAGTGGTTTTGACAAAATCCATTATTTCAATGGATTCAAACGAAAGAAATAGCAGACTTGGGGATGTGAGTAGAAACTGAAAAAGGGAGTTTCTTGCCAAGAAGTTGAAAAGAATTGTTTTTTGGAAAAGTGATTTGAGAGAGACGTGATAGAAAAAGTCATGGGAAGGAGGGCAGGCACACAGAGGCCATATGTAGAGATTTCTGAAGAAAAAAAACGTCAGAAAGGTATGACTCACAAATGTAGGATGGGAGGGTAGGAATCAAGATGCTACTGAAGGACTCTGGCATAAGGTGCAGTTTGTTAGAGGATTGCCACGTGAGAAAATCAGGAGGGGCTGTGGCTTTGCTGCAGAGCCATTTGACTGAATGAACAATATGGATCCCATTAAGCCCCTACGGGGGAGAAATATGGGTGAAGATCTCTCTTTAAATGGCTCTGAAATGTCTTCTCCAGGTGGACAGACTTTCCCCTCATGAATGAAATCTTAATACCAAATTCATATTGATTTGATTTTGTGAACACAGTAATATGAAATACATGCATACATATATACATATATATAATCAATTTTATTGATTATAGAGAATTTGCATGAGTTATGCTATCATATTTGCCAAAGTATACAGGTCCAAATGAGAGCTGTACAGCTGCTTAGCCATGGCGTGAACATATAAAAGTTGTGTTGTTTTTGTTTGTGCATTGTTTTAGTATAAACTTGGAGTTGAACGGTACTGCATGTCACTTTCTGGTTATGGAATTGTTTGGGTGGAGACACTGGACCAGAGAGAGGAATGTGAATCAAGATGGGGCTCTAGGAGCTATTGCTGATGCTTATGGAGGAAAATGGGATCTGATATATACTGGAAATTCATTAATGTGACATTTCAAAGTTGTGCAGGAGTTGTTCCTAAGTGTGTGGGACAGGGCTTACGGGGGAGATGAGATAGGTAGGTAAATAGAGATACACAGATAAAGTACAGTAATTTATTATTCTACTACTTTTTGGAACTCATTTTCTAACTGTGAAAGGTACTTTGTCCTAGATGAATAAATCATAGCCTTACTTACGCAGCAGTTTTGTCACGATGACTCTGTAGTGTACACAGTGACCAAGGAATAAGCACAACTGTCATAATTGAACTTAATTTATCATGGTTTCTCTGTAGTTTAGAACAAACCTTCTCCCACAAAAAAGAAAACAAAACAACCAAAAAAAACCAACCCCCCCCCACAAAATTTCTATTTTAGGTAGCCACTCTTCTCCTTCCTCTCTTCCTCTGGTTTGTCTTGAACAGAATCGTACAAAAGTAAAACAGTCAGGAAATTGGAGTTGTAGCTGTCTAAGGTGCTCTTCCAGTCTGAAAAATCACATGCCCCTAATTAAGAAGTAATAGGATACCAAAAAAACCCCAAAAACTCTGGATTTTGTGTTTTGAAGTTTGGCTTGTGTTTGAATATGTTCTTGTCTGCACCTTTGAGTATGACAATAACCTTGAAAGGTAGATTTTTAAATATTTTTGAGTTTGAGGTGGTCTGAGCAGGTGTGACTGGGATGTTTTCAGATCTGTTAGTGTAGTAGAACACTTGTTGAGCTCTGCCACACTCAAGCAGTCATACTAATTGTCACAAGGAGCAAGGAGGCTGTGCTACTTTCTTATGTAGAGCTTTATAGTGACAGCTTAAATGTCCTCACATAAAGGCAATTGAGGATTGTGACCTAAACTGTTTCAGCTGTGTTGATTAACTAGTGCTGCTAAGAAATCAGCTGTGCTTGGGGAAAGGAAGCAGGACAAGCACACTGTTTTTTGAAGAGGTTGTAGAACTTCAGGCACAAAACTACCCTATTAACTAACCAGCACTCTATTGTGACTCACTGGTGTAATTAGAAACATACCATGTTTATTTGTATCCCTAAAACTAATCAGCTAAACTTACTCCTCCTCTAGGAATATTGAGATCCATCTCGTGCTTCAGTGGATCACAAACAGAGGCTAGCATTTTTGTGCTCAGCATCATTGTTTATTTAGAAATGTCACAGTTCTCTACAATATAGCAATTCCCAAATGAAATCACTTGTAAATCAATACAGAGCAGCTTGTTTATCTGGGGAGAGGGGCATCAATTCAGCAGTTTATGAATTTTGCAAAATTAGAGTTTTGTAGAAGGTGCTTGGTTGTGATCATGGCTGTTAAGGAGTCAATCTGAGCTGACAGGAATTTTTAATGACAGTTTTCACTGCATGCAATTTTGCTTAAAACCAAAGCAACTGCCAAAGCAGCACTGATGCATGGACAGCTAAAGCCCTGAAGTCAAACAGTAGTTCCAAATTAACAAAATGTTATTACCTACTCTGAAGTTCTCACTCCCAGTTTCTTTGCAGGAAATCTTGAATAATCTTGGGTTTCTCCCTAAATGGTGCAGGAATAATTTTCAAAGTTGGAAAAGTTTCCAGGCACTCCTCCTAACCCCTTCTAAACTGTAGTTGTCCTAAGCAACTCAGCCTTAGCAATACCTGTCACGTGCTATTCACTAAAGATGAATTACATTAACTATTTTATTAGACATTTCCCTATTGAAACACAAGTGTGGTAATTAAGGTAAAATGCAGCATCATGAAGACCTAGATTGTGAGGAGGTTAGTGGAGTTTAGCAAGACAGGATGTTTCAAAGGTAGCCACTTTGAATCAGACTTGTGTAATAAAGTTATATATCATAAACAGCTTTTCACAGTTGGATCCTAATGATGTGAAGGTTTACTTCAGGCCTATAGTATGAGATTTTTTCCTCCTTTGTATGTCAACATTTAGAAAACAAAGGACTGTTTTTACAAGTTTTCACTTTTCAGAATTGTTTCCAGTTTTTGTGATTGTGGCTGATTATGTTGGATGTGAGTAAATTCCCTATTATATAAATACATGATTTTGAAATGCAATGCATTACAGTGCTTACTTTAGTGTAATATGACTACATAAAAACAGTTTGTTCCCCCAAGATCCAAACAAACAAAATATGTTCTGTATTTACTTCATGGGTTCAACCACAAGAAATTTGACCTTATTTGCGTAGTCTTTTTCTGCTTGAAAACATGCAACACAGTCATCTACCTTGTATCAAAACCACTGTAAAAGATGATTTTTTTCTCAGTATGTGACATCTCAAACTAACAAAAGATGGACATTTTTGTTTTCTGTATGATGCAATAGCAAAAATCTAATACTTTCAGAAGGTTGAGAAAATTCATTGTTTCAGGTGGCAGTTAATGTTATATGGGAGAAATATGCCTGTGTTTACAGTTACCATTATTGATTTATAAAAAACATATATCTTTATATATTTCTTCATATCCCTCCCATTTAATTTAAGTTATGGAGGTTGTAGGGAGAGGTTACATAGAGGCTTATACCATCTGGAGTTTTCTCTTCTTTAGTCTTAAGCACCAGGAAACAGAATCAGGAAATCCAGAGCTCTGACTACAGGAGAATGTGTTTTTCAAAAAAAAGTCAGTTTTAACAGAGTTGAACTTCTCATTTGAGACTCCAGTCAGAATTAGTGGAAGCAATCAGTGTGTGTAGCTGCATACTAGGAAAGAAACCAATAAACCTACAATTTACATTTCTGAGACCAAGCGGTACTGATCAGACTAGCTTCCTTGATGCCCTTGCACCTCTGTGCATAGAACTGTGACAGGAACAATGGAAGCTGAAGCTAGATCTTGCTTTAAAGATGGGTTTATTTAACTGAGTATTTTTTAATGGGACTAAGGGGTTAAGCAAGTTTCATAAAGGGTCTTGAAAGTAGGATGAGGGGCTGAACCCGGTGATCAAATTTGCCAGTGTTGCTCCATGCATTTTTGTACTTTCTTGTATTCTTTTGGGACCTCTAGTTCTGGAAGCCTCTTTGATATTCCAGTTTGCACAAACTCCTCTAAAGAGTGCAAAAATTAGCAAAGACTTACAAGGAGTGAGCTAAACAAGTCTGTCTCTCCAGGATCAACCCCAGTGACAAGCTCAGCATCATTTTGAAACCACATACCATATCAAACCACAAAATCCTAACATTCCTAAATAGTTCACAATATGGCTGTATGTGAAAAGACAAGAAGGTCCATTAGGCCATATTTAAAAGACATTTGAAAATGTAACTACTACTATCCTAAGCCAAGGCTCATGAAATAACTTTGGACTTCTGTTTATGGTGTTCTTTTTTCTAGTTAGCAACTTGTTTGCAAGCAGAAAAATTCTTAGAAGCAACCTAAATTAAGGTTCTTTCTTTACACAGATAAAAATCCCTGCTGTTAATCTGCCCAGCTGTAGATGAATGAACTAATGATAGTCCTCTGCCTTAAGACAAGGAATTTCAGCTCTCCATCTATCTGCTTATTTGGATTGTCTTCCAGACTTCAGAAAAAGTAGTCAAACAAGATTTAAAACAATAAAAGGGGATTGGAGTGTCTTTCTGCCTGGATTTCATGGCCCATCTTCTTCTCCAGTGGATTTGGAGAGCTAGGCTTCTATCCAGCCAAGCAACACAATGCATGGAAAGATAATCACCAGGGATGCTGAATAGAGAAACAAGGATTAAGTGTTAAAAAAAAGCACAACAATCAGTGTCTGGGTGGATGTGTCTTCCTGAGCGTATCATGAAGTCCAGTTAACCTTGTTAACCACTGAGTGGAAAGTTGCCAACATCTATGGCACCAAAACAGGTTATTCCTGAAGGTTCTGTATACTCTGAAGCTCCTACTGGCCTGGGGCTTTTTAGGGTTCACTAAGCATCCTGACTTGGGGTTTGGTCCCTTGCCAAGCTGACTGATGGTTGTGAAGGCAAACAAAACAGATTGGTTGGAGTGTCATATGAATACATTATATTTTGAGAAGGGTAAAGGTGTACTAATATTTCTAGCCCTAAATTAATATGAGTGAATATTAAATTATTCCAGTTGAAGAAGGAATGCAGACCAGGTGCATGATACTCTCAGTTTTCCTCCTGTTCAATAGTAGTAAGTGAATATCTGCAAAAGGGAGAATAATTTCTCTGGGGTTTTTTAGGAGTGGGAAGGCAGCTACATGTTGCAACATGTTGCATGTTTTTTTCAGCTGAAGCCTTCCTTATTTGGATTTTTAAAACGTATTTTCCTTCTACTTTCCACAAAGCAGGACATGTGTATTTTTTCCTGGAACCAGAATATCACCCATTCTTATCCAGACAGCTTTAGCCAAACATTGCTTTCAAGCAGCAATATCCCATGACAATTTAATCTCAAAAAAAAGAGAACCTGTATTAGAATGCAGTTCTTGAAAGATCAGAAATTGCTATCAGAACAGCAATGTTCCATGTGCTTGCTGAGACAGCATAAGTAAACCAGAAGGAAAGACAAGCTATTCCATGAGCAGCAGAACTAGTGAAGCCTGATTTCTTCCAAAACCATGCACTCTGTCACCCAACTCCAAGCCAGTTTCCCTTCCACTATCCCAGGAGATGTGCATCTCAGTAACTTGAGATGTTGCTGTGCTTGGAGCCTTTCCAGTTCACCACTTGCCTCTGTATTCTTGTCTCTTTTTCCACCCCCTGTGTTCACCCTGAGGTGAGTGGACAAACACTGGCTACAGTTAAGAACAAGCTAATGAGCCAGCAGTGCCCGGTTCCCAGGGGACAGCCAAAGCACTGGGATGGTTGTCCTGCCATGCCATGCCAAATGGAATGGTGAATAGCAGTTCCCTCAGCAAGAATGCTGCATTTAATTTTCACTCTCTGTAGATACAGCACACCTGGGTAATTTAATGTCCTTGAGATGTCTGGTTTTGTCACACAGGCTGAAATGGATAAACAGATTCAAAAGTGAGAAGGAGAAGCTGGAAAAGCTTTCTTCCTTAGATACGCTGATATTAGTGTATCTGCCATTTAGCTTTGGTAGGCATAGCTTTAGCTATTTGAGACATCTGGGTGGCATGTAATGATTGTAGTATGGAAACTGATACAGATAAATAAACAATTAGTAATTACTACGGTTGGGTAATTCAGTGGGTATGAAGTTTAGCATGAAAACCAACTGGCTGCCCTCTCATGTTGTAGAGCTGTAGGGTTCATCTATAAATCAGTAAATGGATACAGTGTCAGCTCTTATTTCCTTAGTCTTAATTATGTGATGTATAAAGGACAAAAGTTGAGCTCTACAGATCTCTTGAGGTTTTTGGTCTGTTTAATAGAGCAACCAGATCTATCTGACTTCCCAAAAGACATATTATTTGGAATTGGATAAATATATTTAGAGTTTGGAAAGTTTTATTTATTTTCCCAGCCATGCCAACTGTGTTCTAATAAATAAATACAGGTATATGAAGTAATTTTTTAAAAAAATTCTAATGTGTTGTGTTAATGGGAGTTACGACATCATAAGCACGTTGCAATATGTTATTAACATGAGAACATCTAGAGAAAAAAGTGCTTTAATCCTTACATAAATACTAATCCAGCTTCTTTTATGAATTTATTTCCTTCCATTATATGTAATTTTTCTTTCACTATGGATCCTCACATAAACACAGTGGCTTATTTTAAGTCCTTTCCAATATTTCTTACTAGGATTTAAAACTCGACTCGTTATATTTTATATAATCCACATCACTGTAAGTGCTGTAATTTGATTACTCTCCA
>VXBB01022696.1:55172-68155 GCA_013399915.1 Illadopsis cleaveri
CCAGAGGTCTTCTTGTGTTGGTCACATTGGGATAGCTTTCTTCATGTGGCTAGGGCAATTATATTGAAGTCTCAAGAGCCAAAACTGTATGCTTTGGAAAGGGGCTGTTCTAACTCGATCTGAAAGTATAAGCTATTCTGTACAAGTAAATGTCATGTAATGGAAACATAAAAATAACAGCCTGAAAGATTAAAAATTGTATGTACTTTTCTTGCAGCTCACAAAATAACTTTCACTAATTGCTGGTGCAGCTGTTAAAAATAAAATTTGTTTCTGATTCAGTTACTTTTTTTGGATGACAAACAGACAGCCCTTTGCTGTCAAAGAGATTAAAAATGCTGGAGAATTAAGTACCTATATACCTATTTATTGTAAAGAAAATTAAGCATCTATCTGTTTCAACTGAGATGCCTTATTCAGTCTCTGAATGCCTACAGCAAAGTTTACTACTTTGTGCAGGTGAAAAATTCTGATTTTTTTGTTTTGTTTTGTTTTCTATTCTTCAGCTCCCGTTTCATTCTCCTTCTTCTTGTACGGAATGCAAAAGTTCCATTTGTCTTTAACAAATGAATGAACCATCTATTGTTCATTGTGTATATCCATTGTGCCTTTTTAGTAGCCTCTAGCTATTCTTCTACTCATTATTTCTCAGAATTTTTAGTGGCCTTTAGTTATTGTTGTAGCATTATTACCTTGCCTTACCTGCCTGGAGAAGGGCTCTGTCTGTGTCACAAAAAGCTCTTGAGAGCTGGATAGACTTGATCAAATATGACATCACTCCTTTATAAAGCCTCCTGCTATGTCTTGTCATTTGTGCATGATGGATTGCTCATCAGTCTGAGATTCGGTGCTGACTGCTTATGGCAAAGCATCTCCTGCCTCTCTTCTCCTGTCTTGGGAGGACTCAGCCTTAGCAATCCATTAAAAAGTGCAAGGCTAAGACAGGTAAGCCACAAGACAAAGCGGAAGTGAAAAGGGCCTCCTGAGATGAGTTGCAGAGACAGATGCAGCGTAGAAAGTGTGAAAGTGTAATTCAAGACAACAACCTTGTGCTGCTTCTCAGTTTTTTATAGGACTTGGAGCATGCCAGTACATCCTCAGACAGTATCTCTGCTTTTCCCTGACCTCTGAGCATAGAAAAGGGTTGCTCGCCAGTGAAACTGGCTGTGCCCTACAACTGTATAGCTTAGCTGTGTTTTGATGGGTTTGGCTTAATTGGTTACTGACTAACAGTAACGGAATATAAATCTTGGTCTGTGCATTCTTCCCAAGGCTCTCCATTCCCATGATTCCCTGTCTGAAAACTCAGTATTGTGGTCTTACCCTCACTTGTCAAACCCAGATAAATTAAACACAGGATCACTGAACCCAAAGAGACTTCATGTCTTTCCTGGTATTACTGTTGAACGAACCTGATAAGTACATCAGGCATTTAACTGGACCAGTTTTCAGGTGCTTTCTAAATCTTCATCTGCCCTGTGCTGTCCATTGTAAGCAACAACAATTTAATATGTAGAGAGCCAATGGACAGGCCTTTTTGGATGCTCCTAGGCAGTATATGCTGTATAATCTTTCTGAGAAGTTTGGGCATGCAGTCAGTTTATTTAAAGGCAACAAAGACTAGGGTAAAGTTTTCTGTGTTAAACAGCCTAACATGATAAATGCTAAAGTGGTAAAATGCTAAAATGAATTTTCTTTGGACCAAGTGTCTCCAAACACATGGTAAAGTCAGCATTGAGCCTCTGCAACCTGTTCTGTTTTTCTTACCATGTGCTGGCAAGGAGTCTGTGGCTCCTTCAGTATATCCTGTCTCTCAGTCAAAAACAAAAGCTTGCTATGGCCTATACATTGTGTAGAAGCCTTCCCAACCATTCCATAAATCCTTTACATTTTTTCACATGCAGAGATGGTTTACATTTTCCATTCTCTCTTATATCTGCATTGGATAAAGCTTTTTATCTTACAGTGACTTAAATTGAAAAATAAGCACCCATCCATTGTATCATTATACCTTATACCACGTTTCTTTGTTTGAGAAAGAGTCTGAGGAGAACTCTTCTAAGTTTACTACCTTTGCCTTAAAAATCGTAGGACTTTGTAAACCTCTTTGACCTGAAGTACTCATTGGAGGTTCTGTAAGAGTTAAGAATCAATTTATGTGGGATTCCTTCTGCACTTTCTAGTCAAAAACTTCAGAGATGAAGGATAGTATTTTTCTGGGCCTAGAAGAAATTGTAAATGATGTGGTTCAGAAAAAGATGGTTTAGTACCCTTCCCATTTGCTGCTCCAAAAATGCTTTCTTTGTTTTCATACTGTGTGTGCCTTCTTCAGCCAGTGCTGCCAAGAGGAGGGTGTAGCCCCCATGCAAATCATTAGCTCATTAATTTGGCAGTCTAAACACAAAGTTTAGAAGACAAAGTCATATCACTTGCATAATTTGGCTTCATCCCAGTATTCATTACAAGAAACAGTTTTGTTATGCTAACCCAGAGCTTGGTCTACCTTGCCAGCCCTTGAAAATCTAGATTTTAACCTGAAAGAGTACCATGCTGGATTGTCACTCACAAAATGATACTGCACAAGCTTTGACAATCTTTACATGGAATTTAGAGAAGCAAGTAGTTCATTAAATATAAATGGAAAGGGGGCAATTATCACTTCATCATTGCTTCTCTTTTTCCACTCTCTGTATTTCTTCTTCAAGGGAGTGGGGGAGGTTTATGTTCTTTTCCTTTGCTCTACAGACCATAACATTGGCTCAGCACAGGAGAGGGTGAACAGCTGCATGAAGGCAGGAATAAATAGTCAAGGAAGTGAAGTGAAGAAGGACAGGAAGTTTTAAAACCAGTGCTGTCACTAGAGACATGTAAGATGAAATCTCACCTTCCACAGAGCTGAAGATTTGCTAATGTACCAGAACTCTCACAGAGACATTCTGTATATGTGTATATATCACAAGCCCAGAAAGCACAGAGCTATCTACAGCAAAAAAATTCAACTGGTGGAAAGTTCCAGCATTTCTACATGTTTTTCTTTTCACGTTAGTTGAAAGGTCTTTGCTGAATTCTAAATGCTTCCCTTTGAATTTGGAGCTTTGCAGATTTTTGGTGCCTTTTTTAATAGTATATCTATTTTAAGTTACCATTTTATTATATATCTGCTAATAATGTTTTTTTATTGTACTGTAGATATTTTAGTAATAAGTATATTAAACTTTATTCAGTAAATTAATTACAGAGGGTAGGAAGTTGTAGTCATTATTTAATTGTTCACTGTTTCATAACTACTATTAAAAATGATAATATGACTGTATAAAATTAAGACATGAACAATTTAAAACACATTCCAAAATTAAAACAACTTGAAAATTATACAGTCTGATACTTTTGAAGTGTTTTGCTTCACATTAATTCAAAAGTATCACTTTAATATTTACCATCAAAATTAATGTTTCCTGTGTTTTGCTCAAGATACATGCATATTCTACCTTTGCCATGTAGCAAGACTTGTCTGGCTAGGTGTGCTAGCTAACAGCTGTACCTATGAACTTCTGTCTGCAGTGGGCAGGAGTGAAGCTAATGATGCAGACTTGAGCACACCACCTCAGTTGTGAGAGTCTTTTGAAGTGTAAGTAAAGAAAAAATAGAATTAAACAGTCAGAGGAGAAGAAAAACAATGTGATACCAGCATGCTGGATGCAAACTCCTAGTGTTGTTTTGCTACTTACAGTCTCTGTTGCTGGTTATTTGGTGCTTACCTGTTTTTCTGGACCTCAGCAAGCTGTGCACTTGCACAGCTTTTCTTCATTTCACCAGATCTTCCAGTGAATTGTATGATCAAGATCTGATTTCCAGGGCTGTTAGAGGGACTGGTCCTTTCTGCATGGTAAGATGCTTACTTAGCTCTACCCATTTTCTGATGCTGCAGTCATTTTTTTGTGGTAATCAATTTTTTACAGAAGAGGTTAGATACTTCTGGAAGCGACCACAAAAACTTTCTAGGTTAACTAGAGAGAAGTATGTTTACACAAAGCATTCAGTGTAAAAGTTGTAACATTCAACCTCTAATAATTTCTCTTTTGGTTTTGAGGCAACAGTCTTTCTACAAACATTAAAACATGTAATGCAAATAAGAGATCAATCATGCAGAATTTCCTCTCTTTTTTTTCCCACTCCTCCTGTTGGAACTCTATTGTTCCAGTTCTCTGATTATTTGGATCATTCCTGGAATTCTTGCTTTTAATTTAAAACTTCCAGAAATATTGTGCAGCTTGTCTGCATCTTTTTTTGTAATTGCAAATGGAATCACTTTTCTGACAGAATTTACAATATAGAATAAGAGAATTTCTAATTGTCCTAACCAGTTGTGTATGTTCACGTTCAGTGTTTTTCTTTTGAATAAAAAAGCATGTGCATAAGTTGTGTCATTTTGTGAAGGTATCCTGAGATCTATTTCAGTGTCAGACGGCAGAAAAGTAATAATGCGCATATACTTAGAGCAGCATGATGCCAAACTTTTATAAAGGGATTGTGAGAAATTTATGCTCTTTTAATTGGCAATATATATGATATTCCTCAACTAGAGATACATGGACACCTTCCTTTTACCTGTAACATTCATACTTTTACATGTCTTCATCCCACACTTCTTTCCAGTTCCAAATTTGTCACCCAGTTCCCACCACATGACCTCTTTCCCCGTCTGCTAATTTCAGGAAAGCTTTTTTTTTTGGCACAACAGTCATGGTAATGGCAAGTGTTGGTATGACAAACCACTACGCTGGCCATGACTGGTGCCCTCAGCTTTCTGCACGTGAGGCATTCATACCTGGCAGGTTAGATGGTAGATGAGGCAATAGGCTCATTTTGGTGTCTGTGACCCATTTTCTTCAGACTGCTGGTAAGTATCATTATTTCACAACTGCTGGATAGGTATGTGGATGATAAAAAGTGTGAGTTCCTCTACAGTACTGGATATGTAAGCAACACTAACGAGAGTTCAGGCAAGGAAAATTAATGGCTGCAGAAGTGATAAATGTCCCTCTAAGGAGAACTTTTAGCTTGGCCCTATCTTCCCTATGCAGTGGTTCGTTGTCTCATTGTGCCGTGAGGCTCTGGGGTAGTGGGGAACCTTCCTGAATTGACCCTCTCTGATGGTGCTAAGGGATACAGTGTGGCAACGGAGGTATCAGTAAACACAGTTGTTAGGCAAAAGTTAGCTTGTTTGCAGTTTTATCAGGACAGTCATGATGTTAAAATGAAGTTAACATTCCCCATGGAAGTCTTTTGGTCTTGCCTGCTATGATCACATCTCTTTGTTTTAGGGTTGACACAATAAATTTGGGAAGAGTGCTGAGATAATTCTTGGGATACACTCCAAACTTTATTATTTCTGCTACATACCCAGAGCAAGGAATCATTAAGATATTTGAAGCAATCCCTGACTGGCATTTCATGATACAATAAAATATGTTTATGCAACTGAAGTGTCTATTATGTGAAAGAAGAAAAAGAATGATTAAGTCGTGTAACAAAAGTGGCATACTTCCAGGGCTTTGGTTCACTTGCACTTTTTATAAATACAACTGTGTTAACTAAACTTTGCAAATAATTTCAGTTTGAGACATAAAACCCTCAAAAAGTGACTGTATGCAGTAATTCTGGTTTTGAGGTGGAGTCCTGAGTAGCTGCCTTTGGTTCAAAAACTTTTTTTGGATATTCCCCCAAGTATTCTTTTGAAAAATTACTTCTTGTTGTAGAAGATTCTCTAGTGATGGGATTAACCTCATAATATATAGATTGTGATCAGGGGGAAGTAAAGAAACTGAGAATGGAGTAAGCTATTATGGAATTGTAACTTATTGTGCAGTACCACTCAAACAGAATTATTTAAGGGAAAGTTAATTACCAAGGGAAAAGAATACAGGTATCAGGAGAAGAAGCTACTGAAGAGGTAACAGAAGGCGTAGTGCTCATTCTTTGGAAGATGTATTGTCCACTGTGCTCTACATTGCTTTTTACACTTGACATCATCTTCCTGGCCCAGAGACGTAGTGGTTAAATACTCTACGCCCATGTAACACCAAATTAATTGCATTACTGTCTATAATTTTCAGACTAGGAGGCACCCACTCTCTATTTTATGACAGTGTTGGCCAGGGATTTTGATCCAGAGACTCGCAGAAGGACATTGAGATGAGATCTGCATTTGCCCTTTGTGCTTCCTGAGTCTAAATGCAGACAAGATGATAGGATTGAACATTTGAGATTTCTATGTATTTTGAAGTTAAATTGGACAGATTATTGCAAAGATTTGGGTTTTAATGTACTCTTGTTTGTATCCAGCTTTAAGAAACTGCTCACAAATGTCTCTGTGTTCAGTACAGGTGAGATGTCTCAGGTTTCATCTTCACAATACTTGGGAGAAATCTTTGCTGAATATATTTCATTGTAATCTGCGATATAGGGGTGTCCCAATTACATGTTGTATGTCACCTTTACTTTGAAATGTGTTATCTCTGGTCTGACCAAGGGTGCAGAACAGGCAAAAGGGGAATCAGCAAAAGGTGTGGAATATTACTCTGCACAGTGGTTTCTAAAAATTTGCTGCAGTAGAAGGCTAGCACTGGTGTCAATTTTTGACAGCCCTGGAATTATTTTCTTGCCTTTCACAATTCACATCAAAATCATTCTGTGTTTTAGTACTTTCACTTTCCTTGCTGGTCTTTCTTCTGCATTTTGAAATGTCTTGATTTATGGAAAAATACTCTGCTAAGGCTCAGGGTAGTTATAAACTACCTTGAGATGAGTAGTTGTTGCTGATGTGTACTCTCTATGCTGAGCTTCATCTTTGTCTATCAACCACAGGAGGAAAAACCTTTCCTGTGAAGTATCTGTTTATAACCTCTAAGGTGCCATCAGCTGAAGCAGAGTATGGAACAGTAATCAACTGAAGAGGAAAAAGAACACTTTGTTCTTTTACAGAAAGGAACACTTCAGAGTTCATATTTTATTGGCACGTGCATTATTTTGTGCACATAGTGAGGGAAGAAGTCATGCAGCAAGGGACCAAGGGAATATTAAATGAGTCAATGGATTGAGGAGGTGCTTGAAAAGGGTAATCAAAACCAGGAGGGTTTTTTACTTCAGAAAAGGAAACACTACAAAGAATAGACTGTTCATCCTGGACATCATTTGAAATGTGCATGAAATGGGTGTGGGTTTGGTAATAAAAGCTGAGCTTGCTTGACAATCTTCCACTAGCTTCCCATGAGTTCCCAGAACAAAAGTTATTTAAAACTTCCCTTTCGTAGATGAGTCCATGATAATCCTGGTATAGTTATGTTGGATATATGCTTGGGCTTTGAGGTTTATCTCTACTGAAGTGTTAATTTCAGGGGGTGGGACATGGATCTTGTGAGGTTCAGTTTTAAATTCTGGTTAAAATTGCCGCTGGGAGGATCATACATCCTTCATTCCGGTTAGAAGTGACCTCAGGGAAGAAAATTTAGGCCCATTCATAATGCAAGGAACAGGAACTGAAAATGTGTGCATGTCCTATGATCTGTGATGTGTGCAGTGGTCCCACCAGAATCAGGTGGGCTGATGTGAGGACAAAGGTGGTGCAGGATGGCTTCAAGTGAGATTTTGTGATATGCTGCTATTTAAGATAACTCTCAGTCAGTATGATACCAGGGCGGTATAGGAATTACAGTGAGCCAAAGAGTTCCTTCAAGATGTGAATGAAACCAGTTTGGGACCACTGTGAGGTAAGAGTCTTAAGGACTAAAGTTCACCAAAAAGACATCAAGAGTTTTTTTCTGCAAGTTGCTGAGTGTATTATATATTTTCCAGAAGTCACTAGCTTTAACAAATAATTCTGGCATGTGAGGTCCAGTCACCACAGCAGATCATCCCAAAGGCTTGCCAGGCAGCAGGAAGGGAAGAATCCTGGGGCCCCTCTTCTTTTGAGTGGCTAGCACTACAAAAACCATGCTCTTTTGGAATGTCAGCATTGAGCTTCTTATAGCCTGAAGCTTTGAATACTTTGCCAGAATATCCTTGCTTTTTCCATGTTATTTGTTTCAGTTTATCTGCCTCCTAGGCTCCTCTCTTCCCTTACCTCACAACTAGATTTGCTAATTTCAGTGAAGAATGTGGCTAGCAGCCCATTTCTGTACTTTATCATTGTCATTCTTTCTGTTTCCAAAACAAACTAATAACATATGTTGCATGCACCCAAACTTTCTCAGGTTGAACTTGTCTTAGTTTTCAGTCATTTCTCAGTTGTGGGTTGGGTTTTCTTAGCATGGAGACTCTGTTTCTGTTACCCTTGTACCAGACATGAAGAGTGGGATGTGCCTTTTTGTGACACATCTCTCTGTCCCTCATAGAGATTTGACAATTTCATGGTTTAGACGGATCATAATGGCACAAGTTCCTCATCTTGACTTTATAATGAAACTAGTATTCCTGCAGTTTGGCTTTGATGATTCAGAATTTATCCGCTGAATAAACTAGTGGTGTAGCCTGCTGCCTTTTACGCCTTGTGCCTTCCTCCCCTTGCCATCAGCTCGGAGTCTTCTTCTCACTGATCTTTATGTCACAACTGCCATCTTCCTCAGAAGTGCATCCTGACTGTGTTCTCCTAAGACTCTTCCCATATCATCTCAAAAACCACCACAGTACACTTACGAGTTGATGGCATGGGTCAGCCTGCAGTCCCACACAACTCTACCAAAAGAAAGATCAGAAATACTTCCCAGCTCTATTATTGTTACTGAGCTATTCTGAGAGGCATCTACTGTATCATTAGTCCCAAAAGAAAATCCTGCTTTTGCAGCTCTAGCTTTTCCAACACAGACGAATACACAGAAGTATTGTATTTGGTTTCTTCTTTGTTTGGTTTTTGGGGTCTTGTTTTAGGTTATTTCATTGGTTTATTTGTGGTTTTTTTGTTTAATATAAGGAGATATCCAAAGGCTCACCCACATCCTTTATTCTATTGTGATCTTTTCTGCACTGAAGACAGGGTCTAGTAGGTAGCAGCATTATTATTTTACACACATTAATTTTAAGTGAAAGTTGTATTCCTATTTGATTGTGAGTAGGGATTTCCTATTTCTGTATCATATTTTATGTCACATTCTTTGTAGAAAACTGATTTGTACAAGAGCTCAGGATACATTCCCTCCACAGGTCCATCCATGGAAAAGATTTATGAATTATATTTTGTAATTTATTTATTTTGGGCCCTTTCCATGATGCATGTTTTCTTGAGATAGGTCACATGTCACAAAGTGTAGAGATTTGCCAAAAATGTTGAAACTTTTTGCCAAACAATCACACAGGCTTCAGGAGAGATTTTTTTTTTAAATTGTCTTATTGGATCAGAGCATTTGGAGATCAGATGAGATCAGATTTAGGGTTTTTTCCAAGCACACCTAGCAAGTACAAATGAAGACTGCAATGGGATTGCAAGCTGTACCACAACAAGAATTCTAAACAGGTACTGTGCTCTGAGATGCCAGAAGAACATACTAAGGGTTAAACTGGAGACCTGCTTTATTCCGTTTATAAATCAAGCTCAAACCTTAGTACATTTCCGCCAAAGGCCTGCCAGAAAGAGGCCCTGGAAAACCAGCTGTCTAGGGTCTGTAGGGATATACAGAGCTCTGGCCAATTTGATCACAAATTGACACGTAGCCACATTCTGCAGTGAAGCACAGGTTTGTTGGACCAATAAAGAAGCGAGTGTTTTGTGAACTTCTTCAAGAAGTCTATCTTTCAAAAAATGATACCTGGAATCTGGGGATAAAGATGATCTGTAAGCTTTATATCTGTTGGAGTCTTGGATGTTTAAATCTCTGTCAGCAGGGGAATTCCCACCAGTAATCTTCAGGTCGGACTGGTTTAGTGAAGATTTTAATGGGGAAAAAAAGTGGGGGGGAATAACCATACAAATGTGGGGTTTTTTAAAATTTGACACATCTCAAAATGTGGCAAACAGTTTATAATCTTATAGGACAGATTTAAAACCATATTTTGAAATATAAAGTATATATGTACTTTTCTTGGTTTTTTGATGATGATGAGCCAGCAGAGCTTGCTGTAGCTGTGCAACAATAGGGCTCTGTTCAAAGTTAACTCCCAATACAGAAAAATCAGGCATTTTCTTAGGAAAATGGGCTAAGAAAGATTAGGTTGACACTTACAGATAAGGTGACCCTAAAGAAGCAAAGCAGTCAGTACAGACGGCCCAGTCCCAAAAGCATGTGCATTTCCAGGGAGTTAACTTTGGATTAGCTGTGGTGCCCTGGACCTCTCTCTTCTGTGTCCTGGACTGAATGCCCATCAGTGGCTGGAGTGCCCAATGTGCCCCAGGATAGAGGCTTCAAAAGTCCTGACAAAGACTGAGCATGGCCCACTATTCTTGAGAGCTGGACTGGCTGGCACCAGCCTAGTGCAGATGAAGAGGTTATTTCCAGCAGGAACAGCCATGGCTTTCTCTTCTGCTATCCTCCTGTCCTAACAGGAAAGTAAGCTGGATGCACTGAGGTTCTACTTATTTCCCTTTTCAGCTCCCTCTGCAGCTCTAGGGCTGAAGTAAGCTTTGTGAAGTATTTCCTGTACTTGGCTGTTGCAATCTTAGGCTTGCATACCATCCAAGAGCCCTCCTTGCAGCAAAAACAGATGAAATGAGAGGAGACACATGGGTCCTTGATCCAAATCCATTGGTCCAACTCCATGGGTGAGAAAATGTTTACAGTATCCCAGTGCATCAGTTTTTCAAAGTTTTACTTGATATTCCTCCTAGAGAGCTGATAAATTTCAGCACTCGGGGGACAAGTACTACATTCCTGTTTAATTTCAGTGAAGTTCCCAGAAAAATAATGGGCATTTAAAAGCTTGTAAAACATACAATAAAAAGAGCCAATGATTTTAAAAATTACACCATTCATCATATTAAGCAATATCAATCTACTAACCACTTCTATGCAGTCTGACAGGATGCCAGCCTGAAAATGTTTGGAGAAATATTTGGAGAAAAGCTGTTCGCTCTAAAGTTGTTTTTAAGTGCAGTAATAATCAGAAAACATTAAAATTCACAAGAGAAGAAGTTAAATGGTGTCTGGAGCAAAGTTTCATGGATACATTGATCCTTTTTTTATTAAATCTGCAACAATTTTCTTTCAAAACTTCATTCCAGAGTGCATTGTTCCAATGGAGATTTTTCTTGCTAAGCAGACTGATGAAAATGTGATGTTTCTTTGCCATGTAGCCTCAGTTGCGACACTCAGTTTATCAGTCCTGTTGACTGCCTGCCAAAACTTCAAAGCCAACTGATAGTATCACCAGCTATAAAAAAACCCAACAAACTTATAAAAATGCAGCCTCTTTAAAGGTCATCTTCTGCTCATATTTTGGTTAGTGGTTTTCATGTCAGCTGTGCATACTTCTTTGTTGCTTTCCATACTCTTCTGTGGATCTCTTCACGTTTCCTAGAAACGCTTTCCTGACCCTCCCTGAGGAGGAGGTGCTTTCCCCATGTATCCTACCTTCAAACAAGGCTGCAGGTCTTGCTGGCTTCTTTGAGCACCCTCAGTCTTTGGAGGGATTCTCCAGCAGTGTGACTCTGCTCACAGATTCATCCTTGTTCTGTTTTACCCACACCATTTAGAGACTACTCTGTTGTCCTCCACAACCAGAAGTAACCAAAGAAATAGCTTTGTTTTGCTCCAGTGGCTGTTCTTTCTCCAGTGGTGAGACCTGTTGCTCCTACCTCCTACCCAGCATTTGCTCTGCAGATCCAAACCATCCCAGTAGTACACTGATCTACAGAGGCAGTCAGCAAGGCCCTGGAGAACTTGCAGCTGGTCCATCAAATGAGAACATAATTTACAAATTTTTGCATAGTTTCATCGTCTGCAAGACAGAGGATTATCAGTGGCCTGCCAGTCTGAAACACCAAGGAATATATTTTAATTAAATCATGGGTTAAAAACCCCCTCCAGCTATAGATCATACATCATTACTAATAATGGTAGTATTTCAAGCATGCTTCCCTGCATACAACTTTTAAAACAGATGTATAACTTGTGGTGAAAGCACTTGATTTGCTCTTATAGTGACCACCACACAATGACACCTCACTTAAAACCATTAATCTGAGTTTTCAATTTTATGCTTTTTGATGACATTGCAATGCTTGGTCAAATGTGACCCTTTTAAATTTGAAATCTTCTCCACGTTGCCTTTCTGTATTGCACTATGCTAGCCAGTTAAAAAAGTCTTGTCAACACAAATACAGATCTATGTTCCGTTGCTACTGTGACAACTTTGAAACTTCATATCCACTCACATTTCTGTACCAGGAGTGTGCAAAATCTCTTGAGGGCAGAAACAGCGGAACAGAGTCTGGTGGTAGTTTCGGTTTCTGCTTGTTTGTTTGCTTTGTTTTTTTGTTGACTTTGTTAAGTTTTTTTGTTGTTTTTTTCTTATGTGGGAAGAAGTGTCATTCTTTCAAGTCTAATTCTAGTGACTTGGTAACAAGTATCAGGTGTGTTGAGTTTGATATTGAAGATACATACTCTGTAAAGAATGACATAAGGTATTCATCCTGAGTCCATAGGAAGGCTGAGAACTTCTTGCATCCAGACAGAAGAGAAGGTCCTCAGCTGCTCATGCTTTGTTCATCTGTATAAAACTTATTTGCAGCTATACTAACTGTGCACGGACACCTGTAGCTCACACTTCTTAGTTCACATAGCTATGAAATATCGTGAACTGTACCCTTATTCAGACCTTCAGAGCAAAAGTAAGTTTGCAGCTTCAGCATCTTCCATGAAATAGCTCCTGCCACAGATGCTCCCAGGCATTACAACATTTATTGGCTCTGATACATTATTGTTAAAGAAGGAGAATAAGTGATGCAGAACAAATAATACTTTGTGAAATGAGCAGACCAAGTTAAAAAAAAAAGG
>VXBB01022696.1:73317-86627 GCA_013399915.1 Illadopsis cleaveri
GCTGAGCAAACACTGAGTCAAAAGGAAAACCGGAGTTAAAATTTGGGTATTGTTGGCTCTGGTCTTTTAATAAATCCACTAAAACAAATTGTATCTCAGCAGTTCATAGGCTTCTCGTTTGGGCAGGTAAAATGCAGTCACAAGATCCATACTTTCAAGCCTCTGTAGAGTAGTGGCAGCAACATGAAATCACAAAATGAAGTTAATAGTTTTTATTGAAATGGGGGAGGACTGTGTGGCTCTTCTCAACAAGCTGGCTTTTCAGCTGCCAACTCTTGTGTGAATCTTGATACCATTGTCTGCCACATCTGGAAAACGNTACCTGAACAACTGCTTTTCTAAATGGACAATATTTGTTACATGTGGTAATCTGTTAAACTTACAAAAATTGTAGAAATCCGATACTGGCATGCCCACAGCCTGTAACTGTGGAGCATCTGGAAGCTTCCAATAAACTACTACTTTTATCTTACCATTTTAATACTGTTACAAAGGTTTTTGTCTTTTGATGGCAACGTAAGAAACACTGAATTAGATGCTGATTTTTTTTGATTCAGGCTGTATAAAATTCAGTGTCTGGAAAAAAAAAGGTTGTCATCAGCCTTGCTGCAACAGTAGAAAATAAGAAAAAAAGTTTTTAAATCATTCAAATAATGTGTATAATTAAATTCCCAGTTGCTTAGAGTGTTTATGACAAATGTTCCTTTTCATTCTTAGCTCATCACAAAGCACTAACGAAATGTGAGATTGCAGTCTAGTTAAAAAGATGGCAGTGGTATTTAGACAATGGAATAAATCAAAGAAAATCCACTGAGTGCAGATGTAATTTGTTGTTTTCTTATTTGTTCCTGCACAGGTAACTGATATTATTGAATGATTTTGCATATTTCCTATGCTTTAAAAAAGGTTTTCTTTGAATCAAGGGTATGCAATAGTATCTTGTTATTTTTCCTTCACTAAGATTTAGTTCATCACTTTACCAGCCATTTCCTAACCTGATGAGTTCCAACAACACTGAAGGGGTTTTGCATTCTTTTTTTGGAGGAGATATGTTTTGAGTGATGTGTAAGGTCTGTCAAGGTATTAATGATGGGAAAATTGGATTCTAGTGGATTACATAGATGAGGAGTGATACAAAAACTTTCAGTGCCCTTCAGCTATTAGTATAAAGCCAGTTACTGTTCTGCAAGGAAACTTCCACCTCCAGCAGACTGTCCTGTAAGTTTTCTAAAGTGACTCATGCCAGTCTTCAGCAGACACTAGGGTCAGTTTCCTTGCAGAGGCCTTCTGACCTCGTCACCTGACTGAAACCAGCAATTGTAATAGACAATGTGACATCTGTCTATGGTCATGCAGTCCTGTATTTCTTGCATGTGCTAGAAGCCTTAGTGGTTTTTGTGATTTCTGCTTGAGGAACTGCTGGAGACCTCTCATTTCAGAAGACTTTGAGCAAGGCAAGCTTTGAGAAGTGAAGTCCCTGAAATGTTTGTTCCATCTCAACTTTCTTTTTTATTGGTCATATTTCTTGGTCCGCTAATCCTACTGCTCCTGTGCTGGGTCGAAAAGGTGTTCAGAGAAACAGCTATTTTCAGAAGTCCTAACCCTACCTCTGTGAAAAAAGAAAAAACTGAAGTTCCAACTTCACTGAATATCCAACACGGAAATTTTTTGTTATCCGTTTGACCATTGATGACTGTATGTGTTTTCACTGTTGCTGACAATTTGTGCTACCCACCTGATCATGTCTAACACACAAAAGAAAACACTGAAAAATGGGAGCACTTGTTATGAATAAAGGATAGCCCATGTCTACAATGCTTGCAGGAGCAAAGGAAATGAAAAGGGAAGAAGCTCACACTTCTCTAGCTTTGAGTGTCTGAAGGGTGTCCTCTTGAAATGGGGAATCAGTACTCTGCATGTAGCTGTGGTAATCCATACCATGAGCTGGGTAGACAGAAAGATACAGAAACCAGTTTTGCTCTTCTTCTCCAGCAATACTGGCTCAGGCATACACAGTGCAGGGATTGTTGTCCATTGTTCTGCACAGAGATCTTTTGCTGCCATGAATGAGCTCATGTATGCAACTTCAGGATTAGAGGATCCCACAGGCTGTACCATGAAGTGTAGGCTTTATGCATGTCACTGTTCACATCAATATTTTGAAATCCTTTTGTAATTTTGCTTGGAAGCCACTCTGCACATGCCCTGTACATAAAATATTTGACTGGATAGGGATGAACAGGCATTCCAAAATGTAACTGAACACAGTATTTGCATTGATTTTTATTAGTAGCTTCTGCACCAATTACTAGAATGCAGTGTTGATCTGACTCATTACACGCTGTAGGTATATGTAACATTGTGTCTTCGGAGTGCAGCTACAGCCTAATAAGATGCCAGTCAGCCTCTCCAGTGAAGAAACTGCTTGAGAAGAATTCAGGCAAGCAATCAAGCTCACACACCCACACATGTCACTGGCTAGATCAGCAAGAGAGGAAGAAGGCTTTCAGCCCCAGATCAATTCCAGCAAGTGTTTATTCCATGTGCCGAAGGTGGATCCAGGAGGCCAAAGAAGGGAGCAATCATGTGATTTTTCTCAGTTATATAGTGTCTCAGGGGATACCATGGGGGAGTGATGGACTTGAGAAACCCAGGGAGCAGATTGCACAATATTTGCAAGGAACCATGGGGGAGAAGCCTTTGTTGCACCTGGGAGGGGTATCTTTAATCTTCGCTTTTCCAGGGCAAGGCAGTTGGAAATTCCTTTAAAGGCACAAGGGACTATGGGTACGGTCCTGATGGCTCCTGGGTTGTTTGGGATGCCTCAGTGCTAAGAATAAGCGTTTCTGACCCTGATAAATAGACTGTTGGGGAACACTTCAACTACAACAGAAGAATTTTTGCCCTGTAGCAGTGAGGTCACAGAAGCAGTTCTTGTGTGGCCAGCTGCTGGTACTGCTTAGCTGACAGGTAATGGAGCTTTGGACCATTGAGTGTGTATTTTTTCTAATTCTTGGTATGGATGCCCTCATGTGAACAGCTCAGATGTACAGCTTGTTGAGAGTTCTGCCACAAGACATTGCTTTATCTTTTGCTTCCAGCAAGTGTGTGTTGCAGAAGAGTCAGAGATCACTCCAACAGTAAATTTAGGTTTTAATATTTAAAAATTAATAAGTATTAAGTACAGATAGATATTTTAGTATTTAGTAAGTACCAATGGATTAGAAGTCAATGCTCTACACTTAGGTTATGATGGGATACAAAGATTATTGAATAAATTTCTTATAAAAATCTTAAATGTTGTGTGCAGGTAAAAAATGTCACCAGCTCATCCATATCTGGTGCCAGATAAAGGGTCTTACAACTTCAAGGGTAACCATGAGAGGTGTACCTCCATGAGGGGAGATCACTGCCCTGCAGCCAGGTGCTGTGGAGGGAGAGCCCAACAGACTGATAGCTGTAGATATTATGATATAAAGTGATTGATTTGTAGTCAGTTTTTCTCCTATTAATGCAGTTCCTGCCATTTACCAGTCCAGTCCAGTCTCCAGTTTTGGTTTGCTGCTGAATTCTCACTGACAGCCTCACACAGTAGGATTGGACCTACTTTAACCTTGATTGGACCTACTTGCTCAGCATCTGAGTGGAGCAAAGCTCACTTGGTTCAAACTGGAGGAGTGCATCTGTCACAGTGTGCCACAAAGATCTGCCCCAAGCGAGGCACAGCTCCTTGGCATAAGGATCCTGAATATTGTTCTGGGCTTGCCAGTGCACTGGGACAGCACTGGTGCTGTATTCCCATGAGTACTTCTCCATGGCACTTGTTCAGAGTTGTGCAAGTGCATGCACATGCAGTTAGTTAACGGTTATCACAATGTTTTATTAAAGTGTATGATTAATTAATAGGAGTGCATGCATTAGGGAGAAGAGCACATGTAAAGAGATGCTGTCTGCTGTATGCAAAATTTTAATTGACTCTGTTTTAGCAGAATTAGAAATGCTCAAATATTTAATCTGGAAAAGGCTTGTGAGGAAAAAACCTAAATACAATTAAACAAGACTGTTTTTCTCTACAAACATCCAAACTGAACTGGATGTTGGGTATGGGGATTTAGTCATGACTTTAAATGACAGCGAAATCTTTTCCAAATCTATGTATCTACATGCTTCACTTGCTGCTTTTTCTAATTTGTTGTGTCTA
Source organism: Illadopsis cleaveri (assembly GCA_013399915.1). Classification (NCBI taxonomy): domain Eukaryota; kingdom Metazoa; phylum Chordata; class Aves; order Passeriformes; family Timaliidae; genus Illadopsis; species Illadopsis cleaveri. Next base: position 77,519 of record VXBB01022696.1, read on the forward strand.
TGTGTTATACATGGATTTTGATCAGCTGTAGCACCCTGGATTAATCTTATTTGCATTTTTAATACAGTATGCTCATTGCCTCCCAAATGGAACCAACGTATGCCAGGAGAGTTTATCCATGTTTTGATGAACCTGCCATGAAGGCCACATTTAATATCAGAATTATCCATGACCCAAGCTATGTTGCTCTTTCCAATATGCCTGCTATTGGTAGGTAAACAACAAGTTGATGTATGGTTTTTTTTCTCCCCCTACGTTACTTTTAAAAAGGGTGCAATTCATCTGAGAAGTTAATGTCATCCAAGAAAGTGTTCTGTTGTCCATTTGCTAATGTCTTCAAAAGGCAAAGAAAATCTATGAATTTAAAATTTTGGCCACTGTTATTCATAATTAAGGTCTCTGATGGTAACCATTCTGTCAAACAATTTTATCAGTTGTGGTGTGCTCTCCCCTGCCTGCTGGAGGCTGCACAGAATTTGATTTCTGGTATTTACTGCTTAGTTAGTGTGTCTGTCTTACTGTGTGACATAATTTTAAAGGAAAATGGCAGCCCTAGGAGTGCAAAGCCTGTACTTGTGACATCAAGGGATTCCTTTAATTCTCAATAGATGTTAAGATATTTATGACAAAGTTTTTTTTCCAGGCAGAGACATTCTAGTTTCCTGTGTACATGCAGAATAAGAACAAAAGGATTATAAGGCTCTGGAGAGGCTCCTTCTGTCTCTTGCTGGGATCTCATGTGAGGTGTCTCCAGGGTATAAGATTCCAAACAAATTTTCTAAATTAGTATTCCTAGAGAAATCCATTTGGTCTCTTGCCTCCTTCTTAAAAACCCTTTTTTTTTTTTGGCATTTCAATGCCATGAATCTTTATTTTTCAGCCATAAAAGTAAGTTTTATAACATTTGCATGGAAACTAAGTCACTTAGGAATTATAGTAGGTGGGATTGCTGTAAGGAATCAGTGGAAGCATTTTCTACCCCAAAGAATCTTGCCTATGTCCTCCTTACTTAGGAAGAAGGTATCTGATTAAGTATTTAATAATTCTTAGGCAGATCTGACCAATATTTTGATCATAACAGGTTGTATGTTTTAGATAGGTAGCACGGGATAAATGTCCTCAGCCTGCCCACAAATTAAAATTGATGGAATTTGATAACCTTCCAAAACTTCAGTTAAGAAGCCCGAGATTATATTTTTGCTGTTTGGTTGGAAGGTCATAACTCTGATATGTGTCAGTAGCAATGAGTCTGGCTGCTTTTCTTCTACCAGAAACATATGAGTTAGTGCAGGAATACACAATATTAAAGAAAGGGGTAAAAAAAAAAAAAAGTAGAAAACACAAAATTCCTTGTTTATTATGGAAGAACTTTGGTTTGAATATTTCTTTGACTTTTTTTTCTAGATGTATCTGAAGTGAAAGATGAAAATGGAAGCCTGTGGACAGTTACCACATTTAACACTTCACTGAAAATGTCAACTTACTTGACTGCTTTTGTGATTTGTGATTTTGATTATGTCACCAGAACTGAGCGGGGAAATGAGGTAGATATGAGGCTGCCTAACACATTAGAGAAATTTAACACAGCAGTTGGCCCTTTGGTGCATCATGTGGCTTGAAGACATCACAGATATTAACTGTGCTAAACACCATTCCCAAACGATCTGCTTATGTTGCAAAACTGCTAACATTTGTCCTATAGATATTTCTGCAGAAAGCTTTCCTTTGGAACAATTAGTTTATTGTCTTGTCCTGTTCATTTCATACAACTGCACATGTGGTATGGCCTATGTATGTTAAAATCTAGGAGCAGCTACTCTGCAGAAAGTACTGGTTATAATTCATGATCTTCTTACTTTCTTAGGTGTCTTAGTTGGAAAACATACCCATTTCCACTGCTGTGACAAACCACTGATGTCAGGGCCTTGTTCCTCAAGGTCCTTTAAGGAGCCACCTGCTCACATCAGTAGGAGTAACACCGTGCTCCAAACATTTTTTATACTAGTATATTAACCTTCTATTTCACAATGTGTACATTTTTTAGCCTGCAAAAGTGACTGTTTTGGGTTTGAAATTTCTTCGTCCGCGAGTATTCAGTTTTGCACTTAGACTAAAATGGCCAAGGCTTGTTGAGAGAAGATGTAAACAAATGTACTGCATGGCCAGCAGTTGCTTCACTTTCTTTCTTATACTTAAAGTCAACAGGGAAAAGATGTACCAAGTTTTTCCAAAAAAAATAGTAAGTTCAAGCATAAAGCTATTAAATGTAGAAGTTACTTTGATTACTTTACATTTAATTACTTTAGTTACTTTACATTTAATAATACCTTATTAAATGAGGGCACTTCATGGTTAGTTCACTCTCATCCTGCTGGGGAAAGGTGAGACAATGTAAGTGGACAGTGCAGAGATTGTTTAAGAAGCACAGTGCTGGCTCTTTTTAAAAGGGAAGATTGGATTTGGTATGTCAGACCTGCCATCTCCTGTGTTGAACTTGTTGGATACTTACAGCTATGGCTGTGGCGGCTTTTTCTTGGGCTTAGTTCTTGGACTGACAGGACTCAGCAGAGCAGAGTATTCAAGTGAGCTGTTCTTCAGAGGGAAAAGGCACAACCTGTGTTCTGTGAGATTTGAGTGGAGAGGGTATTTCACCCTTGGTTTTGGACAGAGATGCTCAGTTTATACCTCCACAGTGTTTGTGTGAGCATGTTTGTTGTGCCTGTTTTGATATTTCTGGTAACCTGAAACACTCAAAGGTCATGCTAGGATTAGGATTTTAAGATGCTAGTTGTGTTTAGGTTTTGCAAAATTAAGTGATTGGGTCTTTGAATCTCTTCTGAAACGTTCGCTGAAAAGAGAGTCTCTGTGGACTGAATATGTTTTGTTTTTGTTTTTTATTTTTCAGTGTGAATTAAAGCCTGGTGCTTCCCAATTATGCTCTTAGGGTTTTGGCTGTGCAGCTCCTTGTGAGATCATGCATTGCATTTAGATGCAAGAAATGTGAAGGTTTTGAGCTGCTGGGCACCTGGCAGGGGGCCTCTTGTTCAGAGATACATGATGGAGATATAAACCTTTTCTCAGGCTACTCCATCACTTTTGAGCAAGCAGCTGCCCTTTTTAGTATGGGAAGAAAGCCGATGGGCACAGGAGAGGAAAGATTTCTTGCTGCTGTGCTCTTCATTACTCAGAGGTGTGGATGTCATCTGCTCAGATGTCACCTGCTCTCTCTAGCAAAGGGAAGGCCAGTGGTCTAAGAGAAAGTTCAGGGGGAGGGATGTGGATGTTAGGACTGCAAACGTTCCCTGGACATCTATTTCTCTCTCTTCAGGTTGCCTAAATGCAAGCTTGCCACCCAGACACACTCACTGGAATACACTGGTTTAAGACGTGTAATTCTAAATAGTTTTACAGTGTTCTCCACTTAAGAAAACAAAGGCTATGAGTTAATTTGTTCCTGCAAGGTATAGTTGTATTCAAATCTTTGTCCTTTTGAAGTACTAGAACTCTCCCGGATCTTAGCAGAATCAGGGTTTGTGCCACATTTTGTTAGGTCCAGAAAAACTTCAGTTGGATTTTTTTTTTAATTAAGAGCTTCATTGCATGGTCTGCTGTGGACAGACAGCACTTTTCCAACAAAAGAGAAGCAAAGAAAATTAAATGTGAGGATTGTTTAAAATAACTCTTCCTTGTTTTATTGCAGATACGTATTTGGGCCCGGAAGGAGGCAGTTAAAAATGGGTATGTTGACTATGCTTTAAATATCACAGGCCCAATATTTTCATTTCTGGAAGACAAACTTAATGTCAGCTACCCTCTGCCAAAGACAGGTGAGATGACTTGTTTTATGAAATGGATCAGAAATGGCTGCTGATGGTGTAATGTTCACAGAAGCTATGGGGCTTTTTTCCCAGGATTCTCCTTTTACAGCTTACCATGTTCTTGGAATAAATCCCCTAAACTTTAAATCATTGAATTCTCCTTTCTGTCTCATGGCTTTTATTAACCTGTGGGTCAACACTCTTACCTCATGTTCCACTCATTCTTTTAAAGCCTGTTTTCCTAATAAAAGGGGCAGGTGGGACAACAAAGTGGGTAGAAATGAGTAGTTCAGTAGTTCACAGCAGAAGGAGAGGAACGGTGTTGTAGACTTCCTGTTAGGTAGGGTTTCAGTTTCAGAGAGGGCTGTAATACCATTACAATTGCCACTGTAGTGCTATGCAATGTCCACTGGATTTCCCAGTGTCTTTCTTTGAAGTTTCACTTAAAAAATAGTAAAATCAGACCAACCAAGAATGCCTCCTTTCAAATGCAAAAGATTTCTGTTGCAGGCTCAAACTGTGAAATTAAGAATGAACATTTTTGAACCTAGGGATCTTTAAGGGTTTGTCTACACCTGATTTTAATGCAGTTGTAAGTGAGGTCTCTTGCCCCAAGGCTGGATAAGAGCTGCCTCACCAAAAGTAGAATACCTTTGCTGTAAGATGGAGGCAATAATCCCATTGAGTTGTGGCCTACCTGTGATGGGATTCAGCACCATGCTTGCATTAATTGTCTTGCTTTTGGACTGCAGCTTTCTTGTGGTCAGCTGCTTCTAAATGTTCCATATACCTTTTGCAAATTTTGATCTTTGCTGCGGAGTTAAAAAAGTATATCTTTCCTTGAGACCCTGATGTTTTGTCTGGCTCTCATATTTGAACTGGAAAACTAATGCCTGTGCATAAGGCAGAAGGGGCAGTACAGAGGTGACAGTCTTACTATGTCAATAAAGAGATGATGTTTCTAAGGCACCTTTGAAGCAAGGGTGGAAAAGATACCTCTGCTCACCCAGCTGAAAGAGCAAGACTTCTTTTTTATCAGTAGCTACCAGAAGAAAAAGATAATTATTATCTTACCCAAACACAGGAGAAACACACAGAGGAAGATTTCTGACAGCCAGCAGTGAATATATTCTCTTCTAACCTCCATTTTTGTTCAGAACATTTGTATGTAGAAGACACAGTACAGATCTGGGCTTTGTGGGAATTAATTATGTGGCTTCCTGAAAGAACAGCATCATAGATGAAAAGCATGACAAGAAGTGATCATTTGCAAGTGTTGCTGTAATACCATAAAGAAGTCAGTGTGAGCATTAAAATCATGTGAGCATTTTATTTATGATAATGTTTAAGATAACATTTTTTGTGTGTGTTTCTGTTTGAATCAATCTAGATCTGGTTGCATTGCCTGATTTTGGAGCCGGTGGTATGGAAAACTGGGGGCTAATGATTTTCCAAGAAGCATCATTGATGAACTTCCCAAGTGATGAATTCACAAGAAGGAAGGCAATGATTGCCTTAATTGTGTCACATGAACTCGGACACCAGGCATGTGGTAAAAAATTCTGTACAGATACTTGCCTTTGATATTGTTTCCTCATGGTTGCTGGTGCTGCAGTTACTGATTGGTAGAAGCAAAATAATCACATAACTGTATAGGGTGTGACCATTAAAGCACTGAAAGCCTATTTGGTCAAATGTTCTGCTGATGAAGCAATGTTAAAAGTAGGTTCTATCATCTGACAGACTGCATGCTGACTGTAGAGGACTTGTTGATACAAAACGGTTAATAGGATACTTGGTTTTTTTCTTACAGAGTATTTGAATGCCAAGAGAGAATATACTCTAGGGATGTAGGGATGACAGTACTCTCTATACAATAAACTTAGTACTTTGTTAGGACACTCATGCTGAGTCCATCAATATTCTTTTGTAGTGGCAGTGCATGTACATAATGCAAAAGGTATTTGTTTTTCTGTAAGACACAGCCCATAATACAATAGAACAAAATTAACATAAACATACTATGAACTGGATCTTTGCCCAGCTTTCATAGACATTTCCAAATTCTTTCTTACTTGATTTGGAATGATAATACAGTTGCACTTCCTTATTGACAATGTTTAATTTCCTGTTATTTGCCAGAACAACAACTATTTGCACATAGTCAATAAAATGAGAAAAAAAAAGCTTAACTTGGCTAGTGCACTTTCATGCCTTTCTGCCCAGGTCTGCAACTTCACAGACCTTCCAATGAGCAGAGTGTTTTTACTGCAGGCAATGAAATAAATGTCAGTGCTTAACTAAAATCTATTTTACAATAAACTTGTGGTTCTGGTTTATAAGAATTAGCAAATAAAATATAAATCCAGAAATTATCTCTTTTTTTGTTCAATATTAAATGCCAGATATGATTATACAGCAGCTGTTTTGGAAGTTTTGTGCTTGCCATGAGAGAGATTTGCTGGTTTTGGAAATGGTTATTTCCCCAGTTTTGTGTATCATTCCTTTGACAATTTCACTTTTTTAAGAGCATGGAAAGATGATTTTGTAATTTCTTGATAAATGCCCTACTTTTAATCACAGCTTGATATGATATTTTAGAAATTTATTTTATATTGAAAAGTGTTTAAAATTAAATATTCTATAGGAATAACATAATGCACTGAGATTGACACTCATGTTATGAAATTGTAGATGAAGCAATTTAAAAATAACTGCCCTGAACCTCTGACTTTTTCTAAAGTACATCTTTTTCTACTGAATTTTCACTATCTGAAGGAACATTCAGCATTTTATTCAATTTACACGTAGACATTAAATAAAGTTACTTCAGCCTATGTGTGTTTAACCTGCAAAAAACCATGAAAACAGCACTCCAAGGAGATTTTGAGATATTTTTTCTTTCAATTTAAGTGGTTTGGAAATCTGGTTACAATGAACTGGTGGAATGATCTGTGGCTTAACGAGGGCCTGACATCTTACTTTGAGTACCTGGGAGCTACCTTTGTCGAACCCAAGCTTTCATTGGTAAGTGAAACCAACACTTACTAGCAAAGTTCCATCATGTACAAAGGAAAGGAAGATGCAGGAGATGGGAATTAATTAAACAGTGCTATGATAAACCTCACTCCTGGGAGAAAGACCAGTAGGTCTTGATTCTTTCCTTGTAGGTCTCCATCTGTGGGGGCACTGTGATCATATCCAGCTCTCTACAGCTGGTTCAGAGGACAGGTGGACCGCTGGGATTCTGCACTGCCAAGGAGTGGGTGTTTTGCCCTAGATCTGTCATGCAGCAAACCCTGATTTCTCTCCTGGGTCCTGTTGTAGCTGATGGTTTTCCTTCTCACCTGCCAAGCTCTTTTCTAATTATCCCAGTCCTCAGGTATCTTTACCAGGCAGAGATTAGGCTGGGTCATTTTGAGTCTGCTTACTGCACTGGGTCTCTGAATATCTGGTTGTAGGTAAGACAAATATAAGGCACATAGCTAATCCAACAGCAGGGTAAAATTCCTTCCTATTCTGCCCAAATGGCAATTGGCATAAATCCCATAGCATATTATAAGACTCCATCCATTGTTAAACTCAGAGACAGATGGATAGGGGCTGCTAATTGCAGCCATGAGATGAGGTGCACTTGCCTGTGCAATCTTAAATGTCTGTACACGGTGCCCTCAGCTTCTGAAGGAAGGAAGGGCCTTAAGTCTTGGCAGTTACTCCAGGGTGCTTTTTATTTGGCAAAGTTTGAACTCCGTTTGTCAATTTCCTTTTCACATTCACCAAAGCTCACCTGGTGTTCAGAGAACCTCCTGTGTTTCAGTGTGTGCCCATTGCCTTTGATCCTGTCACTGGGCACCACTGGGAAAGCCTGGCTCTGTCCTCTGCTCAGCTTTCCTTCAAGTATAGACGCTGATGAGATCCCTCTGAGCCCTCTCTTCCCGGCTGAGCAGTTCCAGCTCTCTTAGCCTATTCTTACATGAGAGGTGCTGCAGTCCCTTCTCTGAGTTGTCAACCGTGGCAGGTGGTGTTTACTCAAGAGACATTTTCTGAGGAGCCGTTTTCCTTCCGTATTTCTCACTGGGTGACAGCAGCAATGCCACATAGCTAAACCCTGGTACCTTCAGTAGTTTATGTTTTAGGTTATTGCTCAGGGTTGCAGCAGAAGAAACAGGGAATTTAGGAGAAAAATGCTGTCATATTCATGACAGAAGTAAATTAAATACAGGCTTTAAGTAATCAGTATTTGTTCATTTGCTGTTTAATATAGTTGACTTATTTTTGCCTGAGGATTACACTGTCAGGCCCAAGTCCACAGTACTTTGAAGATATTAAATTTTCACTGGTCACTGATGTTGCGTGTAGAAAATGTTAGGATCAGATATATGGTCCCTTGTACTTCATGAGAAAGTTAGGGAGTGGGAGAGTTCGCTTATAGACAAATGATTCATAATAGTGCTAATTCCATACTCCTCATTCTCTTCAGAAAGTTAATATATTCGGTTCAGCTCACTTAGATTTGTCTTCTTCTTGCAGGATAAAATCTTTTATGCTCATGTTTTACAACCTGTCTTAAGGGAAGACAGTGAAATAGCTCGATCACTGTCAGAGAGTGAAGACAACATCAAAGCATCATTTTCTTTAATGTTTCTGTTTGACAACATCACATACAGCAAGGTAAAAGGATAGAAAATTCCTCCCATTTCTCACAGATTCTAAGCTAATGGTAAAAGGTAGATTTTGGAGGAACTGTTGAACAAAACTGTTTTGTCATTCAAAATGTGATTTTGCTGCACATACAAATTTATTTGGTGTTGCAAATTGACTTGGCTATGCAGGAAATGGTGAAAACATTTTTAACCTCTGTGAAATATGAAGTGTGGGTGTAGACCAACTAGCATCTCTGGAATATTTGAAAAAATACTGCAACAGTAATTGCAGTAATAATTCACTTTTTCTCATACTTTTTTTTTCTTTTTTTTTTTGTACTCCAGGGGGCTTCTATAACCTGGATGCTTTCTGGTTTCCTGACTGAAAAGTTGTTCATCAGAGCACTTACTGTAAGTTTGAAAAAACAACCCCCTTCATCTTGATTTATACACTTGAAAATGTCAGTTGTACAAATTGCTTGCCTTGCTAATGGTTTTCATTGAACCTCCATGAATTCTGATGCATCTCTTTGTTTCCTAACAGTCGTATCTGAAAGAACTTTCCTTCTCAAATGCTAATCAAGATGATCTCTGGACCCACATCCAGATGGTACTCATTTTATGTCTCTAGTATTCTTTTTCTGGTGT
>VXBB01022696.1:86648-111126 GCA_013399915.1 Illadopsis cleaveri
TAGTATTCTTTTTCTGGTGTTTGGCATGGTCCAAATTTAAGCCATAAACTATTTGTAGAAGACTGCATTGGGATGTGGCTGTCTGTAGTGCAGTCTTTCTCCTGCATAAATATGCTTTGCTGGTTCTTTCAGCTAATGTCTTCTCAAGTGTTTATTTGGCTGCTTTGCTGCACCTGAGATCAGTGGGCCTGAGTACAAGCAGTAAAGAGATGAGATAGAAAATCAGGACTGGGCGAAGTTTTGGGTTTCATGGTTATTATATAAGCCTACATGAAATTGCATACACTATTGTTCTGGAGCTTAGGTTTTGCTAGATCAGAGTGTGTGATGCCTTGGGCTTCATGATCAAAGATGCTGGTGTGTCACAGATCCAGCAATGTCTATACCCAGGGCAGTAGCTCAGCATTTCACCCTTAAATGGTTTTGGCAGAGATCTGACTAAGAAAACAGATGATAATATTAGGTTATTTTTTTAAAAAATCCACCTTCCTGGTCCTCTAAAGAAGGCTTCTTTTGTGTTGCAGACTCTGTCTAAAGAATGGGAGTGCTAGAATTTCAGATATGCAAGGCTGTCACATGTTTTAAGCCAGTGAAGACTGTATCAATTCACACTAGCTGGGACTCCAGCTTAATGTCTTTTTCAATTTGTCTTCACTAATTCAGTTTGTTTATTATGTCACTTAAAAATATTTGTATTCCATCAGTTTTATTTGAATGAAATGAACTAATCAAGTCTGTCATAGCCATAGAGATGTGTAAATATATTAACACTAAAAAGAGAAAGATTAGCAGCAGTTTGTAGAATGAAAAATGTCATCTCAGTATTTCATAACTCCTGAGAAAGGCTTATGCTTGTATTATGTCTTTATTAGAATGTCAAAAAGGTTCCTTGGACATTTTTTATTTTGATTTTTTGCGTGAGTCAAAGACCAGCAAGCTGCTAAGCATTATTTTCTGTACTATGTTATAAACACTCCCAGAGATTCACTGAAGCAGTATCAGTAAGTGCCTGTTCATCATAAGTATTTCTAATTTTTCCTTCACTTTCAGGTTGTAGATGCACAGGATGAAGTTCAGTTGCCAGCACCTGTAAAGCAAATAATGGATTCCTGGACATGCCAAAATGGATATCCAGTTTTAACATTAAATCTAACTACTGGAAAAATCCGTCAGGAACAATTTTTTAATAAAAACAATAGAAAGAGTACTGATTCTTACAAGTATGTTTAGCTTGTGTTTTTACTGTATGTTTATACCCTGTTTTTTTACAGGAAATGCCTCAATTACAACAATATGTTTTGACCATCTGATTTTTTAACTTGTGGTTTTTTCTTGTGATGAGCAGTCAAGTAAAATCTGTTTGAAATTTTGCTGGAGTTTGCACTAGTTCTGCAAATTCTGCTTGTTTTGCCAAAATATTTCTTTCCTCTGGAGCAGTGACTTTTCCAGCCACATAATAATAAAGACAGATATAGGTGATGAGTGTGTTGCAGGGAGGATTTTTGCCTGGCATTTTCTTCTTTCCTCATCCCTCAGGTCTACAGCCTGGAGATCTGGATGAACCACGCTTAGCTTCTTTCCAGTGCACATATTCCCAGTCTCTTCTGCCTGACAAGGATAAAGGGGTTGCATTTAAATACTTGAATAAATAATGCCTTTCTCAGAAAGTGCTGATACCTGAACAACAGTTTTAACTTCTTGTCAGTGAGCATTGCTAAGTGCCTGGGGCTTTTGAAAACTTATTTAAATATCTGAAAATGATGATAGAAGTATCTGCCTTTTGTAACCCTCTTTGTAAACCTCTGGCTAGGGTTTGAACATTTATGAAGGAGCAGTTGATATGAGTTTTTGGGTTGATGGATGGAGACCATGAGTTGAGTTGTCATGTGAGGAAAAAGTGTAAAGGAGAGCAAAATCCAAAGCAGTTCTTTCTTGGAAATAATTGCTGCTAATACAAACAGCCAAAAGGAATTTTGACAAGAGCCACAGGGGTTTTTTTGCTCCCAATGTCCAGGAACTGCAAAGCGCATTAATCCATTCAATATTCTTTGTTATCTCTGATAAAGAATTCCAAGTCACAAGTGTGAAGTCCTTTACAGTTAGCAAGCATGAATTCCCATGTGAAAGTAAAAAACCCCAGGACCCATATTACAGAATTTTTCAGGTGTTTGAAGTTTTCATCTCTTTTACCAGAAGGGAGTTTTATATACCCTCAGAAAAGAAATTACAGTTGTTGGAATGACTATTGTATTGCTTTCTTGGGACCTTTTTTTGGTAGATGTGCTTCTGAAAAGTAGCTTTAAGGTCTCCAGAAATATGGTGAAGTGTAATGAGAGAGAAGAATAAAATTACTGCCTGGAGAATGAAAGACAAAACAGAAAGACAATGGTATTGAAATACCTAGCACTTTTTGATATGAGTGTATAAAGTGTATAGAGTGGATGACTGTATGAAGCCATGCTAAAACTCCCTTTTGGAGAAGGTAAATACTGACCCAGCAGAAGTACCATTGTCAGATGAAGTTGCATGCATCAGAGAGGACAGAAGGTAGATGGATATTCTTGTAAGATGGAACTAATCTTCACTGTAGTTTAGCATCAGCTAAGAAAGATTTTTAAATATAAGAATTTTAATACTATCCTTTTATTTGTTAAGTAACACCTGGATTATTCCTATTTCTTGGATGAGAAATGGATCATCACAACCCTTAACCTGGCTAGATAAAAGCAGCAGTAAGTAATATATTTTTTTGCACATTCTAAAACCAAACTGATTAGCACACTCCAAAGTCTTTCAAAAAGAGAGGATATATTTGCATTATATATAGAGATAAAACTTTAATACAGAGATGTCTCTGCTTATCCATTGTAATGATTTTGTGTTACAATAGTGGTAGATTTTCAATAAGGTCAATATAATGTTCTTTTCTGTGTTGCATCAAACTTCAGTGTAAGCTTGAGTCTTTAATAATATGGTACAACACATATTATCAGTAGAGATTTCCACAGAAATTTTGATTTTATAATTTTTTACACAAATCCAAACTTTGAGGTCCTCATGCTTCTGTAATATTCTTTCCCTGACAGATCTCATTGATGTTAATGCCAGCTTTTGAGTATAGACAGGATCTCAGCTGTGAAATATCAGAAAATTATTAGCTCAAGTAGTAGATAGAAGACTGAAAAAATTAACACTGGCTGTGGGAAGTGACTCAAATAATGTTACACATTAATATCTGTAACAACAGAAAATTAATGTTTTCAACAGCATTTAATTTGTTTATTCACATTTAAAATTTAAAAAAGAAATTATCATAAGAATAGGATTTTTAAAATTTTAAACTCTTAAAATAGAAAATTATTTTATGGGCATCTCCAACCAAATAAAAAAAATTAGTTCTTTCTCAACTCAGTGCTTTCCAATAGCTTTTTTGCCTTTTTTGTTTGTTTGTTTGGTTTGGTTTTTCACATTTTTGTTTGGTTGTTGTTTTTTGTTTTGACAAAGAAGTATAGAATTAATAGAATGGGGTCATCATTTTGCTTTGGCAAGTCTGCCATGCATCAAGTTTTAGATGAGTCAAAAGAAGATGCAGAGACTAATGCAGTGGAATGCTGAAGAGCGAATCTTCAATATGGTGTGCATATTGCAGCTCTCCACCCTCTGATTGCACTGGTTAGAAGTTACTTCTTCTCTTTTTCAGGCAGTAAGCCAGCTTGTGTAATAATTAATTCGACTCTATACAGATAGGCAAATAATAAAAAGTGCACATATATTCCTCTTAATACAGGATGAATCTTGCAGTACTTGCTCTGTCTAAACGCTGGAGTTTCAGTCCTCTGTTCAGAGTAAAGAACTGATGTCTGGAGACTGCTCACCAGTATTGATTTACTGTCTTAACAGAGTTTGCCTTCTCAAATCAGGACATGAAAACAGAATACTCTTCTAGTGAGGCAGCTTAGAGCCTTCAAGGCTGCACTGGCTCCTTCAACACACAGTAGGCTCTCAGGAGCAGTCAGTCAGGGAAGAACATATGAATAAGTGAGATGGACTGCAGGAGGAAGCTGTTAGTGAGTGATGTAACTCAAAATGACTATGGGACTATCTTCTTTAAAATAAGCATTTTTGATTATTTGTCTCTTGGTTAAACTTCTTTTTTTTTTCTTTTCTTTTTTTTTTTTTCCTTGATCTGCATTTATCTGAATATTGGTCGGTAGTCAGTTCTTCTGTGAGGTGCTGAGCACTGTGTTTTGGAGCTGGGAGCAGCTGTGGGTCCATGCCCTATAACAGGCATGGGAGGATATTGCCACTCCTTCTGAGAGTTTACTCTTGGGTAAACTTTCTGAACTCTCACAGTTGCCTTTGAGCTAAAGGGCTGGAGAAAAGTGGGTCTTCAGCCAAACCTTAGAATCTCAAGGTGCTCAGTACCTGAGGAATCATTGGCTTGTTGAAGTCATTCTGCTGTGCAGAGCAGAGATTTCAAGTCCACTGAGCTTTTGGGGGATTCTTTTTGAATCTAGCCTCAAACTTGCGTCTCATATCTCAGAGGAGCACCAAGTCCATTGTTTGTAAATGCAAAAGAAGCAGTGCATGGAAAACAAAATTATACATTTTAATGTTACTTTACAGAAATCTTTCCTGAAATGCAAGTGTCAGAGTCAGAATATGACTGGATCTTGCTAAATGTAAATTTAAGTGGATACTACAGAGTGAACTATGATCAAATAAACTTGAAGAGATTAGCACGCTTGCTTGAAAGTGATCCAAAGGTAAGATCATGTTTGTTTTCTCAAGCTTATGAGCAGACTCTTTCCGAGTATTTTTTCATGCAGTTTTTACCTGGAATCACACTGATGAAAACTTGGAATAATGATAAACTCATCATTGCACCACTAAAGTAATTGTCTTTCTATAGGGGAAGATGACAGGCCTGAACAATTTCACATAAGCATGAAAAACAACTTTACATGATATTTTGTCTTCAAATTTGTGTTAATAGCTTGTGGTTCTTCTGCTCCCTTTATATCTGGATCAAGGAAGTTTCAGTATGAATATGGGACTGAGGTTTAGCTGGTATAAAGTAACAATGAAGAAGTAAAATTGTGAGAATTTCTTTATTTCCATGTTCTGTCAAACCACGATGTTTCTGCCTGTGAAATTAAAAAAAATCAACCTGACTTTTTTTTTTGGTAGGCTTTTTTGGTTTGTTGGTTGGTTGGTTGGTTGGTTGGTTGGTTGGTTGGTTGGTTGGTTGGGATTTTGTGGATTTTTTTTTTTGGTGGGTTTTTTTTGTTTGTTTGGGGTTTTTTTCTTTGTTTTGGATTTTTGTAGATAATTTTCCTAGAATTTCCAATCAATTCTATTTGTGCTCTTTCAGTCCTCTCTAAACAGCGACTTAGAGTAGATTTCATCCTGTCTTTGACTTGCCATAGCCTGAACTGAAGGTGAAAGTGGTACAGAACAAATGTGACTCTCTATGGGGTTGCATGGTTTCAGTGTTGCCTAAACCTACAGTGAGCAAAAGGCTGCAGTAGTAGTGTCAGCTCATTGGTTTTGGTAACAAAAGTGAGAAACTTTAACCTTTCAACCTAATAGTAATCAGTGCAATCTTTCTCTAGAGAATCTGGATATAAGGCTGATCAGAGCATGTTAAACCTTCCTACAGCACAGTGGCTTCATTTCTTCTAGGCTTCTTTCTTTCATGGCGAATCTGCATTATCAGGATATTGGCTCTGTGCTGACTTGAGACCGTTTTTTGGCAACATACAGCGTTGCAAAAGTATAACTGTGGGCCAGACAGGAGGGGCAGGAATAGTCTATTAACTATAGGTTTTTTCACATTCAAACAAGACAGGTTCAGGAGTAGCATGGGTTATTAAAGACAACAAAGTAGTGATTCTGGATTAACAGTGACAAGTACATTAACTGCAGAACAACTGTTGATAGTACTAACAATAGGACTGCAATCACAAGCCTAATTTCTTGAGTGAAAACATTCAGCATGGCCAAGGAAGCAAGCCTTGACATAAGGCATCCCTTCTGGGAAGGATGAGGAGGACAGACGCATTGATCTGTGCCTACAATTTTGTGTCAAATTCTCACAATCCCCAGTCATGTACAAAATCAGGGTGCATTCTGTGCCTTATTAACTAACCACAATTGTGCAAAGCGCAGTGGGTGGCACTGTGGTCGAACCATCTGTACTTTGTGGTAATGCTTCCTGGTAGGAAGTGCTCTTGGTAGCACTTGTGCAAAACCATCTGTTCCTTGTGGTCGCACTGTGTGCAATATTTCTTGGCATCAAGAGGTGGAATAAGAATATGCAGCTTCCACCCAGCTTCACATTCCTCCCGGGTGGGTGTCAGCCCAAGCCACCCGATCTCTGTCTGCGCTTAGCATCGTGTGTGCTGAGCTTTGCATTTCTGCCCTGCTTTATGCTTCCAGCTGTCAGAGGGAATGTTTGCTCAAGCAGAGACCAAACTGCAGGGGCGTGGAAAAGGGAGGAGACAAGGAGGACGGCCCTCCTGCCGCAAGAGCCTGAGCTGCGGGCTGAGGTACACCCATAGCTGTACCTGAGTCACTTATTTCATGGTAGTGCTAGACACTCTGCTCTGCACTAAGTACAGATTCTGCATTTAAACCTCAAAAGGAAAAAATGTACCGAAGTTGTGTAATTAGGATATTTTTAGTAAATGTGGCATTTCCATGTTTTAATTTTAATTACAGTGTCTGAGTAAGAGGGGTTTTGAAATTCTCTGGTTAATGTACCGTAGTTATATGTTTATATACAACATAATATATAACGATATTATGTAGCTCTGTGTACAGATATATAAAAACATCTCTTAAAGCACATAAATAATTTCAGTTTAAAAGTCAGGATCCATTTTGCAATGTTTTGTAGGCTGTTTTGATTTAGAAAACCTGTTAGGGATCCTTCTGAAACATGGTAAAGCTTTTTGTAAACTCTCTATGGCATGTTGAAATCGACTAACAGTACACAAATGCTTTCTGCAGGCTATTCCTGCTGTCAGCAGGTTCCAGTTGATAGATGATGTTTTTGCATTGACAGAGTAAGTATGTTTCCAAAATGTTACAGAAATTGATTAAATGTTATGATTGCACTGAAGATTTCTGCTTCTGCTTCCTTTATTCCCATCCATGTGTGCCTCCTAAGAATTACTGCTTTGACAAAATGGTGGGGGAGTTATTTAATCCCTTCTTTGTGTCAGTGCTGAGTGATTCAAAATTTCTTTTGTTCTAGCTCCAAGGAAATTATTTTAAATAGTGGCACTGCCATGAGTTCTTTAGGGATTAACATGTATTTGTTTTAACGGAAAAAATATTCCAGATGAAGGTTCTGAATCTGGGCTATCTCAGCTGTGCTGTGCTGCATCACTCAAAACCTCTTTAATTTCTCTTGCAGAGTCGTGACTTGGTTGTTCAGGTCTGTGGTGCTAAAGACGTCAGCAATGGTGTAGGAAGCTGAGAAGCATTAAGTGTGTCTGTACCTCATATGTACCAGAGGTACCAAAAGCATCAGACACCTATGATGAGGGACCTCAGGGACAAGGTGGCCAAAGCACACTGCCCTGCTTCAGGGCCTCTAGAAGCACCTCTGAGAGGAGGAAGTAAAAATTCCTATTCCTCCTCCCATAAAAATGTCCTTTTTCATAAGAAAGCTCAAAACTAGTAGCTAACAAGGAATGTAACTGTGAAGTACAAAATAGCTATATAAGTACACAAAAAAATTTTTTTTCTGGAGGAGAGGGGCTTGAATTGGAATTTTGTTGTAAAAAAATTAATTCCATGCTTGTTCCACACCGAGGGACAGAAATGCCATGCTGAAGTAGTAAATGTCACAAACAGTGTGCATGTGAATTAAATGTTTTGATTTTTACAGTATTACACAAAAGAACATGTAATGAAAATAAGTCTTTTCATAATAAAAATAAAGATGTATCATAACTAAAGCAGTGCTTTTCTGCCTAGTTTTTTTCCAGTGGGACAGACACATGCTGTCAATGTGTTTGTGCCATATCCTGCAGACACAAGCAGATACAGTGTGCATGCTGCCATGCTTACTGCCATGATTGGCTATTGCTTTGATAGTGGCACAATGCTCCTTAATAGATGTTTTGAGAGTTCAGCTCCTAAAATCACCATTCATTTATATTTCTTGTATTTTTTTCAGTGCCTTTTCTAGGTTACTTTCCACACAGAATCCAGATGTTTTATTGCCTGTTTAATAAATAAACAGATATGTGTGGTAGATAATTAACATGAATAAGTATGCTAAAATGTGTGGGTGTTTTTGTTTTGTTTTGTTTTTACATAGCTTTGGATATGTTCCAATTGAAACAGCACTTGAACTAACGAAATACCTTGCCAGAGAAGATGAACTCTTTGTATGGAATGTAGTATTGTTAAACCTAATACCTGATAATTTGGAAAGTACACTGAAGAACCATGAAGTATATCCACTTTTAAAGGTATGACCATTTTCTTAGTTAGCAAAGATGTCAGACCATGCAAATGCATTAGTCCAAAATTAATGCTTCTGAAATTCTCAAGGATGTAGTGGTGACTATGAGTCAGAGTGCCTGTGATTCCTTTTGCATGACTTTATCAAGTTTGTTTTTTTTAAATAGGAGGATGTACTTAATTATACATATTAGTCAATGATAAGTCTCATTGAATCTTGAGTTGATTCTTATTGAAAAGTAGAAATATGGTCACATTCTTTACATTAAGCTTCATCTTTGGTTTTTTGAAATTGTGAATCTAGAAAATAGAACTATCAGTACATGAAAAGACCAACACTGCTATGTATAAAAGGTATACAGTATATTTGTGCTCTGTGTTTCATACTGCTTTGCATTCACCATCATGGAATGAAAGAAGGAATTGTGTTTAGATACTAAATTAAATTATTCTCTCCCATATTTGACCTACTTGAGATACTACTGTCACATTTATTTCCTTGACTTCTATTTGAAGATTTCACTTATATAAAATCTTTACAATCCCACAGTAATAGTTCTATTAAGTTGTAAAAATTAAAGGTATGTTAAAATAAGCGAGAAGAAAAAAGTATTTCCTATTGAAAAGTGTTTTTTCCTGTTTATCTGTGAATTTGTTGTCTTTCATAATAAATTCAAAAGTCCTAGTGATGTGAAATATTAATGTGCCAGTTTGAATTGAAGTACAGGTATATTGCATTTTAGACCCAGTTTATATTTTATTTAATGTCCTGTGTTTTCAAGACATTAATAGTGGTAAATTTTTAGGATAAATCTTAATAAATAAGGAAAATAAAAACTTGTATCAAATGAAAGTAATTTTTCTTTCCCTTCTTTTAAAAGAAATACCTTTTAAAGAGAATGTTGCCAATATACCATTATTATGCAGGTTTTATTTCACGAGATGTTGATGCTTTGGAAGATGACTATTTTGCCCAGTAAGTATTCTGCTTTTCTTAAGAGTTTTTTTCTGGTGTGATTGGATTTTGCAGTTTGTTCATGTAAATTTAAATACAAGATATGGGAATAATTCTCTAACTAATGTGAATGTAACTGAATTGTTATTTTACTGTCCTGTAAGTGTGCAGTCTGGATCACACCTCCAGTGAAACTGCTGTATCAGGAGAGGAGCATAAAGGATGATAGTTTAAGGATCTTAGTGGTAGCTCTCGTTCGACAGAACAGGCCCAACAGACTGCTGCTAGTTGAAGAAAAACTGACAGCAATGAAATTAAGATATGATTTTTTGATCAATTAATAAAAAACTTTAAAATACTTCATTTTGCAAGGCCACTGCAGCCACAGGCTTAAACATCAGAGTGATTTGTACTTTGCATCAGAGTGATGCAACCAGAAGCTTAAAAACTCCAAGAGGGATATAAACGACACAAAAACCTTACAAAAATATAGAACGTTAGTTACCTCACACTAATATCCACTAATATTAATGTCTGGAGCTCATTATTGTTTGTTTAGTTATTTTATTAAAACTCAGTTGTTCCTAGTAGAGGTTTTTGTGGGTTAGTGGCATCATGTTCTGAAACTGTGGTGGTCAGGCACAGTTCAAGTACTCCAAATGTGGTATGCACGTCTTTTATTCTTACTGTTTTAACTTCCCTTCAAGACTGTATTTGGAAAAACTCTTGGCAACAGCATGCTGGCTGGGCCTCCAAGACTGTTTGGACCTGTCATCTGAACTGTATGCTAAGTGGAGGGGCAACCCTGAGTACAAGTAAGAATGGTGATCTGCTCTTAGAGGTGTGCATGTCTAACAGAGGTGGAAAGTTAAAAAGCTGTTAACAAGGGGAGGCAGAATGAGAAATGCCTCTGTACACTGCTCTTATTTCTTGACAGAATAACAGAATTTAAGACAGTTATGTCTGCCCAACCTCCCCTTCTTCCTCAAATCCCAGCTTTATGGTGATTTCATAATTGCTGCTTTTACGTAGACTTTACAGGTTGCAGATTTTGCCATGAAGACCAAAACCTGGTTAGCCATGTAACAGGTGAACCTCCTGTCAGTGCTAATATCTCATGTGGCCCAGTCCCTTTGCTGTACTACAGCCTTGCGGTTGTCATGTACACCAACTCAGCTTTTAAGCTTCTCTTAACAATACCGAGTGAAGTGATGTTTGCATGATACAGCCATCTGCCCACGGTGAACCCATCAAAGTGCTTTGCATGTTCTGTGTTCACATAAAGAGGTGTTGGGAACAGCTCTCAGTCCCTATGCTGGTACTGGAGCCTAGTGGTCAGGGGTCTGGTCTGTGAGAATGGCCTCTGGACTCTACCAGGAAGAGACTTNTGAAATTCTTATTCTCTTTTCCTCCCTCTTTCTTCTGATGTCTTTCTATGCAATAGTCAAATAGTGTTGGCACCGGTGAGTGAATATTTAAAGTTTATTTTTATTTGCTGTAGTTGTGATAAATATTTTGGTTTTATTTGATATATGTTGATACATGTAGTTGGCTGAGTAAACTGAACTTATACTATTATATTAGCTTTCTAAAATAGCTTCATATCAATGATCCTCATAAAAGCCAAACTGAGTTTTACAGTTAGACTGAAAAAATTAAACAGCCTACACACATTCTGTTACATTCTAGAGAGAATATTCTTGCAATTCCACACTAAAAGCAATAATGCTGTGCTGAATTGTCAGTCTGTTTTCAAAATAGTCATCTTTCCCTACTAATAACATTCAAGGTGATGGAATACTACATGCCTTGTTCGATTTGAATAGCTGAAAAATCTGTGAAATATATTAGCTGATTGGGTTTTGAATTTGCTGAAGAATATTAATTTTGCTGTCCTTCCTGGCACTGAGAAAAGTTCAAATGGATTTTATTGGGCTATACGTGTGGAAAAAAATGAAACTCTGAATATGGTTAAGTGAAAAAATGATCATGTTTTAGGAGAAAACCCCAAAGAAGATAGAACACTTCTTAGGTTTCAAGTGGCAGATCACTGTTCCCATGCAGTTAATGAAGAGACTTTACATGTGCTGGGTAGGAAAGGAAACAGACACAATTCAATTTTGACCCATATTTCACAGACTAATCCCTTTAGATGCTCTTATGTTCTCCATGCTGAAAACAAATTCATAACAGCACACTACAGCTGTTTTGCCACAGGTGGAACCCAGAAGTATTCTCACATCTGTGGAATGAAATAATGCATTTCTGTTTCAGACTGGGTGATCAACTTTCAGCTGAACATTTCCAAACTGTTCCTGGCAGAACGCAACTGGACTGGATACAGTGCATTTTTATCTGTTTTGTGGAAACGACTAGAGCTATAATCCCCAGCCAGTTTCTCAGTTTTACTCTTTTTTTCATTATAAGAGCATAGTAAAGCCTGCTAAATTAATGTATGCTCTTAGATGCTGTTACTGGCTTGTCTTTTGAAAGAAGGAAACTAGCCTAGGGGGAGGGACAGCATTTCTGTCCATTTTACTTTTTTACTAAAGATTCACATATACTGCTGCTACCCTCAAAAGTTAAGAAATCACCATGTAATTTCTGGATTGGTTCCAAAAAAAAATGTAAAATAACATGTCCTGCTTTCCAGTAGCTTTTTACATCATCCCCAAGATCCAGAAATGAGGGATCCTGGCAGGCCAGTAATGTCAAATCACACAGCCACTCCTAGGAAAAACATCAAGCTGAGTAAGTCACACCCCTCACTTAATATAACCTCAAGCTCCAAAGTCCCTCTGGACTATCCTGGACATCCTCTAGGAACTACACAACATAAACCACTCCAGGGCCACCACAGATGTCTCCAGCCAGCAAACCATTGTCCCACAGCAGGCTGCCTGTCCAGCCTGCCTCAAATGTTGCACATCAGAGCTGCAGCCAAATGATACACAAAACTTGTCTATTGACACACAACATCTTTACACTTATTAATTAACTTTTTTTTCAACTACTGGAACAGCTTCAGTAGCAAAATAAATAGCTGTACTTTGGCCAAAATAGCTTTACCCTGTTATCATCTTACCATGACTTCTTACTGCAACATTATGAAAAGATTATTAAACAAAATACTAGACCCTGTAACTCAAATCTGTCAGAGAAGGATTCCTCCAGGGCAATACTTTAGCCTGACGTAACCACTCTACATGTCATTGGTGGCAATGGTGGCAAATCCCTTATATCCCAGTAAATATCTAGGTAAATGAATCCAAACTAATTTTTTAAGTAAACATAGAGCATGCCCACGTTTTCTGTTTGTATGACAGTGAAATTCCCCACCTGCAACAGAACTGCCACAATCCCTGCATCTTGTCTTTTCACTAACAAGTGATGTCTGTCATGTAAAACACCCAACTCTCTCCGTCTTTCCTACTAGTCTTTGTTTCCAAAATTTATAACTTCCTTTTCTCTACCTTGTATTCTAAAGATTTATGTCATATATCCTTCCTCCTGACTGACTAACTCTGTTGGCATCATTCTCATTTTCTCTAGGATAGTCTGCTGAAGCTCAGGATTTTTTCCTCAAATTGTATTTAAATTTGAATTTGTTGTTTCCAGTTTGGGGCCTGAAGATTGGCTTTTCTGACCAGAAACTTATCTGTTTTTCCAAGCGTATCCCCTGATCAAAGGGAGGATAATTTTTACATCTCCACTTACAACCTTGGCTTAATAGAATAATAAGCAAACTAATAGTATGACATAGGGAAGCCAAATGTTTTGCTTGTAGCAATGGGACCCATTCTTCTGTAGGGAATTAGTCCAAAATACCATTAGTTGAAACTGTTTTCAGATAGCCTGCATAGTAGAATATTCCTATCACTGGAAAGTGTTTACAATGTCTTAATGTCAGGGACACATCCTTGCTACAGGAGAAATTTCCTGTTCAGTCTTTGCATATGGAGCATTATACTGGTAATGTTTGCATTTAGTTTCTGTTATGAAATTCATTGCCTTGTTGAAGAATCTTCCCTGGGGTGGGAGTAATAGGACGCTGCCTGTTGCATGGAAAAATGTCTCTTCTGTTTCCTTCTGTGCTGCAAATGGCTCTTCCTACTGGCTCACTAAAAAAACTTAGAAAAGGCTTGTCTGGGATGATGCATATATACATTAATACACTCTTTAATGGTGTGATCCATTTCCTAGACTGTGATGGGGAACAGTGGCATTGACACTGTATGTACACAAAATAGTGTGGTCCAACTGCTCTAAAAATGTTGTAGTTTTTGGTTTCCTTTAAACTGCATGCTTTTTAAATGCTTAAATCATAAATAAAATGATCAGATTTTCTATCCTTATTTACACTGCTATTTTATATTTGCACTGTTGTGTATCTTTTAACTGTAAATAAACATTTCATTTCAGTTATGCATTAACAACAGGGCTTGCCTCTACAACAGTACAGTACCTTTAAATCATATTTTGCCTTGCAGAATTCCCTTTTTAATTAGAAGAACAGTCTGCTGCTATGGTGTTGCACTGGGAAGTGATAAAGAATGGAATTTTGCATGGGAAATGTATAACCATACCGACTCCGTTGAGGAAGATGACGATATCCTGCTCTATGCCATGAGCTGTGCCAAAGAGTCATGGTTACTTTACAGGTGACCTTGATCAAAGTATATATCTGTGTATGTAGAAGTAAATAATAAGAACAAAAATAGTTTATTGTGCAAAGCTGGTGGAAGTTTACCTGCCACAGAAGCATGTGTCTTGTCAACCACTGGTGAAGTTTTAAAGGGTTTTGTTAGGGAGCAAGTACGAAGAATGGGACAAACACAAATAAACAATCCTTCTGCAAAGACAATTTGTGGGTCATCAGGTCTTAAGTCCTGACTCCACGTGGGCCAACCCAAAAGTTAAGACGTATATCAAAGGGCCTTGTCCAAATGTGTCCAGAGCACAGTTTGGAACACTGTGTTTATTTTCTTTTACTGGCATTTATGTCTTTGTCAATAAAATGATGTTGGATTCTCTAATTGGTCATGTTTGTATTACTTGAAGCATTTGTTAAGGGATGAAATTTTGGCAGTGATGGTCTAAAGAATTATAATCTAAACATTCACATCAACTCCATGGGTCTAAAGGTGTACAGGTAGCATCCTTCCAGCCACCTGCTCCAGTGTGGTGGTCATTTGGGAAGACAGAAAAATATGATTGAGAATAAGACAAGAAATGTTGCAAAGAGATGCCCAACCAGCCATACTAATTTCCTCCTTAAAGTACAATCCTTTATTTCCTTTTTCTTGGACAGGCTAGCACCATTCCCTGATAAATCAGGCAGTTGTGATGAGCTTTTTCCTCAATGTACATTAGTAGCTGATAAGGCGATCTGTTTTTTGAATTGCCACCCAGGGAGTGTTTTGGGGTGAAAAATGTTAAGATGTGCTTTTCCTGGCCCCCACAATTCTTTGTCCATTATGTTAGGCATAGTGGTGGCATGCAAAGGGGAGAAACCCAGCTCAACTACTCTACCCATAAAGCAGCTGCCTGCAAGACCCTATGAGAAAATAACTCTAAAAGGGTTCATTTGGAAGTAGGAGTGTGCAAGGTAAAACATTGAGGCAACAAAGAGAATAATTACTTTTCAGTATGTTCAGGCACTGCCACTGACATAATTAGATGACACTTCTTGAAATACTTCTGAAATCCTGCCTTAGTCCTCATGAAAATCTCATTGAATCTTGTTATAGGGGACCCTGTAAACAGGTAGTTTTTGTGTAAAAGTGTCTCACTGCTGGAATACTCTGTAGGCTCCATCTGTGTCACAGTGAAGTCAACTGCCTGAAGGTGAGGAGAGTCTGCCCTTCCACAAGTCTGTTTGGTAGGAGCAGTTGTCTTTCTGATGCAAAGATAAGAAACACATCTATGACTATTTGATATTCTACACCCTCACTTTACTAGGAAGTGAAGAGTCAGTGTGCAAGAACTAATGTTAAGGACAAAACCCAAGCTGAATACACAGCTTAGAGTGACACCAGTTTTGGTATGACCTTCCACATGCTGATATTTGTTGAGATAGGAATTTTTGTGAACTGGATTATATTTCCAGATTGCAATATTGTATACTTCCATTGTAAAACAGCAAGTGAATGGTTCATTTCTTTCCTGACTTTCTAACAGATACTTGCAATATGGACTCAGTGACACATTATTTTCTTCCAATCGTACTTCAGTCATCATCTCACATGTAATGACTAAGGATATTGGGCACCGTATAGCCTGGGAATTTGTTACAGAAAATTGGCCAGTTTTAAGTCAAGGGTAAGCAACAAGTTTTGGCTTCCTTTAATTTCTGTGGCTCTTAGGCTTCTTCCTCTATCTTTATGTTTGAGCTGTAAAATTCAGGTGCAGATTTTCCTTCCAGTGATGGCTATTTGTAATGATTGATTCAATTAAGTATGCAGAGTAGAGTTTTCAGAGGATTCCATTCTGATCAGGGTTTAATGCCAAAGAATAGCTCATAAAACACCCAAGACTTTAAAAATTAGTCTATTCATGCCTGTTTCTATGCTTTTACATACTCCTGGGAATTCTGACTCTAGAAGCAGGTTTAACCACTAGGATTTTACAAGTGGGTGTAAATGCTGTAAATTGTGGGTGTAAAATGCTGAAGTAAAATCCTCACCTTTTTTCCAAAGAGAGTATGTAGAGGTGGGCTCTTAGAGCATGCAGACATGCAAGAGCTGCTAGGACCAACTGCAGTGTTATTCCCTGACTTAGGGAATCTTAACCTATCACCAGCCTACCTGCACTGCTGTAGGGAAACTGCAGGTGAGCTTGGGCTATATGTTTTGAGCAAAGCAAGTATTTTGATGTCTGTTTGAAGACTCCCTCTCTCTTTGGCAATTATGAAAAACAGCAGGGCTGTGACAGAGTACATTCCAGCTGCTTTTGATGGCAGAGGAGGCCATTGTGATCCATTAGAGGCAGCATAACCAAAATCAGTCATTTAGGAGCATTCAAATACGTAAATTATTGCTAACACTAGAAAAGGCAAGTTGTAGCAGATTTGGGTCATATCGACTTGTTCCCTTACAGAGCTTTTCTGTGTTCTAAATTGATGAGAAATTTGCTGGGAAGTTGCCCCCTTATTTTCAAACTAAAAAAATAGTGCAAGTGTTTATTTATATGCCACCCTCAAGACAGCAAAAGGAACACCAGCTTGTTAGATAAATTACTGCTTAGCCTTTTTGGCTGTATGGGCTCAGAGAGGTTATCTGTTTCAAGGAAAGATTTCACATTACCAAAGTACAAATACCAGATCTTACTGGTAAATGAAAATGAACGATAATTATTGTTTGTCATGCAGCTCAAATGTCTAAATGAATACTAATGGTAGTTCCTTAAAAGAAGGAAAACAGTCCATAGTTACAAACTTCAGCTTAGTTGGTATTTGCGGCATAGTAAATGCTCACTGAATAGTGTGAGTATTTTCAAATGAGATGAAATTTAGTATATTTGCTAATGTGGTATTTGAAGGACCTTTATCTCAATTTTACAGATATGGGCATGAATTATTGCACGTGGCACTAAAAGTCATGGGAAGATTTGTCAAAACAGATGTACAGATCCAAGAGGTAAACCAGAGAAGCATTTAGTCTCAACTTCATTGCCAGTTTGTAAATACAAGTTTTTGTTCTTTAAAGAAATCGTTGAACATAATGTTGATGTCTTCCAAACTTTCAGTTTTGGAGCAGAGTGGCCCCAAATTCTACCAAAACTGTTGCATTTTCCTCAATAAAATCTGTCTGTAGAGACAACCTCTGCCATATCTACTGAAAATGTACCAACATTTGGACTGCTGGCCTGTTGCGTTTTCATACTGATGTCTGTTTAATTTCTTATATTGTTCAATCACTGCTTCCCCAAAATATTTATTTACTATTCTTCAGTCCTCTCTTGTCTTTTACCTTTTAGACTGATGAGCAGGATTTCTTGTTCTGTGATTGTAGAACAGGCAGCACAAAAGGATTCTTCTACCCAACTAGTCCTAGACAGTGTGGTACCACCAGTACCAATAAGGTTGGCTGCATTTGAAAGGATTTTTAGAGGAACAGCAAAAGGGCACATTCTTGATATGTAAGGAGATTTCCCAGTTAGTGTAAATCAGTAACCTTGCCCCACCCCTTCTTTAGTCTCAGTCACCTGTCCCTTTTCTGTGCACCTCTGTCTAAAGCACCTGTCAGGCACACAATTGCTTGCTGCAAGTGAAGTTACATGTGAACTAAGCTCATGTGTTTATTTCTTCAGCTGCAGGTTTTTTACAATGCTACTTTGGAAGAGGATGAAAGAGAGGCTGTTACTATGCTACTGGAATCTGCAAAGCTTGAAAATATTGAAAGGAGAAAACTACTAAGCAAAGTTGCCAGCTGGTTAGAGAATAATGTAGATGATTGACTTGGAAAAAAAATTCCAGTATTTTATATGTGATTCACTATCATATTGGTTTTCATTATAAGCAGTAATTAAAGGTAAAACACATTTTTATGAGTCCTGTGGCTGTCTCACTGTAAAGTCTGGGTAAAATAATTCACAAAAAAAATCAAGGATTTAGGAAAAGAAATTATAAACATATTGGCATCTTATATCTAAAATATTTTTATGCTGAATGAGGTCTTAGGGATGCATTGCTAATAATAATCTAACAAATAGATGCATTCCTGAATCCTTTGGGGGATTTCTTCTGAATAGCCAAATGAAAGGTGTGCTGCATGTTTGCGGCAAAAACACATAAGGAAGCCGAGTAAGTTTATATTCTGTTTTGTTTCATTTGTACAGTGATCTATAACCTGTCTCCACGTCTATATTTTTAAATTGCAAAGATGACAATAATTTAGAACAGTTCTGTGAAACATGAACTTCAGGATTACTACAGACCTGTAGAGAGAAAAGGACGAAAGAATCCTCAAATTGTAATTTTAATTAAGAAATTAATGCCTTGTCATTCAAACTTTTTTTCTCGGCATATCTGTACTTAACATATCTACATTTATGTTTGATTAGGAACTGCTTTTGAAGAGCCCCTGCTGCTTGTCTCCGTTTAGCAGGCTTCAGCCCCCAGAATGGTCTTGGAGTGTGTGAACTGGATTATTTTGGGATAAAAGTTATCTAGGAGATGATGAGCTCCTGGCGTGAGACATTTGATGGTCATTTTGTCCGTGGCACTAGTGTGCAACTAGTCTACACTAACCCTTCTGGAACATTGTAGCAGCAGAGAACAAACCGACAGGGCCCCCTACGCGTCCAAAGGAGACGGGTTTATTAGAAATCGCACTCTTTTTTTTATACCTTTTATCTCCACCCCACATAACCGAAACACACCCGAGGCCCAACAGAACTCAACAGAAGGAAAGCAGCGATTGGCTGGCCCAGCCGGAGTGCTGCTGGCCGCGCGTTCTACCATCCAATCACCTTTCTGCTTATACGCTGTCCACGCGTCCTTCCAGCCAATCACAATCTCACTTCCAGCTGTCACTCATCCTTCCCTCCCCTCGCTCCTGACCGCCTCTCACCCTCAGCCGGCTCCCACCCTCCGGCCTGCTGCTGTGCCTTGTGGTGAGAGTAAGCCTGAAACTGCTGCAATTATAACCCCACATCCTACAGAATGTCGCTGTTCTGATTGCGCTGAGGTGCTCGCTGATCACAGAACCACTGGATGTGCTGAGTTAGAAGGGGCCCGTCAGAATCATAGAGCCCAACTCCCTTGCTGTAGATACAAGGTTAATCACCTTGCTTACACAGCGTTTCGGAGGTGATAGACAGATTTCAGTCCATTAGTATTAGCAAAGTGCATTAGCTTGTGCTCAAATGAAGCATGCTCCGTCCATGCAAATAATTTATTTGTAGGATAACAGTATTGTTAGAAATGAAGGCCATAAAAATTCGTGCTAAATAATATATAGTGTGTATAAGATTATAATGTAGAAATGTATAACATGATTTTAAAACCAAGCCAGGCGCGCTGCAGCAGGCCACGCTTATCTGATCTCCCCCTCGGAGAACAATAAGCGTGGCTAGGTCCATTTACAACCGAAAGGACTTGGCCGAGCTCTAGATGGCCCATGATCTTCGTCGATCAGCACCTGATATGGATCTGGGACTCAATCAGAGATGCCGGGAAGCCCATTCAGCCACCCCGACACGGACAGGAAACCTTTTCAGAAGGTCGAGCGCCGGACCCGCATACCAAGTTTTGCAATAAACTTTGCCCGGGGATACAAAAATCCCTATAAATATTGGACTCCAGAATCTGCTGGTGTGGACAGGGGGACCAGTCTGCTGGACTGTCACTCTGCCACCCACACCGGTGTGCTTGCTCTTTTATTGTGGTTTTCTCGTTTTTTTGGTGATGGGATTGTTTTAATAAATCTGTTATTATTTTATGCTTTTCTCGCATTTCATTTATAACAGTATGATGATAATATTACAGTACTGGTGATCAGTTAACGTTATGGATCAGGAAACACTATTATGTGGGAATGCAGGAGACAAAATAAGTTAGAATACTGCTCTATAGAATGACAAAAAAAACCCCCTCCAGACATTTTAATGCAAAACAAAGGAGTTTTCACTGGCATCCTCTAAATACATTTAGGAAAAATGCTGCTATGATGACTGCACTGAATGTTCAGTGTTCTCCATGAATTTTTTCCAAAGAAAAATTCAATCTATTTTGAGACTGCTTGAGAAGCCCTTTACTGTATGGGCATTACCAGCTGGTGAGACGAGTTTGTGCTGGAAACAACTGACCTCTTAGCATTTGATCTAGTTAAGGATAATGCCAAAGAAAATTGCATGCATTCTTGCAAGTCTTCCTCAGCTTGACTGAGAAAGCAGAGGAAGTTATTAAGGCTGTGGTGAATTACAGGGGTTTTATCATAGAATCTATAGGATGGTTTGGGAGTGACCTTAAAGATTATGTAATTCCATGCCCTTGTCATGGAATGGGACACCTTCCACTAGACTGGGTTGCTCAAAGCACTGTCCAGCCTGGCCTTGAACACCTGAAGGGATGGGAAGTCCACAGCCTTCTTGGGGAACCTGTGCTAGTATTGAAGCTGTTTTGCTTTAGCATTTTCTGTGATTTCCACTAGGTAATCACTGGCCCTGTGTGTCTCATCATACGAGTTAAGCAAAGCTCAAGAAACATCCCATAACTTCAGCCTACACCTAGTAGGTTCAAACATTTCTCTCCAACCATGAGCAACCACACTGCCTTTCTAATCAGTCTTCCATGCTTTTGTCACCTTTTTCTTCATCCTACTGAACAAAACTTTAATTTGAACTGCCAATATATAAAAAATTTGTAGAAGAATTTAAAATAAGAAGTTATTTTCAAATAATGCCTCCTGACTATATGTTTCAGAATTTCAGTGTAGTTTTCATGGCAGAGGCAGAATGGTGAAGGTGATTGCCAGGCAAGCTGCCTGAGTAGGAGCAGATCTAAATCACTTCCAGAATCCACACACTTGCACTTGACATTTGGCATTTATCAGTGGCAGCTCTTGCTGCTGTTGAGTACAAGCTGAATGCTGAGGTTTGGAGAGTGGCAACTGGGAAATACAGCAAGAGAAGAAGAGGTGCATGGGAGGAGTCCGGGGAAAGTTGGGAAAGTTGCTTTGTTGCAGACAGAAGTGGGGTGAAAGAAAGTTCATTGGAAATGAATATGAGAACATCAGGAAATCAGCTTTAATTGTACTTCTGCAGACTGTGTAAGTGTTATAGGGCATATAGTTGTGAAGGTGTGCATGTATGGAGCAATTTCCAGTAAAAATAGATGTGTCATTGATTGATAGGATGCATTCGGTAGGCCCTGAGTGGGGAAAAAAGTAGATATCATATGAAAAGATCAGATTTTTGCTTTAAGTCCTGCTCTCTGCCTTGAGAATGTGGAAGTCAAAAAGTTACACTTATTCTGCCCATACTGTATGTATGTGTGACAGGGCAGGAGACTCATGAGCTGGCAAGAATGCACACCATGCCCAGTGGAGAGAGAGATTTTAGAGCTGTTTTAGTCAGGGTTCAAGAGCACCAGCCAACTTTTCCTCTGCATCTCCTGGCACAGTTGTCTTTCTTCCCCACTCTGGCTGTGCCCCCTTTTCCCTCCTGCCACCCTGAGAAACCTCTCAGGCAAGTGAGGAGAAGGCAGCTGGTTGTGGGGCCTGGGTGGCCAAGGCACAAACTCCATGTCATCTTGGCTGCACTGATGGCACATTGATCGGGAGCAGCCTGCTGCTTCTTTCAGGGTTGTTGGAAGTCCCAGGAGAGTGAGTATAGGGCAGTGAGAGGGGATGTGGGCTAAAATGCCAAAAAACAAACTAAGATGTGGCCTTGCTACATTTCTGCTGTGCAGTGACTCACAAAACATAAAAGGAGCTGTCATCTCTGCATCTCCTGTCTCAGAGGTGTAGAGGCTCCTCCAGAGCCAGGTGTGATGTATGGACCCAGAGTCTTGGCCAAACTAATGGTACTTTGGTTCAGATTCCAAAGGAAGCAAAGGTCTAGACCATGACCAGGCTAAAACTTCTCTAGTTCCAACCTGTTCTCTGGCAGCCCATGCAGGAAAAGGGTGACATTGTGAGCATTAATGCTATAAACTTGGAAACTGGAAGTATGTGATTAACACAGCAAACAGACTCATTTGTCAAGGAACAAAGGGAGTGTGGGTACAAGGAGTCTCACCTTTACCTTTTCCATCACTTGTAATCTGACTGTGAGCCAACTGCTTTATCCCATAAATAAGACAGCCTATGTGAGCCTTCTCTCAGCTATCTGCTAGCTAAGCAGCTAGTGGCATTGGGGTGATCTCCACTGGAGCTAGGACAGTTCTCAGGGTTGCTTCTCAAGGTTGAAACACCCTTTACCCAATCCACTGGTAAGTGACCAACATCGTGCATTACCTTGTATCATAGCACACTGAGACTGTGCATTGGTAACTTTGAATCATTACTGTATCTTCTGTGCAGTAAATAACAGAATGAATCCATTGTTAAACAACCATTTGATAAGTTTCACTTTCACAATATCTTACTTCAGTAAAACCACTGTTTCTGCTGTGGTTCTTTAAGTTGTGGAAATCTTCCCTGCATCAGAGGGACTGTGGGCTCTGGTCTTTCGGGGGTCACTGTCATTCTTTGTGATGGGATGAGACAAGGACTGAGTGGGCAGGGGAGGAGGCTGACCTTGGCTGGCTGTGGGATACCCATTGTGATGGAGGAAGAACATGAGGTGGAGATCACTCACCGACTATCATCAGGGCCATGTTGCAGTTAAGGAACGGCACTCCCTAGTTTAGTGCTCCCACTGAGACTCCAAACCACATGCTGCCTGCTCACTCCCTCTTTCCTCCTCCCTCTGCAACTTGATGGAGAGAAGTGGAGGCACAAGAGGCAAAGATTACAGGTTGAGATATGAACAATTGACTGCAAACAGCAATGAGATATGAAAACAACAGTAACAGGAACAATACTAATGACTGACAGTACAAGAAAGAGGCAAAGATTAACATAGAAACACTACCTGACCTGTCCTTCCACTGACCCTGGAAGGGACATTCTTCTCTTCCGAAAAGGCTCCCTTCCCTGTGGGAAACAAGAAAAGCCTTACAGAATAAGGACCTTTTTCACCTTTGTTAAATCCTGTTCACTTTTTTTCACCGAAAAGCACTCTGGGAGGTGTTCAGCTCCGGGTCGGATGGGTGGGTTGACAGTTGCCTGGTGCGTGAGGTGGTGCTCAGCTGGGGAGACACATGGACACTGTGTGACCAGAGAGCTGGTTGGGTAAAGGGACATGTGAACAGTGACAAAACAGTGGCAGGTAGCAAATGAATGCTTATCTCGGCGATTGATAGAGACAGGACTCCATTGCTTGCATGCAAGAAGCTGATTTATTGATTCCACAGATCAGTTTATATAATCTTACAACAGCTAAAATCAGTAACAATCACAACATTTATGTTTCTTAGTAACATTGCTTAATCATAGGGCTGCATAGACTCATCCAGGCACTTACAGTTTTGCATGATTCCTTTCAAACAAAGCATACCAAGCACACTGTTATCTTTTGCTTTCTCCTTCAGGGTTCAACTTTTTGTTGCCAAGGCTTCAGGCCTACCAGAGTTAAAATATCCATGTTGATTACAAGCTGAGCAATACATTCAGTCCTGCTCCCCAGCTGTATTCCCATATGCTTATTTTGGTTAAGTTTCAGTTAAATTTCCAGTATAAAAAGGCTTGGTTCTTTACAATTAACTATCTTCTTTGGGGTAAACAGGGAGGTCAGTGTGTCTTTGCTCCCCGTTGCTACGCTTCCCCTGTCCCTGGCAATGAGGTGGTGGTGGTACAGAATAGCACCCATAACATTAGTGTCCTGGACATGCCCCCTCCTGGTTATTGCAAAAATTCCCTCCTGGAACCAGGACAGGGCAAAATGGCCTTCTCTTGGGGAGAATAATTTGATTTGTTGCTATTAAAATAGATGCCTAATATTTGTTGTCCATTAAAACAGCCTTTGATAGTGAGAAACAAAACCAAAAATGAACCATCCTCCCACCCTTCCTTTTTTCCCAGGCTCGTCTTCATTCCCAGCTCTTTCACCTCCGCTCCTTGAGTAGACCAGCGGGAAGGAGGAAAACGGATTGAGGTCAGTCCCGAAACGCTCCTTTCTGACATTCCTTCCTCCTCACTGTTTCTCTTGCTGCAGCGCGGGGTCCCTGTCACAGACCGCAGTTCCTGCCGTGAACATCATCCACCTGCCCAGCCGTGCTGCTCTCCCGGTGCCTCCCCGCAGCCGCCGCTCACCTCGGCTCTTGCACCGCCGTTCCTGCCGCTGAGGTTTCCCCTCGCTCCTCTGCTCGCGGGCCCTTTCCTCCGCAGGCTTCCCCCAGGCTCCGCCCGCTGGGCTGCGGGGCTGCAGCCGGCAGGGGAGACACCGGGGCCGCCCTCACGAGGTGCGAGCGACCCGGGCGACACGGCAGGGACCCGC
>VXBB01022696.1:111147-123039 GCA_013399915.1 Illadopsis cleaveri
CCCGGGCGACACGGCAGGACCGCGAGGCAGGCGAGTGTGGGCGCAGCGGGGAGGGAGCAGGGGCAGGGGGGCAGCTCCCGGCGGCAGCCCCGCACCGTGGGGCTCAGGGAGATGGGAATGTGCCCCCGATGTCGAGGAAGCTCTGTGGGCACGAGCCGCGAAGGCGATGCGGTCACATCTCTGCTTCGGGTTCTGTCGCACGGCGTGGGTCTGTCTGTGGGAGATGGAGCCATGAGGGGTGTGTCCGCAGCTGCAGATCCTCCGGCAAGGAAGATTTGCAGCCTTCTCTGGACAAAGGGAGTTTGCTCTCCCCTCGTGCCTCGCACAAGCCTTGCACGTTCTCTTCTGGCCATCTCGGCCACTAAGATCATCTCCCGGACTTTCATGTGCTTCTTCCCTGTCTGTTCCGCCCCTTCCACCCCCACTCCGTCATTCCCAGTGACTTGCCGATTTAAACACGCAGGAAGAGGCAAAAAGACCAGATAAACCTCTTTGTTTGGAAAAAAAAAATAGGGTAAAGGGAGGGGGAAGAAGAGGAAGGAAAAATTAGTTGTAAAATGGGAGGAACAGCACTCTGCCAAAATTCTAAC
Source organism: Illadopsis cleaveri (assembly GCA_013399915.1). Taxonomy (NCBI): domain Eukaryota; kingdom Metazoa; phylum Chordata; class Aves; order Passeriformes; family Timaliidae; genus Illadopsis; species Illadopsis cleaveri. The sequence goes on from VXBB01022696.1 coordinate 111,738, forward strand.
AATTAAATCATAGAGATCCAAAGAACTGTTTGCAATAGGACAAGAACATCACAGGTCAATTATTTACACTAAAAAACGGTTTTTTTCCTCTTCAGCTGTCCCATTTGTCTCGCTGTAGGTGCTACTGAGCACATTGCAGGTAGAGTGTGTTGGGGTGTTTGAAGAGCAATTAGCCTGACCAGGAAGCTCAAAGAAAATGTAACACATCTGCTCCCCTGCACTTCCCTCACCCCGGGTAGGGACATTTGTATTGTATCTACCCAGGTGTATTTACACTCCCCTGCTCATGGGGGGAAGACTTGTCCCTATAGGAACCACTAGGAGTTTTACCTCTGAAATCAATCTCTCTAAATGTCACCTAAGATTCTAATCCTCCTATGTTTGCATCCTTGTAGCCTGACACCCACCCAGCAGAAGTTTTTCTGAGCAGATTGCAGGCTACATATTATCATGTATACCATGATAAACAAATACAACTCATGCACAAGCAATTCAGAAAAAGTTCAGGTATACCAGTATAATTAGCAGAATGGAAAGAGATATTAAGCATAAGATGGTTTAATTGCAATTTTTATACTGATAGACTTAATTTCTGTTCTCTTCATCAAGCAGAATATGTGATGCCTTGGGAAGGCTGACCTGAAGCAGAGACTNAAACTTAAGGCATCATATGGAGAGAGAAGAACCTTGAAAAAAATTATGAGAATGAAACTGGTTGTAGGGTTTTTGGATTTAGCTTGTTGTTATGTAAGTACCCAGGAGATGGTGATTTTTTTTTCCCCTTGAGTGATTTCTGGTTTATTTTTCACAATAAAACCCTCCAAAACCACTCTGTGAAGCAACATGAAGATGTAGCAGCATTTGCATCACCTAGCTAACGTCTGATGCTTGAATGATGTATCAACTTACGGGTTTAAAAATGTTTGGAGGGAAGGAAAAATATGGTAAATAAAAAATCTACTTGCCTCTATCTGGGTTATGAAATACCTCAGAGAATGGGTGGATACAGCTGATTAAGGTGAAAAGACATGTGGGGCTGTTTGTCTAAGCCACAAAAGGAGAATTTATAAGACCTGACAGTTTCAGATGCTTATTAGGATTTAGCTGTGTTCTAGAGAAGAATATGAAAGCCATTAGTGATTACAGGATGCTGAAAATTGGTATCTGGAGGTATCAGGAGAAGGCTGAGTTGTCTGCAGTAGTGCAACAAATAAACTTGAAAGGCAGCAAGCTGAAACATGAGCTTGCACTTCATTTCAGTAATTGGGGAGGATATTTATTTTTGACTTCTGGAAACAGTGACTAGAATCAAGAACATTTTGTCTAAAATGGTAAAATATTTCCTTACTACATCCATGTCCTAAAAATATATCACTTTTAAATTTTTTAAAAATAAAAAATGCAGTAGTTTATGACAAGATATTTTTCTTTATTTAAGAAAAAATAAAAATAAAAGGCTCTAAGAAATACATTTACTGTGTTGTTCACAGATGCAAATGAGAAATTCGAACTCTCATTCCAGTTTATCCAATTTCTTTATTCCCATTCATTGTGCTAAGTATTATATAAAAGCCATAATTAATGAGACAGAAAGTGTGAGGTCCTTTAAGACAGTTACCTGGCACTGTCTTCAGCCTGCTTCTCTGGGGAGCACTGTTTTGGTGATTTGTCTTCTGTTTCAGTCTCTCTGGGGCTGATGTCATACTTCCACTATCAGAGGAATTGTGCAGCAGGAAATTCAGGCTGTGCTGTTCCCCTCCTCTCTTTGGTAAGTAAAGTTTAAGATTATGGAGACCCTCCCTGTTCTCTTGCTGTCTGCTCTGAACTGAGCACACACCTTACAGGTTTTCAGATGGTAGGTAAGTACCTGGCAGATCTCTTCTGCCTAATGCATGACAGCCAGAAGTTGCGCATGATTTTATAATTAACTGTTTAACTGCAGCTACAGGAGCCCTCACTTCAGATACAGCAGAAACTGTCTGGGTTTGGGAGGGGGAACTCATGAGAATTTGTGTTATTTTACTTGGAGAGGGATATATTTGTTCCTCCAGATTCCTGTCAAAGAATGGCCATTGCACTGTCACCATGTTTGTCAGGGTTGTGGTAAACCAGCTGAGTTACAAGAGATGAGACCTATTTCTTCATCTGGTTTGTATTTCCTACCTGGCTTCAAGGCTGTCCTCTGAACACACATGCACATTCATGGCTGAGAGAGGAGGCATAGAATAGATGCCAAGTGGTTTTTCCACAGCTCTACAGTTCAGTTCATGATTGCTCTGAGAAAGATTAATTTATTCCCATTCTCAATTCGGCTGATATCAGATGTCCTGTAGAAATTCCAAGATCTATACTTGAATGTGCCACAAAATTGACTGCTGGTTCCTGAGTGCACAGACATCTCTGCAGAGCTAGGCTGTGAGGAATGTGGGACTATTGCAATAGGTTTATAATCCATGAGTGCTGAGGGGGATTAAAGCTGTAGGGGCAGCATCTCATCTTGCCCTGGTGAAGGTGATGAACATGCTCACATATCTCAGCCAGAATGTCTCCAGTGGCACAAACAAATACAATTTGAAAACAGTGTGGATTCACTCTGGCAAGCCCTGCAGAGGCTTTAGGCTGCTGAGATCAAACAGCCTGATGTATGTGGAGTGCTGGTCACCACATTTCACACCAGCTGAAACATTTAGCTGCGTAATCTGCAGGAATCATAAACAGAAATATTAAATTCTTGAAAAAACAGATATAGGAAGATATTTCTTTTATGAGAATCATAAACAAATGTAATTCTTTCCAAATCCCAGAAACTTCTGAAACTGTTCTCTGAGCAGAAATATCTGTGTCATGGATAAAACTCTTAGTATAACACAGCCTCTGATTTTCTTCCTCCCTTACTCCGCTTTTAGCCTGGTTGACTGTTTCAAGTCTCTGTGCTGAAATTGCCAGTTCTTAGCCATACACTGTAGCCACAATGGGATGTTCAGCTGTGGGTGATCACCTCCGGAAAAGGTGTATTCAAAAGGCATGGGACAGCACAGGTTTTGGTGGAGGAAGAGTGCAGTTGGTAGTTATCCATTAGAGATGAAATTTTTATGGAAGAGACCAGTGTTCAATGTGTTGCCCCCGGGTTAGCACTACAGTCAAACTAAAAAAAGTAGAAGAAAAAAATCTGTTTCATGACTAAGAATACTTTCCTTTGTATAATTAGGTTCTCCAGACTTCATAGTAGATGTCTGTGTCTCCCTTATTTCCATCTCTCCGCAGAACACACTGTGGAGGATAATCAGTCCTGCTCACTTTCCTAGACACATTCTGATTCATTTTTTGTTATCTCTCCTGGAAATTAAAATTCAACATTATATACTTAAAGTATATGTATGTGGAGACAGAAATCTGCTACTTTCTCTGTGTAGGATATTTTTGCTGAGGTGCAAGGGCATTTGGAACACATCTGTTAAACAAGATGCTTGCTCTTTTCTGTTAGTATTTAAAATGAGGTCTCTAATTTAGTGTGTTTGGTTCTAGGTAACTGTTAGGACTTAGTTGTCGAAGCAGTCAAATTTTTACATCACCACAGGACACATGGAAACTGCATGCTTACATTGGTAGCTGCTGATGGCTTATCTGCTTCTGAACCTGGCATGCTGTGAAAAACCAGCCATGGATGACAATCATGCATACTCATAAAGTGCTTTAACAATGCTAGATTTATGGTTGCACTCAAGAGGAAATGTGGGAAGCAAATCCTTACAAGGACTCCAACTTGAGTGCAAATGAAAAGCAATACTCACCTTCTTTAGAGTGTTGTCCTTCATTATTTATCCATTTGTGGACCCCTAACAAATTTCCAGTAGGAAAGCAGGCTGCCCCATCCAGTAAATATCAATTGTCTGGTAATAGAATTCCTTTTCTAGCTCTACAATGATACTCAAGTCCCAGAACTAAAACAGTTGCTGTCAAGCCTCCTATTGTGAACAGTGTCACGTCTGTCATTCTTCAGTTTACTGAAGAGAACAGGAACCCCCTCTGAAACAGGCTGAAGGCTGTTTCACCTCTCTAAAAGACATCCCCTCCAGGTAATACAAAGTCACTCTCTTCTGGCTTCTATTCTCACTTTGACTGTCTCCCCGCAGCAAGTGGCTGCAAGAGAGGAAACCTAAGGCTTGGACTCCTGCTTATCTCAGAGAGGTGCTGATCCTTCGGCAGCGGTGAAATCAAGATCTTCTCTGGAACAGAGTTGGGGCAACAGTCCTGAAGTACGGGGTAAACTAATAGAGACCACTGTGCTACCTTTCAGAGGTAATAGGAGAGACTGGGCAGCACGTGGGGAAGGGTTGGAGGAACTATTCAATATTTTCATTGATGACATGGATGAGGCTATTGAATCTTTCATTAGTAAATTTGCAGACGACACTAAGCTGGGAGCGTGTGTCGACCACTTGGAAGATAGGNCTGACAGAACGAGAGGACACAGTCTTAAACTGCATCAGGGGAAGTATAGGTTGGATATTAGGAAGAAGTTTTTCACTGAAAGAGTGATTAAATACTGGAATGGTCTGCCCGGGGAGGTGGTGGAGTCACCATCCCTGGATGTGTTTAAAAAGAGACTGGATGTGGCACTTGATACCATGATCTAGTTGAGGTGTTAGGGCTGGGTTGGACTTGATGATTATGAAGGTCTCTTCCAACCTACACATTCTGTGATTCTGTGATTCTGTGAACTCCAGAAATCTTAAATTATTTCTGGTTGTGTTTGGTGTTAAAGTCTGAGACGCTGGTACTGTACATATTGCATAAAACTTTTTAACTAAGTATCGGCACAAGGTTGGTAAGAGGTAGCTAATATCCATCCTGAACCTATGTTGATGGCAGAGAGGTGATGGATGGCATTTGTAGGATAGACTCAACCCACGGACCTCCCTGGGTACTTTGTTAGCAGAGTGCGTGATGTCCTGTTTTCTATTACACCCAAAAGGTCCACATTCTATTTTATTAAAAAGAATCTTTAGCAAAGAAGTGAGATTCAAAAGCCAAGCAGCTTACGTTTATTCTGTGTGTTGGAATCTCCGGGAAGGACACCGTGGATGCGCGGGCAATGTCGGGACGGCCGCAGCGGGCCCCGGGCGCACGGCTAGAGCAGCAGCGCCACCTGCGGGCTGGCGCGAGGACTGCGTGCGCGCCGCGCCCAGGAGCCGCGCGTGGCAACGGCCCTCCCGAGCTCGAGGTGACCTAAACACCGGCGGCTTTCCGGCGTGTGCTTTGCGAATTATGGAGTGGCTTTGGTGATGCAGCTTCTGTATATGCTCGGGATATAATTTTAATACAGTTTTAAAATCGAGCCTATTGCTGAGCTACATTTTGTTCCGCATTTGCTGCTGATTAAGAACACATAAAAGCCTTGTGTAGATATCACCTGCTTACCTTGAAACTTTAAATTACAAGTCTCTTTATATCATTGTATATATTTAGCAAATAGGTGTATATTTCAGAAGAGTGGTCAAATGAGTGATCTCATGGAAGAAAACTGCAAGAAAAGCTATTTTACCCAGGAAACATCTGCAGAAAAAAAAGTGTCTCCTGCTAAGGACTGCTCAATAAGACACAAAAAATTGGTATGACTTCTCCAGTACTATTTTATTATCAATACACTTACAATTGCCTTCAATTTCTTCAGTCATTACAAAAATAAAGAGCTAGAGTCAGGAGGAAAATACCAGTAACAACAACAGTGAAATGGGTCAAGTTTGTAGTGTAGAGATTTGGAGGGCCAAGAGCAATTCTAAGTAAGTAGATAAATAGAAGAGTAGTCTTAGAGAAAGGACTATCACCATACCTTATTATTCTTTTGAAACTTAAAATTGCATTGTTTACAGTAGTGAATGGTGATGATGCTGAAAATTACCCCCGAATCCAAAGCAGACATACCTGAATAGGGTACATGAGATTGCCCTGTACATTTTCAGGAGGATGCAGCTGAAGATGCACAGCATCAACCACCTTGTAAAAAAGTGCACTCAAGTGCATGGATATTTCTGTATCACGTTTCAGCAGAATGGGCTGAACTGCCACTGCTTTCCCCTGAGAAACTGTGAAAACGCTCAATTGTTTGTGGAAAATCACTGTGGACTCTGAAAGGAATGACACCCTCCAGGGAAGCTAAGAGATGGCAAGGCAACTCCATTTACATAACAAGAGAAAAAGATTGATTTGTATGTATTTTTTTGCCTTTACATAATGAATGACAAGTGTATGGTCAAAGTTCACAGTCATTGTCCAAAGGCAAATTGTTTGACATGATGCTTATGTTTGTTTGCAGTGACTTTAGAAATATCTGTCAACATACATGGACTGTCTGGAATGGTAATACACAGAGATAATACTTTAGCTTCCAAAAGTATTCAGCAGTTTTAGCTAATTGCAAACATGAATTCCACAAAATTGGCAGAAAAATGCATCCTTCTATTTCTCAGAAAACTGTGCTCAACTGAACTTCTTTGGTTTTGTCTGTGTGTTTGGGGGTTTTTTGTCTCATACTTCTCACTTGTGGAAATGCTTGCTTCCTGTATTAGTTGCTCCTTCAGACATTTTTGTTGCCCTCAGATTATTTGGACAAAGATAATTTCTAGGCGTCTGAGGGAACAGTGAAAATAAGAGTGAATCCATTTGGGATGCTTATAATCATAAACGTTTTATGATCATTTTGCATTTTAGATGAAGCTGAAGAACAAAACACATAGTTCTGCCTCTCATGTGGCAACTTGCAAACTCCATGCTGCTGTACCAGAGTCATGTGTTCAGAGCCATGATTGTTCCATCTCCGGTCAGGATGCACAGTCGGTAAAAGGAATACTTGATTAATAGTTAGACAAGCAAGCATTTTAAACAACCTATTTGATCTTCTAAGTTATCAGGAATATTAATTTTAATGTCATTCAAAAGCCAGTGAGGACACTTGGCAGCTAATATATTATATATATTATATAGCTAATATACATAAATATATTTTCCAATTTTACTAATTACAAACTTTCTGTTATTTATTTATTTATAGCAAAAACTGGAGAAACAATTAAAATGCTTAGCCTTTCAAAATCCAGGACCTCAGGTAGCTGACTTCAATCCTGAAACTAGACAGCAGAAAAAGAAAGCATGCATGTCACAGATGAAACAAAATTTTTTTAATGAGTCCAAGTAAGATCTCTAATTTATTACTCTATTTATTTGCAAAAAATGACTGGTAGGCTGTTCAGTGAATCTAAATGAAATTAATAAAAGCATTGTATTTTGCTGAGTGATTTCTTATTACCCTGTTGGGAATAAGCCGTGGTGGGAAAACAAGATTTTTCTGTGTGACTTTAAGGGAATTTTTATATAGTATGGCATGCATTCATTTCTTAGTACAATGGCTGTTACAATTAGGATATAATGCTGGTATTTAATTTTGCTGTGAGTTTATTAAAGACAAAATGCTTATTATACAGATGTTTTCCACATGTTTGGTTTAGTCTCTGAATGTGTTGAGGCATTGTCTGAGAATAACTTTTGTTCTCTTTCACAGATTTACAAAGAAGTATGACAAACATGGCAGGCTGCTTTGTAATGGCATAGATTTATGTGATTGCCTGGAAATGGACTGCCTAGGTTGCTTCTATCCTTGCCCCAAATGCAATTCAAACAAATGTGGACCAGAATGTCGCTGCAATAGAAAATGGGTTTATGATACGATTGAGACTGAAGCTGGGGATGTGATCAGTGCACTACCATTTTTTGTCCCTGACTGATTATGTTGTTAGTTTTTGTGCCTGAACATTGTTCTTTTTTCTTCATGTTTTATTAAAGTAAATCTTGGTTTTGTGAATTGTCTCTAATGAAACATCTGGCAGTGGTGCTTGTGCTTTTTTACTGCTGCCTACTTAGCAAACTTTACCATTCCCCATCAAGTAAAAGTATGTATTTCATTCTTCCTCATCCTTGCGAGCTTTGCTGAGGCACCTGGTCAATCCTTTCTAAGTCTTGGCTCCCTAAAATTGAAGGTGTGTGAATTGTTATGGGAAGACAATTTTCTTACCCTGGGAAGATGATCTGCATTACTTGTAATGAGAATTTTTTGCTGTTTTCTCTGCTTGTTCATTTACTCAGATGTGTGACACAGCCCTTTCTTTTGTGTAGGCTTGTCCATGAGCCTTTTCATCCTGATGCATTCATTCCTCATATAGGTGAGGCAGGAGGCATTTGAGATAACACTGTTCTTTGAAACTAAGTCACTACTTTCCACGTTCTTCTGTATATTAAGCAAAAGAGAGTGGAAAGAACTCTCTCAGCGCAATTCTTTCTTGCTGCTTGCTTAGGCTGAAAAAATGAAACCAATATATTCAGTTAGCACTATTTTTTTACAGCAAATATGTGGCACATTAAACGTCCACCAGTCGTTAATTATATGCCTAAACAGAGTGGATATTTTTCATTCTTGACAGAATAGTCTCTTAAGTTCCAGAGGTTTCCTCTTCGTGTAAGACATGACAGATTTTAAATACAATAACTTACACCCCATCTTCTTATGAGGTAGGTGTTCTCATTCATGATAGGCATCCATGCCCTTTTTGAGGAGTGAGGGTCCCTCTGGATCTTGAGGGCAAGAAGACTGCAGATAGTTACAGGTGATTTCCAGGAGCATGCTTCCAATGGGGGAATAATTCCTTGGGCCTAGTGCTTGTTTGTTTTTGAGGAGACTCTCCCAACTTTGGATGTGGTACCATTTTTCTTTCTCCCTTACCACAGGCCATTTTCTGAGACAAAGACCTTTTGCTCCAAGACAAAGATATCACCCAATACAAGAAACTTGGGAACAGATCCCAAAAATGTCTTAACACCAAAATCTCCTTCTGACTTACTACCTTGGAAAGATTTTTTGTTCCTGTCAACTAATGACACCTTGTATCATGCAGGCAGCATGGGCAACGAGCTGGAGGAGCTGGAAGCCATTGTGCAGTGGGAATGCTGTGAAAGTGTCCCCATCACTGAAACATGGTGGGACAACTTGCACAACTGGAGTGCTATGATAGATGGCTGCAAACTTTTCAGAAGGGGTGGAGGAGGAAGGAGAGGTGGGGAGGTATGTTAGGAAGAGGCTCAAGCTCAATGATTGTGACACTATGATTAGTGTTTCTGGGCAAGAATCAGAGGGCAGATATCCTGCTAGGAATCCATTGTAGACACCAACCAGGATGGAGAGGCAGAGGAAATATTCTACAAGCAGTCTCACAATTGCTTGCCCTTCTTCTCTAGGGGGACTCCAGCTTTCCAGATACCTATTGTCAATAAAATATAGCAGAGAGGGTAAACCGTCCAAGAAGCTCCTGGAGTATATGTAAGACCATTTTGTGACACAGCAATTCAGCCAAGGGGAGGCACCTGTTGGACCTGTTCTTTGTGAACAGAAAAGAAGTAGAGGGTGATATGATGGTCTGGGGCAATCTTGGGCACAGTGACCATGAAATGATAGAGCTTTCAGTTCTCAGAGAAAAAAGGAAGGGAGTCAGCATTACTGCCATCTTGGATTTAGTAAGGCCTGTCAAGGGACCTGGTTGTCAAAATCCCTTAGGAGACAGTCCTGAATGGCAAAGGAGTCCAGGATTTTCAAGAAGGAAATCTGTAGGGTGCAGTCTGTCCTCAAGTGCCAAAAGACAAGCTGATGTAGAAGAAGGCCATCCTAGATGAACAGACAGCTTTGGCTGGAATTCTGGGTAGAAAAGAGAATATATTGCCTTTGGAGGAAAGGGAAGGCAACTTAGGAGGACTATAAGAATGTTGTGAGGTTATGCAGGGAAGGAAATAAAATGGAAAAAGCCCAGAAATTAATCTGGCCACTGCTGTAAAAGACAACTAAATGTTTTTATAAATACACCACCTGTTTTCATAAATACAGAGAGAAAGTTTGGACAGTGGGAAGTCCTGTGTAGGACTAAAAGTTAGACTTCATGAGCCTTGTGGGTCCCTTCTGACTAAGCATATTCTGTGATTCTCTGATAACAAAAAAAGGAGGGCTAAGGAGGATCTCCTTATGTCATGGATGTGAGGGAATGCATTATGAAAAAGGATGAGGGAAAAGCAGAGGTACTTAGTGCCATCTTTGCCTCTGTTTTTAATAGCAAGACAGGTTGTTCTTTGGGTGCCCAGCCTCATGAACTGGAAGACAGGGATGGGGATCAGAATAAAGCCTGCATATTTAAGGGGCCATGACCACTGACCTGTTACACCACTTAGATACACACAAAGTCCATGGGGCTGGATGTGATCCATTGAAAGTTACTGAGGGAGCTGCCAGCAAAGCTCACCAAGCCACTTTCCATCATGTACAAGCAGTCCTGGATAACTAGTGAGGTCCCAGATGACAAGAGATTAGAAAAAAAATGCCAATCTACAGGAGGGTTGGAAGGAGGATTCAGGGAACTATGAGCCTGTCAGTCTGGCCTCGGTGCCAGAGAGGGTCATGAAGCACATGCGTTCACTTGGCATGTAAAGGGCAAACAGGGGATCAGGCACAGCTAGTTTGGGTTTAGGAAAGGCAGATTCTGCTTGACTAACTTGATCTTCCTTTGTGACAGGATGACCCAGCCTAATGGATGAGGGAAAGACTGTGGATGTGTCTACCTGGACTTTGGTAAAGCCTTTTACATTGTTCCTCAACAGTGTTCCTCCTCCAGCATTCTTCTGGAGAAACTCACTGCTCATGGCTTGGACAGGGGCACTCTGCCCTGGATTAAAAACTGGCTGGATGGCCAGACCCAGAGAGTGAAGGTGAATGGAGTTACATCCAGCTGGAGGCTGGTCAGCAGTGGTGTTTCCCATGGCTCAGTGTGGGGCAAATCCTATTAAATAACTGGTTTGAATGCCTCCTCAGTCAGTTCAGAGGTGACACTAAGTTGGGTGGGAGGGCTAATTTGCTGGAGGGTAGGAAGGATCTGCAGAGGGATCTGCACAGCATGGATTGATGGGCCAAGGCCGATTGGGTGAGATTCAACAAGGTGAGGTGCTGAGTCCTTGGGCCACAACAACCTCATGCAGGATTTGGAGAAGAGTGGCTGGAGAGCTGCCTAGAGGAAAAGGACCTGGGGGTGCTGGTCATCAGCAGCTGAACAAAGCCANAGGAGAAGGACCTGGGGGTGCTGGTCATCAGCAGCTGAACAAAGCCAGTGTGTGCACAGGTGGCCAAAAGGGCCATTGGCTGGTGGTGTAGCCACCAGTACCAGAGCAGAGATTGTCCCCCTGTACCAGTCAAAGGTGAGGCCACACTTCGAGTGCT
>VXBB01022697.1:0-41695 GCA_013399915.1 Illadopsis cleaveri
TTGTGGTGTAAAACAGCGACACAGCCAAACCCACCCCCCAGGGCGTGCTCAAATTCCCGTTTTTTGCTCTCCCCGGCAGGTGATCCCCCCCAAGGAGTGGAAGCCGCGGCGCACCTACGATGACATCGATGACATGGTGATCCCAGCCCCCATCCAGCAGGTGGTCACGGGCCAGTCTGGGCTCTTCACCCAGTACAACATCCAGAAGAAGCCCATGACCGTGGGCGAGTACCGGCGCCTGGCCAACAGCGAGAAGTGCGTGGCTGCGGGGCTCTGCTTCCCCCTGGGCACGGGCACATCCTGAGGGGGCTTTTCTCCCCAGAAACCAGCTGGCAAAAAAAAGTGCAGCCATGTTAATTGTGGAACCTTTGGGGAGAATTTAAATGTTAAATGTGGAGCGTTTGGGGGCTGCTTTTTCTTGAGTCTCAAACGTAACTTGGTGGGTTTTGGTGTGTGTCGGATCTTTTTCCAGGAGTTGGTGTAGAGGGGTTGTTCAAGGTCAGGCTGAGAATCTTCCTGAGGAGGATGGCTTGGGACCAAAAAAAGGATTTCTTGGCTGTTCTGGAAAAGGTGTCCCATGGCTGGGGTAGAAATCCAAATGCCTGGGAATGCTTGGGCTGATAGTGGTGACACGAGTGCCTGGGGGCTCTGCGGGGCACTCTGGTCAGCTGGGGTGTGCCAACTGCACTTCCATCCTGTTTGCAGAGTCTGGAGTTCTCCAGAGTTCTGGAGGACCCTGGGTTTTAATCAGTGCTGAGTTTATGCAGTCCTGGCTCTAAGCTGAAGGAGGGTGGATTTAGATGGGATTTTGGGAAGGAATTCCTGGCTGTGAAGGGGGGGAGGGCCTGGAATGGAATTCTCAGAGGAGCTGTGGCTGCCCCTGGGTCCCTGGCAGTGCCCCAGGCCAGGCTGGACAGGGCTTGGAGCAGCCTGGGACAGTGGGAGGTGTCCCTGCCCATGGCAAGGGTGGCACTGGATGAAATTTAAGGTCCCTTCCACCCCAAGCCATTCCAGGATTAATCAGCTTTGGAGTTTTTGTGGCTCTTGAAAGCTCCAGCTTCCCTCAGCTCCCTGTGGGATAACATCACCTCCCGTTCCTGTGGGGTGGGGATGTGGTGCTGCACAGTCAGCCTGCCCCTGGGGGTTTGTGCAGAGGTGCAAGAGGCAGCAAATTCTGTGAATTTCAGGTGAAATGCTCCCTCAGCACCTGCTGTGCTGCAGCTGGCAGGAGCCCTGACCTCCCCTGTGTTCCCTGGCAGGTACTGCACCCCTCGGCACCAGGACTTTGAGGACCTGGAACGCAAATACTGGAAGAATCTGACCTTTGTGTCTCCCATTTATGGGGCTGACATCAGTGGCTCCCTGTATGATGCAGTAAGTGCTGTGCTTCTCCTTTATTTACTTCACACATGGACACTGACTTCTCCTTTATTTACTTCACACATGGACACTGACTTCTCCTTTATTTACTTCAGACATGGACACTGACTTCCTTATTGCACTTTTCTCATTAAGGAGCAGTAATTCACAATTTCATTGATGTAGCCACTCTAAAAAGACCCCAATACCTTTGTTTTTTTTTCCCCTCATTACTAAGGTGGGACTAAACTTCCCCTGAGGTTGAGGATAATAATCAGTGGAAGCTGTGAAAAGCTGACTTTTAGTAGAAAAATGAGGAAAAGCGTGATTTAAACAAACTCTTATGCAGATTGTGACAAAAAAATTGTCTGCACCTTGGGTTTTGTTTCTTTTTTTAAGGGAATAAAATGGAGATTTCTGCTGAAGCTCCTTAGAAAGCCAGAAAAAAAAAAAGCAGCATTTCAAGGAAATGGTGCTTCATCAAAAATATTTTTTTGATTCTTAACATAAATAAATTATTTGGGTTTTAAATTATTTGCATTTGGATTTTTTTCTTTGTAGGCAGCCTCATTAGGATACAATGCACCTGCACACTGAATTATTTTACAATTCAAATTGTTTAAGCTTTTCCATGGTGAAATTTCATCCTCTGCTTCGAGTAATTCTGTAAATGATAAAGGTTTCTCTCTTCTTACCCTTTTTAGGTAGATAATTTAAATCTCTTCCTCTGTAGCTTTCTTTTGAGTGGAAAGTGGCCTTTTTTGAGTGTTGTCTGATGGTGTGTGAATGCACGAGTGTCTTTTTATTATCAGTATGGTTTCATATGGGATTAATTGGAATAAGCAGAGATACCTGAGGTGCTCAGAGCCATGGACATCACGGGGTGCAGAGGATTTGGTGCTTGGGTGGGAGTGTCTCATCCTTTCCCTGCTGTGACCAGGGTGGGACACACCAGGCACAAACACAACTGTTCTGCAGATGGTTTCCCTGTTTTTACCTGAGCACTGCCCCTTTGGCCACACTGGGTGTTTCTGATCAGAGGAAGAACATCTGAGAGGAGTGTCTTTTACCCTGAGTTAATGCTGTGTTCATTAGCAGAATAGTTAATTATTGCTGGGGTACTGCACAGTGGAAGAGCCTCTTCAGAGTGCTGGAGCTGCCTCCTGCCTGTGGTCAGAGGAAATAAACCTTGCTGGAAGCAGAGGCTGTTAAATAAGTGCTATTAATAAATTAACCCCATTGTGTGCCCTGGGAGGGAGCTGTGGGCTGTGGCTGCCCCTGCCATTCCCACACAAACCATTTCTGTTGGGTTCCAGGACGTGGATGAGTGGAACATTGGCAATCTGAACACCCTCCTGGACATGGTGGAGCACGAGTGTGGCATCATCATCGAGGGGGTGAACACTCCTTACCTCTACTTTGGCATGTGGAAGACAACTTTTGCTTGGCATACAGAGGACATGGATCTCTACAGCATCAACTACCTGCATTTTGGGGAGCCCAAATCTTGGTAAGTGGGGGCTCTTGGGCACCCCTAAAATATCCTTTCCCCAGCTCTACCAAATTCCATCAGGTTTACCCAATCTCTCAATTCCCATTTTTTCTCTCCTCTTCCCTCCTACTCTACATTTAAAAGCAATTTCACTTTCTTTCATGCTGGCTTGCTCAGAGGCCTAATTCCTGACTTTCAGCAGGATTAGGGAGACTTGTTGACATCACGATTAAAGCCAGATTTCAACACTTGGGGGATTTTTGCAAACTAATGCACAGGAGAGCAAATGGGATGGGAATGTGTGGATGCCTCAGAGGCACTGTAATAGTGAAACACTGTTGTTCTTGCACTGTGCTCCAGCAGGAAACATCTGTTACTTTCAAATTTCCATTATTTAAATACATAAATATGTTCACAGCTCCATGGACAAGTTCAGTAAAAAGGTTTTTACTTTTCCATGGTCATTTTTTGGCCTGATAGTGAAGCGTTTTTCAACACTGTTGATGCACAGACTGGTTGGAAATAACTTTCCACAAAAGCAGTAGATAGTTAAGGGTGAAATAAAGAATGTAGAAAGCCTGGAATAAGTTACCAAGAGCCAATATCCTTATTTTTTTAAAACAATTTAAAAGTAAAAGTGCAGAGACTCAGCAACCCAGGGGAGCTTTGCTGAAGATCTTGATGTGACTAATAAATATTGACATTTGCGTGCAGATGAGAGCAGAAATGTCACAGGAGCTGTGCTGTCACCGTGCCCTGGCAGTGGCAGATGAGATCCTCCCACCTCTCGGGGCTGTGGCTCCCTGGGGACTCCCAGAGGCTCGGGGTGCTGGTGCCTGTGACACATAAAAGCCCCCAAGGGCCATGAGGCTGGAAAGGAATGGCTGCAGTGCTCTTTTCCAGCCTGGAAAGGGCTGGAGGGAGGGGCTGACTCTGTGGAAGGTGAATGGGAGTTTTTAAAACCTTCCCAACACGTTGTGAAATCTGTTTTCCCAGCATTGCTGATCCTCGGGCTCAGTGTCTGAGGCAGATGCATGAGGATTTTGGAGAATCTCTTGTGATATCTCTGTTATACGAGGATGAGCTCCAGAAATGTATTTCTGGGATGTGACTGGTCCCAGGGAAAGGTTCTTCCCCCCAGAGGGTGCTGGGGCACTGCCCAGGGCATGGTCAGGGCCCCAAGGATGCCAGAGCTCCAGGAGCATTTGGACACTGGGGTTGTTGGAGTGTCTGTGCAGGGCCAGGGGTGGGACTGATGGTCCTGTGAGTCTCCAGCTCAGAATATTCCAGGATTCAGTTTGGATCCTGTCAGTTTTCCCTCCAGAATCCCTTAATTCCAACCCATTTTCCTGGTCCCATCTCCAGCAGATGGTGCCACAGTCCATGGGAAGCTCCTCATCTCCTTTGCCCATGGAATTCAGGGACACCTGCACAGTCCCAGCAGGAGCTCAGGGACACCTGCACAGTCCCAGCAGGAGCTCAGGGACACCTGCACAGTCCCAGCAGGAATTCAGGGACACCTGCACAGTCCCAGCAGGAGCTCAGGGACACCTGCACAGTCCCAGCAGGAGCTCAGGGACACCTGCACAGTCCCAGCAGGAGCTCAGGGACACCTGCACAGTCCCAGCAGGAGCTCAGGGACACCTGCACAGTCCCAGCAGGAGCTCAGGGACACCTGCACAGTCCCAGCAGGAGCTCAGGGACACCTGCACAGTCCCAGCAGGAGCTCAGGGACACCTGCACAGTCCCAGCAGGAGCTCAGGGACACCTGCACAGTCCCAGCAGGAGCTCAGGGACACCTGCACAGTCCCAGCAGGAGCTCAGGGACACCTGCACAGTCCCAGCAGGAGCTCAGGGACACCTGCACAGTCCCAGCAGGAGCTCAGGGACACCTGCACAGTCCCAGCAGGAGCTCAGGGACACCTGCACAGTCCCAGCAGGAGCTCAGGGACACCTGCACAGTCCCAGCAGGAGCTCAGGGACACCTGCACAGTCCCAGCAGGAGCTCAGGGACACCTGCACAGTCCCAGCAGGAGCTCAGGGACACCTGCACAGTCCCAGCAGGAGCTCAGGGACACCTGCACAGTCCCAGCAGGAGCTCAGGGACACCTGCACAGTCCCAGCAGGAGCTCAGGGATACCAGCACAGTCCCAGCAGGACTGGGCTGCCCAGGAGGGGTGGGAGCAGCTGGCTGAGGTCTGGGCTGGGTTGTTCATCCTTTCTCCAGCCTGTGTTTGTGAGTTACTCATTCTCTAAAGCTGCCCCAGCTGAGGGAAAATGAGCATTTTTGAGGACAGGCCATGTTTGGAGCAGAGGCTTTTCCCTTTCAGTGGGGTTTTCCTAGGTAGGTGACATGTGTGACACAGGATGGGATGGGTTGTGACAGGATGCCACTGCTGGTTTGGCAGGGCCTCCCTGCTCTTCCCTTGAGCATCAGGCAGGAGTTTGCCAATTCCCAAGTCACTCCTTGCTTGTTCTGCACTGTGACAGCTCCTCTTAAGGACTCCTCAAGCTCTTCTCTGAACAAGCATTGGCTGCAGAGAGTAAATCTGAATCCCCTGGGAGCAGATCTGGAAGTTTCCAGGTACCTGAGCTGCTGTGGGAGTGAGTGCAGGCACCGCAGGGCTCAGCTGGGGGAGCTCTTGGACTGCACTGCTGGAATTCCAGCGCTGCAGCCCGAATTTGCTCAGGCAGGGCTGAAATGCTCGTTCTGTTTTGCTGGCACCACCTCTGTGGAAATTTCCTGGCTTCCTTCATCCTTTTTATAGACTCCGTGCCTCTGACAGTGATCATCTTGGAAGCACCTCAGGGAATAGCAGGAGTGTGGAGAGTTACAAAGTCTACCAGTTTGGGGTTGAGCTCTAAAATAAGAGGCAGAGTTATTGTTTGGCTGTCAGAGATATTTATTCAGTGGAACCAAGGACTGTGTATATTGGTAGTATCTGCTTCGAAATTGCCTGTTAAAAACCATAACTCTTGCTTTGTGTCTGCCATAAATTATCTTGGGGTGCTTCTCTCCAGGTTGTGGGAAGGGTGAGCAGCCACCAGCCCTGCTGCCTTCTGAAGGGAAGGGGAGAGAGGAGCTGCTTCCCTCACAAACCTCATTGGAGTGGGTTTTAGGAAAAAATCTGTGTTTATTTCACAGAATCCCAGAATGGTTTGGGTTGGAAGGGACCTCTAGAGACTCCCCAGTCCAAGCCCTGCCAAGGTGGGGTCACCTGGAGCAGGTGACACAGGAACGTGTCCAGGTGGGTTTGGGATGTCTCCAGAGAGGGAGGCTCCATGGGCAGCTGTCCCAGAGCTCTGCCACCCCCCAGGAAAAGGAATTTTTAATCAGATTTGGGTGGGACACCATCCTCTGACACCCCCTGGGGATGTTTGTATGGATTGATGAGGTGTTTGTATGAATTTGTGTGGATTGATGAGGCATTTGGATGGATTTGTGTGGATTGATATTTGTATGGATTGATGAGGTATCTGTATGGATTAATATTTGTATGGATTGATGAGGTATCTATGGATTAATACTTGTATGGATTGATCAGGTGTCTGTATGGATTAATATCTGTATGGATTGATCAGGTATCTGTATGGATTAATATTAGTATGGATTGATGAAGTATCTATGGATTAATATTAGTATGGATTGATGAGGTATCTATGGATTAATATTAGTATGGATTGATGAGGTATCTGTATGGATTAATATTTGTATGGATTGATGAGGTATTTGTATGGATTGATGAGGTATCTGTATGGATTAATATTGGTATGGATTGATGAGGTATCTGTATGGATTTCTGGGATCCTCTCTCAGCCTTCCCTTCCCCAGACTGTCCAGCCCAGCTCCTGCAGTCCCTCCACACAGGAGAGATGCTGTGGGACACCTGAAATTCCGTCTCAGGGAGCTCTGGGGAGAACATTTGGACTGCCAGGAACCATCTCTGGGTGGCCAAAGGAATTGTTCTCCTGGGCCAGGGGGGATCATTGATGAGTATTTCACGTCTCTCATTTCTGTCTTTGCTATGTTGGGTTTTCCCACTACCAAACAGTTGTTTTGGGGCCTGTTGGGATTGCAGGTAGAATCAGTGGCTTCTGTTGAAGGCTGGTGTTACAAGCCCATGCTGAAGGAGTGTCTGAGTGTAGAGGGCTGCTGCCAGACCTCCTGTGCTGGCTCCTGCCTTGGCACAGCAGGACAGGCTGCAGCTCTCAGGGTCTGGCTCACTTGGGTCCCTCCAGAGCTCCTTCAGCACCAAGAGAAGCAGCTGGGCAATGGAAGGTCACCCAGTGATGAGGGAGAATGAGGGGGTAATGGAAAACAGCCATTTTCCTGTTTGCAACCTCACTCAATGATTTATCTGTGCCCGTAGATTGCAGTGCATTTATTTATTGAGTTCTGTGGCTGTGGCAGGGAGAGCAGGACTGGTTGTGCTCAGCTGCTGCTGCAGCCCCCATCCCACCCTGCCCTGGGCTGCCTCACCCCGTTCCAGGGGGATTTTCCCTCTGGATGTTCCCAGGCACAGCTCCTGGCCCTGCTCACACTGCTGCTGCTCCAGCTGGAGAATCAGCCTGACAGCTTGAGCAGGAGGCACGGGAGGTGTGGGAGCAGTTGTGTAACCTCATGTGAAGCCCCTCAGGCAGGGAGCTGCCAGATCCAGCCTTTCACTTGCCTTTTTTTTTTTTTTTTCCCCCCTCAAATTACAGGAAAATGTCCCTCTCGCGTTAGGGATTTAATTGCCACCTTTTCATAGTCTCAAACTTTAGAAAAAAACCCGAAATGTATTTAATTCTGCAGCCCCATATTAAACCTCTTGTGGTAGGAGTTTTTGCTGTATCAATTATACATATTATGTATAATTACCTTGTACACTCCTGTGTGAGATCTAAAATTGAGCATATTGTCAAACGGTGCAAGCAGAAACTGATTTTATAATGACAGGAGCAACAAAGCTGAGTGCCAGGCCTCATTCTTCATGGTTGTTATGGCATTCTATTGAGGAGTGGATGTGGCTCAGCCTTTGAAATTCCAAAAGAATATTTTTAGATGCTGAGGTGCTTCACCAGCACTTCTTTATCTCCATAAAGATGTGCAATCCCTACCTGGAGTCTTCCCGGGGTGGGGAAGTGCTGCAGGAAACTTTGAAACTCAGATTTGTGAATTTGCCAGATGCACTTGAGGGGTGTAACATCTCCTTTTGTCAACAGTGATTCTTTCCTGATCGGGTAAGAAAGTTATTTTCCTTGGATACTTTGTGACCCATCTTGCTGTACTGCAAGAATATTTAATTTCCCTTCTCTGAGTGCTGCTGGGGTGTTACACTCTTCCTTCTCTCAGAAACAGGTGTTAAAGCAGACTGACACTGAGGAAGGTAATTGATTTTTATAAAATGTCCCTTTTCCCTTATCATGATGGATGTTTAATCCCCTTTAATTAAAACAGGGAGCCAGCTTTAGCTTTTAAGTTATATCATCTTCTCTCCAAAACACTCCCTCGCTGGAAGTGGATCATGCCTAATCTGTTTGACTTTGATATCACAAAGTACACTTTATGCCAGAACAGCAGTTTATGTGGAATTAAGGACAAATTACCAAAGGAACTTTAAAATAATATGATTAGTTGGAAGCACTGGTCACAGATACAATTACATTCTGGGAACACTTCTGGAATTCTGTCTTGTGAAAGTCTGAGGGCTGCAAACCTGAGAGTCCCATGGAGTTACCCCAAACCTTTGTTGGTTAAAATATTTTAGAATTTCTGCTTTCTTCCCTCCTGGTGCCCAGCGAGGCTCCCTGGGTGGGGCAGGTCCAGTCAAGGACCAGATAAGGAGGGCAAATCCTCCTGGATCCCTGGAAGTGTCCAAGGCCAGCCTGGGACAGTGGAGGTGTCCCTGCCCATGGCAGGGGTGGCACTGGATGGGATTTAAGGTCCTTTCCAGCCCAAACCAGTCAGGGATTCCGTGGTTTTCTTGTAACATCCACAATTCAGTGCATTTGTAGTGTCTGGTGGTGCTGCTGTCAGCAGGGAGACCTCACTCCCTAGCAGGCCTGTGAGGGGGAGATTCAGACCAAGATGTGGATGTTCCCTTGGGAGGGATTCTCAGAGGAGCCCTCACTGTCCTTGGCTAAGAGCCCCTCCTGAGGCAGCAGCACCTCTGAAGTGCTGAAGGATCTCCTTGCTTTTATTTCTCACTCTTGTCTGCAAGAACTGCAGCTTTCTTTGCTGAACTCTTGTCCTGTCCTCCCCTCAGGATAGGAAATGCTAATCCCTGGAAAACTGCCTTGGAGGAGGAAAATGACCTAATACAGTCACGGAGCTTAACTCTGCCAGCTCCTCTGCTCGTTTTCTTTGCAGGGTGCTGCCCCTCACTGCCTGTCCCCTGTGATGTTCTGCTCTGTCCCCTGCTTTAACACTCTCCCAGATGTTCATGGGCTTGTGTAATCCCATTGCAGCAGCTGCTTTGCTGTTTGGTACAGAGCTGTGTGGCTGCAGGGGCAGGGCATTGTCCCCTCAGCATTTATTCCCTGCTCCCAGGGACACTGCCCTGCTGGAATCACTGCAGGGATCAGATGTCACTGAACTGCTGGGAATTGGGGTCTCAGTAGCCCTTGCACCCCGGAGATCCTGACATTCCTTGGGCTGCATTAGCTGGAATCACAGCTGGGATTTACCCTTGAGGGAGCTGATGCTCCACACTGAGAATTTTTGTTTTTCTGAGTTTGGCTTCTCCTGTTTCTTGGTGTTAGGGAATTCAGGAGAAGATTCTGCAGCCTTTCCTCCCTCAATCCCCAAGGTCTGCATCATCTTCCATGGGAAGTGTGTGAGGTGTCCTTGCTCCTGAAAGTGTTCCAGGCCTGGCAGCAGAGGTTTGGAGGCTTTTTAGGTGGAGTGGGGAGAAAGGAGAAGCAGGGAAGGCCATTTGGCCGTGCTGGCAGCTCCTCACAGCTCCCAGATTTCCTTCCTGCCTCTGCTGTCCCATGTAATCTGTTTTACAGCTCTGCAGTTTTGGATGGAGAAAGAGCAGAATTTATGGTGATGGTTGATTTATAGATTAACTGCAACACCATTTGCTCTCAGGCAGCTTTGGCAGAGCAAGACCCTTTTCTGTTGATAAAAGGGAGAGAGAAAGGAACAGGGATATTCATTAAAAGGGATAAAAGGAAAGTGAGATAAAGTATGGCCAGGCAGAACAGCTTTTCACTCTCCTGACTCTTCTAAAATGAAGGTGAAATCTGCTTTGGAATGGGCTTTCTGCACTGAGAATCCGTGTGCACGTGGGTTTGCTGGAGCTGCATGGCAGGAGGGACGTGTTGGGATGCAGAGTTGTACCCCCTGTAATTCCCTGATAGCTGAGAGCAGAGAGTCATTAACACAGCGCTGCAGTCATTAGTTAATCAATACAAAGCACGGCCCAGCCCTCCCTGGAGTGGTGCTGTGGCAGAGGGATGAGAGGGGGACAGTGCTCACTGCTGCTTTGCTTTCAAAATCCACCAAGGGCTCACCACCTTGTCCATGACCTGGGTGAGCTCTGCCTTGGATTATCTTCCCAATCAGGGGGTGCAGTTGGAATAGTGGAGATTTCTCTTTTTAATAGACTCAGGGTTTTGTGGTCTTTCATTAGGCTGTTGTAGACAGATTATTGAAAGGTCATTTTTCTGCTGCAGAGGAGGCACAGGATTTGGGGAGTTAGGACTCAAGTATTGCCTTCCTTCATTCACCCTCATCTGAGAGGAAATGCCAGGAAGGTCAAGCCAGACTCTGGGATTGATGGAATCAGCTGTGGGACTTGTCTGAGGAGGGACAGATGCATTGATTTCAGCCTCAGCACCCCTTTCACTCAGCTCTGTGCTGTGTTTGTGCTTCCCCTCCAGAGCCCTCTTTGGATTTTATCCTCACCCAAACCCGCTGCAAAAGGCATGGGATTATTTTGTGCTTTGCTGCCATTTCAGTTTTCAGTCTGTGCATTTTATGTTCATCTTTACTGAACCTGTTCCTTTGGCTGAAATTAGAAATCAGAGAGGTTGAGGTTCATCTTTTGTACCTGACCCAGCAAAGAGGAGCCCTGTGTCCATCCCTGAGAACAGAGCCCCTTCCCACCTGTGGTTCCTCTTGGCTCTTTCCAGAATGGTTTTAGCAGGAGGCGTTGCTGATGTGGGCTCACCCCCCATTTCCACAGCAGCTCCTGGTCCCTGCCCTGGTCCCTGCCCTGGTCCCTGCCCTGGTCCCTGCCCATGTCCCTGCTGTGGCAGCACAGGAATTTCTGCCAGCCCAGGAGCCCCAGCTGGATTGAGGGAAGCAGGTCCCTGATCCAGGGAGGCTCCTGCTCCAACCCATTCCTGCCTTCTCCAAGTGTCTGCTCAGAGCTCAGGCCTGGTTTGAAATGAAGATCTATGGAAGTCTGACAGGATCACAGATTGGTTTAATAACAGAGCTTTTGAGCAGAGCACTGAGGCTGGAGGGGAGGGAGATGTGCTTCCATGCTCCATCTCACTCCTTCAGCCTGATCTGACTCACCCCGTGGGACAACGAGCTTGCAAATTCCAGCTTGGCATGGAGCTGAGGCAGGGCTGGGGAAGGCTGGGAGGAACCAGGAGTGGTGCTGCAGAGCTTTGTCTTTATTCACATTCTGTTAACACGTTGGCAGAAATCAGCGGGGATTTTTTAAATTTTTTTTTTCTTTACTCAGCAGAGAAAATTGTGGAGGGGTGATGCCAAGTGCAGCACAAGTGAGGTTTAAAATAAGAGGAGCCCGTAGTAATGACAGCACTTAAACAGCACTCGGTGATGTCTGAGAGCTGTGCACTCGTTAACCCCTTAATGCTCCAAGGAATAAATGTGCTGGGTTTGCATCCTCTTCATTTCCAGCTGCCCAGTCAGCCACACAAAGGGGATCAAACGGAAGAAATAAAGGAAACTTTACAAACTGTGTCAGTGATCTTTATCAAATCTCGGCTACAACACTTGTGGCTTTGATGCTGACAAGAGCACGGCTCTCACTTCAAAGCAGTTGTAGTTGGGAACGGTGCAGTTTGATGGATGAGGAGCATTAAACCTTTGGAATGCTGGATTTTTTTTTTTTTTTCTCCTCAGGAAAGAAAGGAGCGTGTGTGTAGAGGCATTGCACCTCTAGCACGAGGGGTTTCCTAATCTAAGAATATCTTTCATTACTCAGGAGCAAATTTCTTTTGTTCTGCTGTAGGCAATTACTCGTGTTTTTGTCAGGAGTTTGTGGTGCTGTGCCCGGGGAGGGAGGCAGCTCTCACAGGTCACTTGGTACAAGGCACAGATAGCTCTGATCTCCCCTGGTTACCCTTTTTCTCCTTGTTTCTGGAGCTGAAATGAGCTATTATTTTAGAACACGGGCTCTTTGATGCATAATCTTTGCTTTTCTTTCTATTTGTATGGTATGCACTACAAAACCAACCAGTAATTAATAATCTGATTGCCAGTTTAGGGAAATGAATCTGATGTGAACAGGTCCTTCCAAACAAATAACGGGGAATGGCAAGGGGATGAATCTTGTAGTCATTCATCTCTGTTGAATTGTGTACTAATTATCTTCTTGGCTAAACTGAATGAGTAAATG
Source organism: Illadopsis cleaveri (assembly GCA_013399915.1). Classification (NCBI taxonomy): domain Eukaryota; kingdom Metazoa; phylum Chordata; class Aves; order Passeriformes; family Timaliidae; genus Illadopsis; species Illadopsis cleaveri. The sequence goes on from VXBB01022697.1 coordinate 12,436, forward strand.
ACTTCATAATGTTTTTCCCCAAACACCTTTTCTTCGTGAAATGGCTCCTTCATGCTGCTCATTCACTGCAGGCAGAGCTGTGGGTTATTTTTACACATGGAGGGAGGGATGCTCCAATGTGCTCTGCAATTTTGTGCTTTGTGCCTGGCACTTGTGCCGTGGAGCTGACTGGACTGGGGCACTGAGAGTCCTTCCAAGAGCAGATGGTTGTTCACATTAAATTCTCTGCTTTTAAAAAAAATGTATTTAAAAATTGCATTTGGAGTTCTGGAAAAATCTCCTCTTTGTGTTTGTTGAGCTGGGGGTTAGTGAATCACTGTGAAAGTAGCCCATTGTGCTAATCTTGGAGCTCAGTTGTACCTCTTGAAAATTCATATTGCTTTAAAATCAGAACTTTAAAAAGCTCCTGTCTAATGTCACTTCTTGAAACTAATGGCTCTTTAATCCTATTTCTAGCTCAAGGCAACTCTAAGGGTTGAAGAGTCTTTTAGAAGTACATGATTGGCACAAGTTAGGCTTGGCTCTAATCTTCCAACACTCAATCCCCAGAGATTTGATCCCAACTTCAGAGTAACCTGAGATACTCTGCCCATCCTTACTGGAAAACAAATGGAGAGTTTGCAATCACAACTTCACTTTCTTTGGGGCAGCAGGAAGTTTTTCATCCTGCTGTTCCATTGGCAGCAAAATCGCTGCCATTTCTTCCTGTTGTGGGTAATGAGGAAGTTCTGTGTGTGGAGAAGGGATTGTCAGGAGTGCAATGAGCTCTGTGGGTGAGTCCTGGGTGTTTGTGGTGCCCTTCCTGAGCAGGTTTGCCCTGATTTTTTTCTCTCTGCTGGTTCCCCAAGGGTTGCACAGAGCAGCAGTGGGAGGCAAGTGGGTTCGGTGTGTTTTGGGGTTGTGATTTGGTCCTGTGAAAGGGTATTTACTCCTAATTATGGCTTTTGGAGTGGATACTCCCCAGCCTCTGTGTTTATCTCTCACTCTGGGTGTATTTCAATAAAAATGTCATTATTTGAAGTCATTGACGCTGCTGGTTAAAGATGCTGAATTCCATCATCCATTGTCCTGTGAAATGATCCATTCAAGATAAAGCTGCAGGCACTTGATAAAGGTTCTTTCCTAGGAACGAGGAGCTCTCTGATCTCTGTGTGATCTTATCTGCAGGCTGTGTTTGCATTCCTGCCACAGCACAAGGGCAGAGATTCTCCTCTCCTAACCAGGATCTCGAGAAGGGAAATGGGAGATTTCCAGCCCATTCAGTGTGGGCCAGCCTCAAATTTGATGGGAAGAAGAAGAAGAAAGGGAGTTGTTTTCAGTATTTTAACGAATTGTTGGGAGAGAGGGAGGAAGGGAGGTTAATTATGGAGGAGGGTAAAGGTGAGGAAAAAAGAAGTGACAGTGGAAGGGAGGTGACAGTGCTACCAGCAAAGGAACAATCAGTTCTTCTTGTTGAAATACCTTTTTTCTTTTCTCATACAGGCAAAACAGCTCAAAAATAGTGTTGGACAGCAGGGATTGGACTCTGGTCCCTGTGATCCCTTCCAGCTCAGGATATTCTGGGAGATTCCAGCATGGAAACCCCATTTCTACCCTGAGCTTTGCTTTGACACAGTGAGGAGATCTCGTTTAATGTTGTGCCTGGTAGAAAAATGAGGCCTCAGGAGCAGGATCTGAACTTTGCAGGGAGGGACCAGCCTGTGCTAATGCTGGTTCTTAATGCTTCTCTTGGGTGATAAATATTCCTGATGGACCAAGGGGTTTTCTTTGCAGGCTTTGCTGCTGTCGTGGGGGCTAAAGATGTTGAAGGTCAGGGTTCAGAGTCTGGGTTTATGGGCACTCTTTGCCTTGCAGAGGCTGAAATAGCAGCTTTTCATTCTGCTTGTCATGGCTGAGAGCAGGTTGACATTTGAATCTTAAAGGGTCACTGTTCTTGGCACAATTAAATCTGCTTTGAAGACAGATAACTCACCCCAGCTTGACACGTTGGCCTGGGCATTTTCAAAGTGCTGCTCCCGTTCTGTTTCTGTTCCTTATTCCATAATTATGGTGTGTTCAACTGTGTGGGGCCTGCTTGGGCAGCCCTTGTGCAGACTCTGTGAAATTGAGTTTCTTACCTTCTCCCAGGAAAGCTCTGAAGTGACATTTCCAAAGTCTTGTGGTCGAACCTCCCCCTGCCCACGGAGCCCAGACTCCCAGGGAGTGGGGAGTGGGATTTGGTGAACTAATCACTGCTTAATTGCTCTGTGTTGGTGCAAGAGAGTGTAAATGAGGTGTGGAACAAGGTCCAGAACTCTGGGAGCAACAGCTGGAGCAGGAAAAGCTCTTGGAAGATTTGGGGGATGTTGGATGAAGGGTCAGCATGGTCTGGTCCTCTGCCAAAGGTGGGGGTGGCTTCAGGTGAGGAAAATTCCTCACGAGGAGACAACAGCCCTGAGCAGGCCTTTGCTGTGGATGAAATTTTAGTGTTTTGGCCACTGGAAGCCCAAACTGAGCTGTGACTCCCTTTGAGGAAGCAGCAGTGAGGGCCTGGGAGGTCCCTGAGGGGCTCCTGGTGCTGGAATCTGCCCAGGTGAATTCCCTGGGACATCATTCCTTGGTGGCCTCCAAAGGGGTCCCTGAATCCCAGGATGGCCTGAGTGCTCCTTTCTACTGACACACTTGTTTAATTCTTAATTCACAAGACATTTGCTTATTTATTCTCATTGTTCCTGATAATAATTCTAAGCCATTAGAGGGGAAAATTGTATTCAGAAATGCTGTTTCACACTTTATTTGTTTGATGATTTAGAGCGATAGAAAATAGCACATTTGCTGGCTTTTATAGTCTGATAATTATCCACATCCATCAAGCCCCATTCCAGGGGAATAAACAAAACACCAAGAAAATTACTCTATTAATGATATCCTACGATGGCAAATAGGACAGACCTCTCTTTTGTGTTAAGGATAGAGTGGAGATTGTCCAGTTAAACTCATTTTGGGAAGGAATTCCTGCCTGGGAGGGCGGGCAGGCCCTGGCACAGGGTGCCCAGAGCAGCTGTGGCTGCCCCTGGATCCCTGGCAGTGCCCAAGGCCAGGTTGGACATTGGGGCTTGGAGCACCTGGGACAGTGGGAGGTGTCCCTGCCCATGGAAATGGATATTTAAGATCTCTTCCAACCCAAACCATTTTGGGATTCCATGATTCCGTATTAACCAAAGCAAGCCAGCACTCCAGGAGGATCATTTCCTAACACATTTATAGCTTTGGGGGCAAAACCTTTTGGACCTGTGATCTTGGCTCAAGGGCTCAGAAAACAACATGGAAGTAGAGAATCAGAAATGCTGGAATTAGGTTTCATGAAATAAGTTTGGAAGCTGAGAGTCTTTCCCTCAGAACAGCAAGTTCTAGATGTGTGCAAGTGGTACTTGATCCACTTCAGGGATTTTCTGTTGTTTTGGTGGAAAGTAGAAAAAGTTAATTTAAAAGGCTCAGTATATTACTTTCAGGTTGTTGACTTGGGGGTAAGATGACATTTGAGTCATAGAACTATAACTTTTTTTTTTATCTTGAGCTGATTTTTCCTTCCCCATTGTGTAAATCTCGTGCTCCCTGACAGAGCAGCAGCACATTTTTCCTGCTGTACTCCCCAAACTGCTGAGTGGCAGGGTTTGGGGTGAAGCCTGGCCCTTTGTCTTGCTCACCCTTGGAATAGGCCTGGAGGGTGCCTTGGAAATTTGATTTATCCTCCCCCAACTGCTGGTTTGGCTCTGTGGCCATAAATGTCCCTTTTCCTGGGGACCAAGCTGGGGCAGAGGGGAGGCCAGGTCAGTGTCCCAGCTCTGGGGGGCTGTTGGAGTCACACCTGTAAAAAAAGGAAATTATTGGATGTTTTTTACCCTGCCCACACCTGTGGGATGGAGGTTTTGCAGCTGAGCTGAGCCCCAGCTGTGGGGATGGTGACAAACTGTGCTGAGGGACAGCAGCAGGGTCAGAGCCACCAGGGCACTCAGGGCCAGCCCTTCCTGGGTGTTCCATGGCTGCACCCCTTGGATTGCAGCAATTTTTAATCTTTCCATTGTTGTTCTGCCTCGTAATCAATCATTTTGTGTGTAGATGGAGCTCAGTCTGTGCCATACATGCAGGAGCCTTCTGTTTCTCTTCCTGGTTTTAAATAGCAGCCCAAATTCTGTCTTTATTGCCTATCTTTATGCAAATCAGTCAGATTTGTGAGCATAACTTAAAGCAGAATTTGACCTACTTTTAATTCTCTTCTGCAGTTAATATTTTGAATTCCTAAGAGTAAATGCAGAGGGATGTGTAGGCTCTGCTTCCTAAAGACTGGCCCAAAGTAAAAAAGTTAATTTCTAAAATTGGAGTCAGCTATTACCATGCTGTGCTGGGGTATTTTGATTTGTGTATTATTACATATAGTTCTTTTTTATAAGCTGGAAATTCCTCCTCTCTGGCTGGTTTCTATCCAAGCAAGTCTTTTTTCTTTGTCTCTCCATGGGCTGTTCTCTAAAGCCTGGCTTGGCTTTTTGCAGGCTGCAGTTTCAGATAACACAATAACCATGTTCCAATGTATTAAACTTTTAACATCCTCAAGATTCAATTAATCTTATCTTTACAACTCCCAATTACAGGCACTAATTAAGTGAAGGTTGCATTGTAGACTGGGGATATTACATTAATCATCAGCAGCCTTGTAGCCATAAATTAGTTCTTTCCCAATCCTTCAGCATTTTTCCCAGAAGGAATGGAATGTCTCATTTCCCTGTTTTAAGGGACATTAATCCCACAAAGGAGCTTTGGATCGGGATTAGTTTTATCACATTTATGTAAGTGATGAATGGTTTTTGTAAAATAAAAGCCACTAGCTTTGTCCTAGACAAATGAAATTGAATTGTTTGATAATTATGCAATTTAAGGCACTGTCAGACTTTGGTCAGGGGGATGTTGGGAGTCCATTGCTGCATTTATTATTTTACAAGATTAGGTGCCACATAGTGTTTTGCCTTAAATTTTTTTGGAGCCATCAGTTGAAATCAGCTTAGTGGCTAAACCCTGAGCCCCCCTGTGTGTGATTTGTGTGCTGCCATCCTCCTGCCAGGTGTGTTTGATTTCCTGCCACAGGTTGGGGCTGGAGCTGCCCTCCCCAGTGCTGGTTTTACACCTGAAAATGCAGAATTTGTCTGGCTGAAATCCCCCAAATCAGGGGCATCCTGAGCCCCAGGAGGGGCAGGGCTGGGCACCTGTTGTTGAATCCTCTCCTGCAATATCCTGATCCCAGCATGGGTGAGGAGACAGGATGGGTTTGACATCTTCATTGGAAACAGCAAAAATAATGCATTTTTTATTATTCCTTTTGAAGAGAAGTTATAGCTGGCAATAAATGCCATTCCCACAAATGTAAATTCTCAGAATTCTCTGTCACAAGAAGCAGGGAGAGCCGTTTTTAATTTGCTGCAGGATGCAAACCAGTGATTTACAAATTTCCATCGGCAATATTATTGTGTGTCATCACGTTAAACATGTTTAAATGTATCCTGGTGTTCAGTTCCCTTCTCATAACCTGCACACATAAATCTCTGTCACCTGGGCTTTGCTCCTGAGAATATTGGGGACTTCAAAGCACTGAGAGAACTAACAGCTTTTGGGAAGAAAAAGCCATTTGAAACGTGATGTTTGGATGTGCTGGGCACACCCAGCCCTGTGTCTGAGACCTGTGGGACACTTGATTGTTTTTCCAGAATTATGTTCAATAATTTGCACTCAAAAGAAAAAAAAAAATTTTCCTTTTGCACTTTATTGACCCCTACTCTAAGAAAACTGTCTTTAGGAAGTGTAGAAGTTGTTCCCTGCACCCTTTAATGATGTTTTCATCAGCAGACCCTGCGTTTCAGGGTCACCTCATCAAGAAAATTATTGAATACTTTAATTCCTTCATTTTTCATCAGACAGTAAAATCCAGCAGGGACACAAGGATCGAGCCATGACTGCTTGAGCTGTGCTGAAGAATATTTACTTTTTTGTATAAAATGAAAGCTTTTTACACAGAAGGTTTGTTCTTTTCCAAAGCACACAGATCCTCCTTCACACCTTTTCAGCCCATCCATTTCTTGCTTATTAATATTTAGCAGGGGTTTTTTTTGCAGATATTTTCCCCATGGAGAACACACCTGCTGTTCCCTGCACTCAATTATTTCTGGGGTTTCCAGTGCTGCATCATCACTTTCTCTTCTTGATTTTCCTTCTACCTTGTGAAATCTTGTGATGCTGCTGGAGAAAATGGCAGGAAAATGAGACACTTCATGAAACACGTTTAACTAAGGACTTTTATTAAATGCTGGATGGATTGTGTGTTCCTGATGCCTTTCTGACACAGAGAATTTTGGTTTTATTGCTGTGCTGAGGGTTATTCCTCCACTTGTTCCTGGCCTTTTCCTTGCACTGTTTTTATGTTTGACTGGAGTTTGATTTCTGTGTTCTCTCCTCACAGGTATGCCATCCCCCCAGAGCATGGCAAGAGGCTGGAACGCCTGGCCAAAGGTGAGCTCTGGGGTTTGGGGAAGGGCTGCCCTGACCTGCTGCTGCTCAGAACTTCTGCAGGGCTGCCTGAGGAGCCTGAGCTGCTGCAGCACAGCCAGAGAGCCGGGAATTTTCTTTCCCAAATTCCCAGAAGGGAATTTTCCTTCCGACTCTTCCCTCCGAGCCTCTCACTCCTGGCACGGTGTGACCTGAACTGAAATTCCTTGAAAAAACGTTTGAATTTTGAGGGATTGAGGCCAAACTCTCCCACGTCTGGGCAATGGGTTTAATCCACAGTGGTTTGGGTTGGAAAGGACCCCAAAAATCCTTTCATGGGCAGGGCCACGAATGCTCCCAGGGATGGGGCAGCCACAGTCTGTTCCAGGGTCTCACCACCCTCACAACTGACATTTTCTGGCTGATATTGAATCTAAATTTCCCCTCTCCCAGGTGGTACCCATTGCTCCTTCACCCTATAAATACATTCTGTATTTGGTGCTTTTTTTGTTTTATTTTAGCCTCATCCTCCTTTTATTTTTCAGTGCCACGAAGCTCATATTAAAAAGAAAAAAAAACCAACAAAACAAACCAATGAAAGGGAGGGAAAAAGAGAAGGAAAATGGAGGTGGGGGGAAGGCAGAGTTAGTTTGAGCTGTGACAAACTCCTACCTCTCAAGCTTCAGGGAAGATGTCTGGCTGCAGAAGTGGATGTGTTTGAATTTGTTGTTTCTATTTTTGTTCACCTGCAAATGTTCAAGGAGCTGCCCAGCTAAAAAAAGCTGCTGGCCCAGAATAATTAACTCCTAATCTCTGTGGTTCATCTCCAGGGAGGTGTCTGGGGTGGTTTAAATCTGGTGGTGGAGGTAGGAGCAGGGAAATCTGGAAGACTCTACTCTGATGCAAAAGAAAAAAAAAAGTTCTGATGCTGATTTCCCAGAAAAGAGGCAAATTCCTGTGCTGCCTTTTCCTGCTGAGCTCACTCCAGAGTGTCAAGGGGAGCAGCTGATGGTGTGGGGCTGGGGCTGAGTGTCCTGGGGCTTGGTGCTGTTGTGTTCCTGGGCACTGAGCTCCATGATCCCTAAATACAAATCACACTGGAAATGGCTGCTCAGAAATGTTGTTGCATTTCAAAGCTACAGCTCAGTCGTTTTTGCCAGGTTTTAATAGATGAAAAAAAGTAATTTTTATAAGACGTCAATCAATCAGATGACTTGTGTTCTGCAGACTCTGAAATACCACTCCAAGTCTGACAGGAGCAATAATAAGTTTCTTGCTGTTTGTAACTAATTTTTACAGATGATCAATTTTGAGGCACGGAGATGGCTTGTGCTGTAAAACCAGGAGCAAATTATCAATGATCTGGTCTTTATTTCAGTTTCCTGTCTCTGGGAGCTGGGGTGGGTGATGATTTAACTCTGCAAAGAGCCAGAATTGCTGCCTGGCCATTCCCCTGTCCTGTGCATCAGTGGGGAGAAGTTTACTGTGGAGAAATGAGTGTGCAATTAATATGGAAAATGAATAGCTGAGCTGTAAATGGGCTCACTGGGAGAGCCATGGAGCCCATGGAGAGAATGTTAATGTGTTGCCATGTTATTGGTGCTAATCACTTAAAATGTGCTTCTTTATTAGTGGCTTTAATGAGAGCCACTTAAACTGTGCATTAAAAAGAGGAACTGCAGAGAGGGACGACAGACTGGGTAGCAGACAGTCATAATTTTAATTGAAATGCTTTTAGTACAAAAATATAAGAAAACCTGGAATCCAGTAATCCTTTTGACTTTCTGAAACCCCTTCCATTATGTCTCATCAATTAATTTTGGTTCCAGAGCCTGGGTGATTTGTTTCCCTAAACTGTGATGGGTTTGAGTCCCTATAAACACACAATTTGTTATGGGATCAGCCACTTGGAGAGAAGGACATGATCTTGAGGAGAATGGGGTTACATTGGCTGAGCTGCCCTTGAGGGGTTTGGTCAGTGTTTAGTTTTCTTAATTATTTGTGATTTGTTTTAATAACTCAGCGTGGACCTTGGGTAAGAATTAACCCTTCCTTGTGTTGAGGTCCTGCCTGGGTCAGCTCCTGCTGCCTCTGCCTTGCTGGTGACCACTGTGAACCTGTCCCTGGTGCCACTGCCTGGGATGGAGACCTTTCCTTTCCTTCCTTTTCCCTGAATATTATCATTTTTCCCTTTAGGTAGTGAAATGTAGGGCAGGTTGCTCTGGAATCTCACGGGTTGTGTTGTTTTCCCAAGAACTGCCCCGTGGTGATGCTCCTCCTTTAATGTCTCCACAGGATTTTTCCCAGGGAGCTCTCAGGGATGTGATGCTTTCCTCCGGCACAAGATGACCCTCATTTCTCCCTCCATCCTGAAGAAATATGGGATTCCCTTTGACAGGGTAGGTGCAGCAGCCCCTGCAGGCCCTTTGGGGCACAGAGGATTCCTCCTCTCCCCTGAGGAATCCCTTCAGCACCTCGAGGTGGCTTCATTTCCAAGGGCTTTGTTCTGCTGAGTGCAGCCCCTTCAGACCAGGTCTGCCTGCAAACCCCCTGTCTGGGGTTTGGCTGAGACACTGAAGGGAAGAAAAGCTGTCACTGAACAAACTCTGGCAATTAGGGAGCCTCTCTGAGCTAATAAGGATGTTCTGGCTCATCAAGGGGCAGCCAAACCCCCTCCAGTGATTCAGAAACACTTCTTTATCTCCTGGTGGATCCAGGATGACCCAGAGTGGAGCTGCTGTGCTGGTTCCCTGTTGTGTAAGTGTTCCTGCTGCTCTAAGCCTGGAAGGATCCCTGCAGCTCTTAAGCCCTGATTTTGAAAAGAAGGGTCATGTTTATTTGGTATGATCGTTTTAATGTGCTTATTCTTAAAGTCTCGTGGCAAGAAGTAAATCTCCTCAGCCAAGTGTGGTTACAGGGATTTGTATCTGTGCAGAATCACTCAAACTGCTGCTGCTGCTGCTGGGTGCTCCCAGCACACGGAGCCAGAGCTGTGGGAAGTGTCAGGGGCCTGCTCCAGACTGGATTCATGGAATCATGGAGTGAGAAGGGACCTTAAATCCCATCCAGTGCCACCCTTGCCATGGGCAGGGACACCTTCCCCTGTCCCAGGCTGCTCCAAGCCCTGTCCTGCAATAGTGGCTGTTGGAAGAGGTCTCTGTTATTCACAAGAAGGGGACAAGTGCCATTTTTTCCTGAGGAATTGAGACAGGATCCCTTCTCCGAATTCTTGGCAGATTTCAATGAAGTCGAAATAGGCAGCATTTATAAATCTCTATAATGCTGTTCTGGAAAAAAAAGAAACAGATCAATACCAGGGCTTTTTAATAATTAAAAATGTGTATTTCTGTAATCTCCTATTGATTTCTCCATTTATTCCTCAAGGGCTTGCAGAAGTCAGTAAATTTGGGGCTTTCTTCATGAGTGGCAGTTTGTGCTGGCTTCCCTTCAATAGTTATTACTTTTCTGCATGGCCTATCCATCATCTGGAGTGTTTTCTAATTTATTGTGGGATAATGTTGACAGCAGTGCCACGGATGATGTGGGCTTGAAATGGAGACACCAGGATGTGAATTCAGTGACAGAGACATAATCTGTTCATCTTCTGAAGGCAGCAGAGTGGCACTGCTGGGCTTTATGGAGGGGCTGGCTGCAGGCTGGGCTTCAGCACCTCCTGAAATCCTGCAGGAGCTTCTTGTGTGTCACAGCAGCTTTTATTCCCTCTTTTTTTTAAATTATTCTTCTAATGTCAGTGACATCAGCAAGTTCAGACGTTGGCCCAGCTGAGAGGAGATGTTTGAACTTCTGGCTGTTTACATTCTGCATTTGGCTCCATGCTGGTGTTTGGAAGTGCAGTCCCTGGAGTCTGTGGGCTCAGAGCTGCTGGGGTGGGAGTTCTGGCTGTGGGAAGGAATCCAAACAGAATTCTTGGCCTGTGACAGCTGGGAGAGGTCTGTCAGCACTGCTGGGATGGAAAGACAGGGAAGGTCAAGCTTTGCCCCTTCTGTGCCCAGTGGAGGGGCAGCTGGGCTGGGAGCTGCTCCTGTGGGTCAGGCCATGCTCTTAACAATTAAACTTCTTTTTCTCCCAATGGTTTTTCTGCACAAGATATAAAAACAGGGTTTCTCTAGAGGCATCAGGATTGATTTGCCTCTGGCTCCAGCTGTGATCTGTAGAGTTCAACCCTTATTAATAATGTCTGTAATGCTTATTGTTGTTTTAAATTTATTAAAGTCGAGTCACAGGATGGTTTGTGTGGAAAGGGACCTTAAAGTGCTACCCCTGCCATGGGCAGGGACACCTCCCACTGTCCCAGGGTGCTCCAAGCCCAGCCCAGGCTGGCCCTGAGCACTCTCAGGGATCCAGGGCCAACCACAGCTGCTCTGTTCAATCCCAAAGCAGGCAAAAGATGGGCTGCAGTTTTTTGGGTGTTTGATTTTTGGGTGAACAGATGTGAGCCAGGCTGAAAAATGAGTGGAGAAATTAATACAGGGAAGGGCAGGAGGTGCTTCAGAAGGCCCCTGCCATGCAGAGAGGGAAATCCAGGGCTCCTGGCTGCTCTGGCTTGGGGGTGAGAATGAAGGTTTGGAACTGCCTGAGCCAAAGTGGTCACATCAAAGATCTATTGATCTTTTGGAATAAGACCCTTTTGTAACTGGAGCCTGCAAGTGTAAATAGTTCAGGCCATGTGACCCCTTGCACCCACTGCTGGGAGTTCTTCCCTGTAGAGAAATGTTTGAGCACTCCTGCAGTTCCCCAGGAGCGTTCCAGGCTCAGCCCGGAGCTGGCAGTTCCTGCTGCTCCAGTAGGAAGAGATTTAATCCGTGGGGGATTTTAATGGCTCTGTGTTCTCAAGCTGCTGCATTAAGTGACCTGTGGGGTGTCTCCTCCTTTTCCCTTTGCTTTCCAGATCACCCAGGAGGCCGGGGAGTTCATGATCACATTTCCTTATGGTTACCACGCCGGCTTCAACCACGGCTTCAACTGCGCCGAGTCCACCAACTTTGCCACCCTGCGCTGGATCGACTATGGAAAAATGGCAACACAGGTGGGCTGAGGGCTGGGGACAGCCACCAGCTCAGGGACACGGAGCAGGGACACACAGCAGTGCCACTGGGGCTGTCCCCTGCCCTTATTCCTGAGGACAAACTGGAAAATGCCTCTTCTTCAGGATGTGCTCTTCCCACTGTCCCATCGTGCTGGTTTTGCCTCTTGATAATTTTATTCTAAAGGAGCAGGAATATTTTATTTTGAGGGTGCAGGAATAACTTTCTTGAGTGTTACATTCACTTTGTGAACAGGCTGGTTTGGGGGTTGCTAAGTTGGAATTAAGTTTTCTGGTGCATCCAAACTGCATCTCACAGTGAGTGAGGTGACTGATGTAACTGAGCACAACTCATTAGGTGCACACTGGAGGGGAAGGAATAAGCTGGAAATACTTTTAAGCTTTAATAACACTGTGGCAATAACACTCTGAAAACACCTGAATTCCTCTAATCTGTGCACTCAGTTAAGTTTGGAGAGTTATGTTTGTGTGGTTGTTTCTCATTAGGGCAGATTCCTGCTGTGCTTTGGTTTGTCACAGCCCTCGTGCTCTCCTGCTTTGAAATCTGGAGAATAACTGAGCAGCAAAGCTCATTCAGTAGAATCTGGGGAGTTTTGCCATGGGCAGGGACACCTTCCACTATCCCAGGTTGCTTCAAGCCCTGTCCAGCCTGGCCTTGGACACTTCCAGGGATGGGTCAGACATTTGGATTTGTTCTGGAGTTAAAGGGATGGTAAGAAAAACCTTAAACTGTAAGAGGCCTCAAATCAGTGTCAGGTGTCTGAAACTCAAAAATGGCCAAGCACCCTTGGTTTAAAATGTAAAAAAATGGTGTTTGTCTGCTGTGACCTTGTAAAACAGGTTTATGTGTAGTGAGTGGTCATGGTATTACACCCCAGAAAATGGGGTTTATCATGGAAATTCAGACAGACCCTTAACTACAACAGAGCCAGCAGGCACCACTCGAATATTAAAAGCAATTTTGGGTTCAGCCATGTGTTCACAAACAAGTGACATTTGGGAAGTGCAGTTTTAGATGGAGCCTCCATGCTTACATTGTTCAGCAGCGTAGCGTGAAATTACTGAACAAGCAGCAGCAGAGCTGGGAGCAGATCTGGGCACACAACGTGGAAATGGGGAAGGAGATGCCCAATTTATTCCCATTGCACTCCCTGGCACTTGTCTGTCCTGAGCTTCCTGGTTGATAATTCTCTAAAACACGTGTTAATTAACCCTGGGATGTCTGACTGAGAGTCTCAGCTGAGGGGAGAGTTTGTTTCACTGTGAGGGCAAAGTTTTGTTTAAATTTCTTTTGAGGTTAAGCAGGACCTAAGGAATGATCAGCTGAGGGTGTGCACTGCCTGCACCTCTGGGAGAGAATTCCTGGAGGGACATCAGGAGGGAATTCCTGCCTGGCACAGGGTGCCCAGAGCAGCTGTGGCTGCCCCTGGATCCCTGGCAGTGTCCCAGGCCAGGCTGGACAGGGCTGGGAGCAGCCTGGGACAGTGAGAGGTGTCCCTGCCATGGCAGGGGAGGGATGAGATTTAAGATCCCTCCCAACCCACACCATTCCACAATTCCTGAGTATGTAATTTTTAGTTAACTACTACAGCTTTCTTATATTTAAAAACTGGCTTTATTGATTTATATGCTCCCAGGCACAATTAGATTATCCTTGCTCACATGCAGGCAGGTTTGGGGTTTTTTTTCTTGCTATGTACTCATTTATAAAAGTCCTTGGGAAGTGTGAGCTGGGCAGAGCTCTGCAGGCACCTGCTCCTCCTGCAGTGCCCAGTGATTCCCTCCTTTCCTTGGGCTGCCAGCACAGCAGCACTCAGGAGAGTGGGGACAAGGCAAGGTTCAGAATCAGCCACTTGTAATGTTCTCCTGGACATGATCCTGGGGAGGAGACTTGGATTCTGCTCTGCTGGGAGCTGTGTGTGTCAGTGGTGCAGGCAGGAGAGGAAGGTAATGGTTCACCTTGTGAGCAGAGCTGTGCTAATTGCCTGCCAGATGGGTGCAATGTTCTGCATCCCACAGAGAACCTGCCTGGGCTGTAAAAAATACAGAATAACCAGCCTGGAGTGTAAAGATCAGCTTCTGGGACACTGCTCCTGATCTAATTGTAGAACAAGTGTCAGGATTAGCAAAAAAAAAAAAAAAAAAAAAAAAAAGCAATGGCTGCAGAGTAGCGTGGGAAACTGACAGTGGGTAAATCCACTTGTATCTGTGAATTAGTAACCAGGATGGACAGATCCTAAAAACTCCAGTGGAAATTGGTTTGGTGAATACCAAGTGAATATTCTAAGCTGTCCTGTTTGGCTCAAAGCTTTTTGAGAAGGTGGTGTGAGGTTTTGGAGTCTCTCTCGTTGGGTTTTTTGTTGGAACAGGTGCTTTTGCCCCTTGGGTCTGATTTTCTGATCCTCCAGCCCCAGTGCTGAGGGTGCTTTGTGGCAGACACATTCCACGTTGTCTTTGGTGATGTCCAGAAATCTCCAGGGCTGGTTCTCTGTGCTCTGAGCAAGTGTCAGATCCAGAGGAAGGATCTGACCTCCTCCTCCTCCATGCTGATAATTGTGTGGTGCTGCCCCACTGGATGTGGATGTCTCCCCTCCAGCTGGACACTGTGCCCAGAAGTGCAGGAAAGAACAGCTTTGAACATTTATTGCTGATGTAAATGTCTCCATCTGTCCTGGAGGTGCCTCCTGCTGCAGCTGGTGACTGCCAAGGTGACTTTGAGACCAACCTCAGCCTCCCTCTTCCACCTGATCCTGGGGAAAGCTGAGCAGCAGCTTCTTGTTTGGGGATGGGAGAGACTTCAGCATTCCTGATTCAGGGGTACAGCTGAGGGTTTATTTGGATGCACTACAGTTAATGTTTGCCTGCATAGGCAGAACTTGGAAATTGGGGAGAAATATTTCCCTTTGTTCCCTGTAGTTGGAGTTCCTCAGTCATTTGTCTTCCATTTATCATAATTTTTTTTTTCTGTTTGGTTGTTGAAAAAAGCTGCTGAGTGAAAGGCAGGAAATTAAAATTTTCATTCCTTACCATCTTTTTTTTTTAAATTTCTTTTTATTTTGCACCATGAGCCTGCAGTTCCTGCCTGGATTCCTGGTTTTTTGTTTCAGAAAACCCTTGGATGCCACCACCAGAGGATTTAACCAGCTGTGTCTTTTCCCAAACAACCCTTTTAAAGGAGGAGGTTCAGGAAAGTGCCTTCCCTGTGGTCAAAGTGGCCTGGGAGCCTCCTGCTATGCAGAAACCCTTTCAGAGTGTAGAGTTTTAGCAGAAATTCAAATCCCAGCTCAGCTTTTCTATTCCTTTGGCAAAGTGGACTGAAAAAAAGTGGATGGGAGGGGAACAATTTCTGCACTTTCCTTTCAGTTAAGTGCAGCCACTCCTGGAGAAGATCTGGGTTTCTGCTGGCTGCCACTTTCAAACCTTCCTTTATCTCCTGTTTACTCCAGAGAAACTGCTGGAATTCTCTCTCTCAGCCTAAAGTGAGGTCAGGCTGCCCCTCCTGCCCAAATCCTGCATTTTGGGCTCTGAAATAAACAGTTCCTCCTGCCCAAATGCTGCATTTTGGGCTCTGCAATGAACATCTCTCTCCTCATCCCAGGCAGAGCTCCCATCAAACCCTGGCTCCAGAGCTCCCAGCTCTGCTGCCCTCTGCTCTGGGGAAGGGGGACACAAAGAAAACTCTTCCTTTTGGATTTTCCTGCTCTGCCAAGGGAAGGGACCTTTTGGATCCCAGCCTGGGATCCTTTACATGATTTGCTGCTTCCAAACCTTCTGCTCACTCCTTTTTTTCTGTGCTATATGTATAATATAGAAATAATCTCAAATTTACCCTTGGAATATCTGTGATTTAATGTTGTCTAGCATATAATTTTCCAGGTAAAATTGAAGCTTTCTTCATACTGTTCACATTTTAGTAGACTTTTTCCCTTCCATATCTCTATTTCCCAAGAAAATCAAACTTGTCAGGTTTTTGCAGAAACCTGTTTGGTAATACTGCAAAATTGGTCCCCCAAAAAACGCAAATCAGAATTGTATTTTTGCATTACTTTGTGTCTATGCCTCAACTGACTCTAATTAGGCCTTTTAAGCTTAGAACACATAAAAAAAATCTATTATGAAACAGCATTTCCATAGTTTATTTTTGTCAGACGTTCAAAATTGCTCTTTTACTCTAATTAGACCTTTTAAGCTTAGAACACATAAAAAAAATCTATTATGAAACAGCATTTCCATAGTTTATTTTTGTCAGACGTTCAAAATTGCTCTTTTACTCTAATTAGACCTTTTAAGCTTAGAATACATTAAAGAAATCTATTATGGAATAACATTTCCATGGTTTATTTTTGTCAGACAGATTCAAAGTTGCTCTTGTACAAATTCTTCCACCTTTCTTCATACTCATTTTCTTGTATTATTTGTAAACACCCCTAATGCCCTGCTCATGATTCTGTGCAGGAAAAAAGGAACTTTTACAGCTTTTTTTCTTTTTTTTTTTTGTGCTGAGGTGGAAAGGGGATGGTTATTTTTTTTTGGAAGCTTTGTTTTATCAGCTCTTTTCTGAGCTCCTCTCCTTGAAGTTCTGGCTGGGAGTTTCTTGGCACGATTTTTGTTAATGGAGGAAGAACATTGGAGTTGTGTGAGCATAATCAAACCTGGATTTGCTGGGATTTGGTGGGATTTGTTGGGAATTCCAGGGTTCCAGTGCTGGGGGTGCTCCTGGGTGGGGTGGCTGAGTGTCCCTGGGGTGGGTCACTGTCACCAGGTCCTGCTGACCTGGCCCTCCTCCCTGCTGGGATGGATTATTTGGTTTGCTTGGGCTGGGACAGGTCCCAGAGCGTTTCTGTCACACAGAAATGTGTTTGAGGGAGAGTTGGGGTGACTCTGCCTCCCCCCCCAGCCCCACTCCTGCACCCCAGGGATGCTCAGGGAGCATTTTGGGAGCAGGCAGGGAGGAATGGTGCCCTGCAGCCAGGGACAGGGGGAGGCCGTGGAAATCTTTCCTAATTGTTTTGTTTATGAAGCTCTGGGAAGGGTTTCCAGTGGGTTTCCTAATGAACTGGTTTGTTGTTGATGCTGGTAATTACTCTGCAAACGGGGGGTCAAGGCTCATCTTCTTTCCCACACCAAACATTAAACACAAACGCTGCACTTTGGGCTTCTCCTCCTTCTTCTCCTCCAAGTTTAACTCCTCACTTCCTCACAGAATTGCTGCCATTCATCTTTCAGCAGCGTGCTTGGACTGGCTGAGTGGAAGGAAAAGGAAACTGGAGCCCCAAACTGTTTTTTTTTTTTTCTATCCTGTTAGACCCCAATAGCACATCTGTAATATGGGAATAAACTGGATTATTGCTGCTTGGAAACATTGATTGTGCTGGGGGCTTGTTTCTCCAAACTCTGCTTTGTCCTGGGCATGGACAGGGAGAAGCTGGGGATGATGTCTGTGTTCCTTTTCACAGAACCATCCCTCTTTCCCAGGAACTTGCTTTTAGGCTTCATTGTCATGGAAAAGCATGTAGAAAAGCTTTAAGCAAAGATTTTTTTGGTCTGGCATTTAAAAGATGAAAGAACTTCAATTTCCAGCACGTTGGGTTTTGTGATGGATAAATTTCCATTCAGGCCAAGTGGGAGGTTCAGCTGAGTCTTACCAACTGCTTTCATCTGGATGTGAAGGGTTTTTTTTCCATGAAAACCAGAGGTGCCACTTTAAATACGTCATTTTGGTGACTATTTCTGAGGAAAAGGCTGATTTTCCATTAACCTTCCCTGTGTGGTGGAACTGCTGAGGTTCAGTTCAGTGTTAATAATTGGGAATTGAGGGAAATATCCTCCCAAAAGTGTTGCTGAAAGGTTGGAGTTGAATGAGTTTTGCACTTTTCCATCAATCATTTGATTTTATGACTTCGAGGAGACAAGTCATTTTATCTGACTGTTATTTTATATAGACTTATTTGTGTTTTTATGTTAAGAAATATTGCAAATAAGATAATGGTTGTGCATTCAATAGCCACAAATCCTCCCCCCATCAGTCTTGGAGCTGGAATTGATGGGACAGGGCTCCTGGTGTGGTCACATATTTTACCACAGGCTCCAAATTAGAGTTGCAGATAATAAAATAATGAGGAAAGGAAGAACGTTGAGGTTTTAAGCTGGAAAAAGGTTCAATTGTGCATTTCCTCACAGTATTTTTCCATATGCTTATAGTTACTAAGGCCATTAACTTCTGGAAAAGGAGAGGTGGGGCTGGGAAAAGCCTTCAGAAGGTGGAATTAGTGAAGTTCCTGCAGATTTGGTGAATTTGGAAACTCCTCTCGTTGCTCTTTTGGGTCTCAGCTCCCCTGTAAGCAAAGGCAAAGCACTGACCATAAAGCTGTTGATTTTTGGTTTGGTTTTTTTTCCACTCCCATTTTCAGGACTTGCAGAGAGGGTCCTTGGAGATGCCAGTTATGAATATTCTGTTGTTTGTTGTGTTGTTTGATGTGTGGCTCTGGCAGCCAGGCTGGGGGTGATGGAGGGAGAGGGGAAGGTGCTGGATGAGATCTCAGAGCTCCTGGAATTTCTCACCTGTCATTTGGACAGAATGTTTGAGCTGCCATTCAGTCTTTGTTATTTGGGTGATCATGTCACCCTGAAATCCTTCTCAGGGTTGTTGATCCACAGGAATTCTGTGAATTCCCCAAACTGGAGCTTTGGGGTTCAGTTTTGTCTTGTGTAAAGGAAATGAGGTTTCATATCTGTCCTTGGTGGTGCTTTAGTGTTGACATGTTCATTTTTATTTTTTTTTTCTATAAAGTTTAATAACAGTGGAATATAAAAGTGTTAGAGTTTGAGGGAATTTGGGAGGATATATTCTCCAGAAATTGGGGTAGGGATGGACAGAGATGGGGGGTGCAGGCATAATGTCTCTTAGGAAATACATGTGTTTATGAGCACAGTGAAATACTTTGAAAGAAATAGAGCTCTGTGTGTGTGGAAGGGGGAAGGCAAAGTGTGGGACTGGAGATCATTGCCAGCAAACAACCTTGCTGCTTTTGTCCTGCTGCAATGGAGCAGAGCAGGGAATTTACTGCAAAGGCAATTTCTCACCATTCCCTACCCTCACTCTCCTCCTGGCCTCCCCCATTCCCCCTCTCCAGCTCTCTCTCACACACAAGAACATTCCCTTTCCCAGCTGTGTGGAAGCAGCAGCAGGATCTCTCTGCTGTCTGAGGGGAGGGAATGGAGGAATGTCCTGGCCATGCTGGAGCTGTGGCACAGCTGAGGAAATGTCATTGCACTGTCCAGAAGGAGCCCCAGAGGAAAAAAAGGCTTGGTAAATTATTCATGCTGGCTGGTGTGAAAGCAATAGAATTAAATTAAAATTGAAACATCAACATGCATCATGGTAGATTTGTGGACAGAAGGGAGCTTGGCTGCTGAAGGATGTGGGAGATGGAGGCCACAGTGCTGAGCTCCAGCCCAGCAGCATCCCCAGAGCTCAGCTTGGGCTTCTCCAGCTCTGGCCAGGGGCTGCAGCTGGGGAGACTCTGCAGCTGCTGCTTGGAAACTGCTCTGAAGACCCTGGCCCTGAGGGCTGGGGCCTTGCTGGCAGCTCTGGAGGTGTGGATGTGTCTGTGCTGCAGCTCTTGGGCCCAGGTCAGGGTCACCAAACGCAGAGTTCCCCTTTTAAACCATTTTTCAGCCTCTGAGGAGATCAATCCCCAGAGCTGTGCTGGGGATTCTCTTCTGTGCTCCTCTTTGTAGCTCTGCACAGGTGCTTTTAAACTTTCTCAGGGGAAATCTGCTCAATCCCTCAGGCCAGGACTGATGGAGGTGCCCTGGGAATCTCCTGCCTAGGCTGGGCTTGGAAGCTTTGGTGCCATCTGTGTTCCTGCTGTGGCCAAATTGCATTTCCAGCCTTTCTGGCCTCAGCCCTTTCTGATTAAATGGAGTTTTCCTGAAAGTGCTTGTCCATAAATGCTCCTTCCCACTCAGCACACTGGGGTTATCAGTGACACCTCAGTCCCTGGGGTTACCAGCACTGCTCCAGTCCCTGCACAGTGAGGAACAGGAGCTGGAGGATGTGGGCTGGTGGAGAATTGTACAGGGCTCTTCCCTCTCCCTGTCTTGGTGAATTCTCAACTCTTCCCATTCATTATTTAGTGATGGTTGTGAAAAGGGAAGGGATAAGGGGGAGAAGCAGGTTTAATTTCAGGCATTTCTGCCAAAAGAATGGGTAGAATGGTTTTGAAAAGGTGTGGAGGAAGGGTGGGAAAAAAACCCAAAGCAGTCCTGCAAAGTGGCTCCAATTACCTCAACCTCAGCTGGGAGTTGAAAAGCAATTTAGTGCAAGCAAAGCTTTGCACCTCAGAGCAGAAACCCCAAGAGAGCTGTGGCTGCAGCCCCCAGAGGCACCTGGGGGTTCCTGGGTCCTTTTCCATCCTCTGTCTTCTTTTGATGAAGTTTATAGAGGCTGACTCTCTGAGACTGATGTCAGTGCAGGGTGAGAATCCCCTTGCTGCACTCAGTCTGTTGATTGATCACAGCAAAGGAAAACATCCAAGGAAAAGCACCTGAGTCCTCTCTGTGCAGTGGCAGGAGTGTAAGTCCAGGTGAGTTTTAATGAGCATATGCCAGCTGAAATGAATAAAGCACATTTTCTCCCACTCAGTGGTTTGGATGCAGGTTGTAGTTACTTCAGGTTTTTTATTTCTTCCCTTTTGTGCAGGGTTGCTGTGCCATGTCAAGATGTATTATTATGAAGTTTAACTGCCCTGTGCTCTGGGTCAGGCTTTGGTTTCTGGAAGGTTTTTCTGAGTTATGAAGTGGTACCAATAATATCTTTTCAGCCTGGAAAACTCTGCCAGAGAGAGGCTGAGGGCAGAGTCTGACCTGGGCTAGCCCAGCCAGAGTAATTGTGCCTAATGCCTGCAGCACAGGACTGGAGCAGTGCCAGTCCCAGGCAGCTTTGGTTTGTTGAGGGGCTCAGAGGGAGAACAAAGGGGAACAGAGTTTTCCCCCACCCTCGGAGAGTGTTGGAGCGCAGCTGCTTTTCCAGGAGCAGGTAGAACTGAGGCACTGCCAGCACTGAGCCCTTCCAGAAACCCTCCTGGGGCCCTGTGGGCAGAGCTGCTTTCCCTGGGGCAGGTCTCAGTGTGACAGGCTGCTCTCTCGCAGTGCACGTGCCGCAAGGACATGGTGAAGATCTCCATGGACGTGTTTGTGCGGGTGCTGCAGCCCGAGCGCTACGAGCTCTGGAAGCAGGGCAAGGACATCGCTGTGCTGGACCACATGAAGCCCACGGCCCTGAGCAGCCCCGAGCTGGACGCCTGGAACGAGACCAAGGCTGACCTGAAAGCCAAACTGCTCCGCAGGTAAAGGCAGAGAGTGTGTCTGACCCTGCCCTGATTGTAATTTTACAGTTCTTCACTGCAGGGAGGTCAAACTCTTCCTTTGTTCCTTTCATACGGTTCTCGTGCCATTTGTCTGGGGTAACGTGTCCCTCACGCTCCTGTTTCCTTCCCATGCTGTAAAAGCACGTGCTTTTCAAAGTGGGACATTTTGTGCCCCCTCACATCTCATCTCTTATCCTGCAAGACCAAAAAAATCTACAGTGAGCACTTCGAGCTTCACTGATCAGAAAGCAGGAGTTAAAAAAAGCCCATCGGTTGCAAAGGGGATTTTCTGCATGCCTTTCTGTGCTTCCTTTGATCTTTGTATTAATTTCCTACAAGTCTGTGATTTTTGTGTGTTGCAGCATGCTTGAATTGAAAATTTGGCATGCTAACCTTTTCCTGTTGGAATCTTGCTTTATAGGATAGGAGATGAGGAAGAGGACAACAAACACCGGTATGTGACTTCCCTCAGCAACCTCAGTCACTTCATTCTTTTTCCTGGCAAGTTTCTTAAAATAGCAACTCTGGGACTCTTTTCCTCTGTCACTTGGGTTTTTTGTGAAAGCCCTCAGGAAATCTTTGGGCCTCAAGGTTCCTCAGGCTTCATCTTGGTTTGGATTTCTGTGACCTCTTCCATCACTGGAGAACCTCTCATGGCTCTTTGGTTTTCACTCTTGAATTGGGCTGGCAGGGATGTGTGGTGGGAACTGGGGAAAGGGAACTGGGCACTGATGAAAGTGCTGCTGCATTTCTGTGACTGTTCAGGGCTCCTGATGCAGCTGATGTTTGCACAGTGTAAGGTACTGTATGAGCACCATGGATTATTTTCCCTCCCTGAGCCTATTACCCAGCAGAGAATCCTCTCTCTCAGCCTGAGCCTATTGCAAATGATCCAGGTACTTTTTTTTGCTGATCTGTTCAGTGTTTCCTGGATTATTCCAGCATTATCCTGAAGCAGTTTTGAGGCTGTTCAATACTCCTTAGCAGTACTTTCTCCTGTGCTTTTGTCTTTCCAAGACATCGTTTTACTTGAAGCCTGACTTTTCTCAGCAGGATGGAGGGATGGGATTCACCCCTGCCCAAACCTTCACAGTTGTAGCTACTTAATTTAAGTCACTTTGTGGTCTGCTCTTCAAAGAGTACCAACGCTGCTTTTTTGTCAGCTCTCTTGGAAAAATGGAGCTTTTAAACTCTGCAGAGAGGTGTTATTTCTTCTCTGAGGTCAGTCAGACTTGGTTACCTTAAAAAACCCAACTTGGTTTACTTTATGGCTTCAGCAAGAGACTGTGTTAGTCCAGTCCCCACCAGCCCATCTCTGGTGTGTGAATTCTGTCAGACACAGAACAGCTTCACTTCTGCAAGTGCTCAGCCTCCAGCCTGTGCTTGTGGAAGCACTTTCTGTAAATGCTGAGCTTTCTGCCTCTCTCCCCCACAACTCCTGAGTGAGAAGAGCACTGCAAAACACATTTTTTTTTTTTTCTCTCCTGTGAGTACAAAGCTCTGTGCTGCAATTTTTGCCTGCCATTTCCACACCGCAGGAATAAAACACACTTGGCTAGAACCAGCTTGTAACACTTGACTCTGCTCCTCCTTCAGCAGTTCCAGCTGCAGTGGCAAAGCCTTACAGCTTTATCTTCACCTCCCACCCCACGTTCCCCTCCCAAGGAAGGTGCTGTGTTCTTGGAATATGGGTGAGGAGCAGAGCTGATCCTTGTGGGCTCAGCCCCTGTTCCTGCTAATGACTGTCCTGCAGGTGTGAAGGCACCAGCTCTTCTTGGAGAGCCCCATCTGCTCAGAGTCTGGCAATTAGAGGTCCCTGTCCATATGGATCCACTTGCTTTTCTATTCATCATTCAGCTCAGGTTGAAGTTTTTTCTCTCCCTTCTTTTTCAGTTTAAAGGCTGATTAAGGGCTCTTAACTCTGTTGTGCCCCAAATCTAATTAGCAGCTGAGTCTTCTGGGCTCTGAGGATGGGGAGCTGCTTTTTAGCTTTTTTAGACTTTGGGACTGCTGAGTAAAGTGTGTTTTAGTCTTTGTCACACGATGGTGGATGTGAGGCCATAAGGCAAATTCTGCTTTCTACCAAAGAAGAAGTGCCTACATGCTAAAAATGGGGTAAAAACCACAAGTTTCTGAATCTGTCCTTTTGGAAAAGGAGAGCTTGTTAGATTTAAACCTGAAATTCAAGGAGCAATTCTACAGACCATGTCCAGCCCTGTGCTGGGGCTGGCTGGGGTGGAGTGACTGGGATTTGGGGCTGCACCAGGGCTCATGAGGCTCTGAAGTTGTGGCTGGTGCTTGCACAGTGTCAAGGCTTTATCTTGTTCCACTCTGGCCCAGTGGGACCCTGGGGAGGGGACCCAGCTGGCCCCGAGTGGCCAAGGGGAAATTCTGTGCCATAAAATGTTATGGGGAGCAATAAAAACTGGGAGAGAGCAGGAAGGAGGGGTTTGGCTTCTGAGGGGGCGTTTTTGGGGACTGGCTGGGCATTGCTCTGCCTGGGGAGGTGGTGAGTGGATTTCCTGGGCTTCTTTCTTTTTTTATTCTTTCCTTCACCTCTTAAACTGCATTTGTTTTGACTTACAAGTTTCTGGCTCTTTTCCCTCTCTGTCCCTCTTGAGCAGTGGGGAGTGTCTGTGAGGGTACTTGGCTTCCTACAGTTCCCAACCCAAAAATCATGTCCTGACTTCTGAATTTCCATTTCTCTTTGCATTGTGGCTCCTGTAATCTTTGCCTTGGTGGCACTGACTTGAAAAAGAATGAACAGCATTGCTATTGCCTTGTTAGTATTTGTCTGTTTTTATTAATATGCATTTTTTTAGTTAGATTTCTTCAAGGCCTTGGACCTTCTGAATTTACTGCTGAAAAAAATCATAGACTGCCAATTGATTTTGCTCTGAGCATTCATTATGGTGTGTTTTTGGGAACTGGCAGTGCTGGGTAATGTCTCAGAGCTGGAAGATGATGTTTTGCAGACTTCCAGCAGTTTGCCAAAGGGAGGCACGGACAGAATGGAAAGAAATAATGGAATGGAGGCAGAGGATGAAAGAGAGATTTAAACAAGTTTTCATCTTGTATTTTGAAATACAAGCAAAATAGATTGAAAACACAATTAAAATCACTTTAACTGCAGCTTGTGAGCTTACATTAGTAATGGTAGGGAAAAGCTCTTCAGGAAACCCAGACAATTAATGGCTGCTGTGAATGGATCTTAAATGTTGTGTTATGCAAGGTTCATCTGTTCCCTTTCAGATATCTCTTCTGCCCTGTAGCTATTTTAACTACCTTGTGTTTCCTCTCCAAAGAAGATCCTTTTGTTTTGTATTCAGCTTTTTAAGTCAGTGGTGGTTTTCTATTTTGAAGGCTGCTCTTTTATGTCAAATCACACTTCTGTGCTTTCAGGTCTCACAGAAAAAGGAGTCAACCCAGAAGACACAAAACAGAGGATCAGAAGTCTCTTGGGGATGTCATGGCTATTGAAACTGCCTTGGAAGATGTGAAAGTAAAAGAGGAGCTGAAAAGGGGCCCAGACCTGGAGGAAGAGGAGAGAAGCAAAGGGATGGAAGGAGAAGGTGAGGCCAGACCAGTGAGGAGCTGGGGCAAGCTCTAAAGCACCTCTGTGAATAACTTGTCTGCTGCTGTTTATTTCTGATGAAATATCAGCAGAGTTTTCCCCAGTATTAAATCTCTGCTCACTGAAATATGTCATCATTCACAGCAGCAATTGATTTTTTCCCTCTCTTTAAGGATTGGATCCAAATAGCTTTTTTGGCAGGACTGGAAAATTCTGTAGGCCCAAACTATTACAGGAGTGTAAAAATATATATCATGTGAGGAATATTTTAAATTATTTCATAGAGAAACAAATAAATGTATTTTTTGTGTCCTGCTCTGAAAAAGAATGATTTGTGCAGTGCCTTGTGCAATTCATCTTTCCTCTTTCCCTCCCTTTGCTCCCATTTCTCAGAGACTGAATCCAGGGAGCCTCAGTTTGGGTGGGATCCACAGCTGCTGCACGAGTCCCTCTTGGGTTTCTTCAAGTTTAGCTGGAGCAGGGAAGCTTTTCAGCTTCCTCTGCATGAAATATAAAACCTTTGCTGAAAATAAAACCAGGCCATGACAACTCCCAGTCCTTTGGGATTCCTTCTGCACATCCAGTCCCCAGGCCTGAGCACACCCTTTGTGCAGGGGGCTCTTTCTGTGGCACCTTTGTCTTGGCTGTGTAGAAAAGGTTGGAGTTCTTGCTGGGAAAAATCTGCTTTTTTTTCCCCCTCTAATGTGTGGTTAAGTGGTTTTTGTGTCTGTGACACTCCCTCTGAGGCTTCTCCAGCGCTGCTTACAGGGAATTAATTTACATCCATTGTATACATCCATTATTTGTTTAGCATTTGGAGAAACTGATGCTGCAAACTGTTGAGAGAAGCTCGATAATGATCTTAAAGGAAATCTGTGGAAGCTCTGGGAAGAGAATTGAGGGCTTTGTTCAGAGTCTGCCAGCTAGACAGTGTATTTTCTCTTTTTACTGGAAATAAGGAGTTGGAGAATCATTGTTGCACAGTGCAGATACTTAATTTCTATTGCCCCATGCTTGAGAGCATCAGCAGTGTGTTAAATTGTCTGCTCTTAGCTCTTGTACAAGTTTAACACTTGATGCTTGTAATAAATGGCCCGAAAATGCTGTTTTTTCTTCGGAGACGAGAGATAAGTGACAAGGACAGATCTGAGATCATTAGAATGGCCAAGGAATAATAAAAACTCTGTTCTAGCTGAATGGCTTCCAAATCATACACTTCCACTACTTCTTAAGAGCTCTGTAGCTGTTGGCTCAGGAGGGAAAAGCTTATTTTCAGCACCATTGCAGAAGTGCCACTGGAGCAAACTCCAGCTTGGTGTGGCTGCTCACAAATATTCAGCTTTCCTACTGCAATACAGCAATTAAATCCCAATGACTTCTCTAGTCTTCCACGTCCTGCTGTCTGCATTGCCTCTCACCAGTGTCTTAGGGTTTCATCTTGAGGAAGAAAACAGCATCTGTTTGGATGGCCCTGCTCGTGGCAATTCTGCTCCCCCCACCTTCTGCACTTCCTCTCTTTATTTCCCTGGTTTTAATTTGACTTCATTTTCTGTTACACCAGGGGAGATGACCTTGAGAAGGAGAAAGAATGAGATTTCAGAGTAGTCGTGGTTCCAAAGTGGGTCTTGTGCTTTGTGTTGGTTCTTTGGACAAGCTGAGTATTTATAACTCGGGGTTTTCAGGATTTCTGACCCAGATCCCTCACGGTGTTTACTTTTGGTTTTTATGACTCAGCTTTATATTCATAATTTATGAGGTTGCTATTAATATATTTAGAATTCTTAGCAGGTTGTCTTGGGCCCTTAGGAAGGAGAGTGTTGAGGCTTTGCCCTTGCCTGGGCGTGCTGAGCAGCAGAAACCCTCGTGCCAGTCAGCAGCTCTTCCCTGTGGGGCTGTGCAGAGGGAACTGCAAACCTGAGGGTCACCTGCAGGCCTGGGGCTCCAAACCTCCTGGGCAGCCCCTTCCAAGGCCTCACCAGCCTTTCCAGGAAGGAATTCCTGCTGGTGTCCACCCTGAGCCTCCCTGGTGCAATCTGAGGCTGTTCCCTCTTGTCCTGTTGTTCCCTGTTCTCACCGCCTGACCCCCCCGGCTGTCCCCTCCTGTCAGGGAGTTGTGCAGAGCCACAAGGTCCCTCCTGAGCCTCCTTTTCTCCAGCTGAGCCCTTTCCCAGCTCCCTCAGCTGCTCCTCATTTTCCTGAGCTCTGCTGAGGGTTCAGATTGTCCCTGGGCAGGCAGCACAGCACTGCCCCGTTGTTCCTTGTGTCCCACTCACACCTGCTCCTCCTGCAGTGGGAGGACAGGAGGGACATTCCTCTCTGAACCTGCCTGTGCATTTTGTGCCTTCAGATCCTTTTCCTTCCTGGAAGTGTTCAGGGTAGCCAGACAGGCTCTTGGAGTTTTGCCTCCCTTTTTCCTGGCTTCTGATTCCGTAGATTCACTTGCAAACTCACTTAATGTAGAAACTTTCAAGCACAGTTCTCTGTGCCAGCTGCTGTCAAATTACCCTTTAGAAGTCAATAAAGCTGGTGAATGGCATTTGTGGTGCTGTTGGGGAGAGAATTCTTGGAGTGTATAGAGAGTAAATATGATCTGGTTTTGTGCAACTGGGGAGAAATCCAATTTGCCTTTCATTCAATATGTTTGTTTCTCTAAGGAAATTCAATATTCCTTTCTCTGTGATAGAACAAACCACTTTATCTGAGGGACTGCCTACACAACTATAATTATTTGAGCTGGACTTGTTCCCATTTTTATAAGTTAGTGTAAATAAAGTGATCAGACTTCTAGGAAATGCTGGGGTTAAGGTGATCCCTAGGGGATTCCAGCAGGGATTTTGGCACTTTATCCTATTGTGGGATTATTCACCCTTCTTCGTGCAGAAACCTTTGTTACGTGATGGTTATTCTGATTTTCCATTTGTGGGTCAAGTTTGATGTAGCCTGAAGTGGAGGGGTCTGGGTGGGTTGGGGTTGGTGAAAGTTCTTCACTGGGGTGAACAGGCTGACCTTGATTATCCCAGCCTGGAGATTCCCCCTCAGTGGAGGGCAGGAATTTTGATCACTGCTGTAAAACATGGATCCCTTCACATGGAAGAGAGGTGGGGAAGGCTCCTCCAGGCCAGAGCTGCCTCTGGTGACAATACTGAGATGTTTATCTGCCTGAGAAGTGTTGTCACATCCATGAGGGCTGTGCAGATAAACTGAGTGACAGTGAGCTGGGAGAAGCAAGGACATGGGTGTGAGTAAAGGATATCTCAGGATCCAGCTGAGCTCTCTGCTGCACCTGATTTATGCTTTAAAAGCATTTTTTAAAAAAAGCTCGATAGCAGAAATCTTTGGGTAATAATGATTCAGGTATCTTTGTTCAGTTCTTCATTTCCTGGGGCTGTTGGGTGCATTGACACACAGTAATACCCAGATAGGAGCTGTGCTTGCAAACACAGGGAGCAGCAAACTGCTGATACAGAATGGGGCTCTCCAAACTCTTTTGACTGCACCTCCTTATCAGCAAAAAAAATCTGAGCACGCCTCCTGATGTATGTCTTTATTTATATACAGATTTATTCATGGATAGCACAGAAATAAACATGTACAGGTGTATTTCTGTGCTAATATGATTATTATGAATATACAGAAAAACAGAGATTGAAATAGAAAGGCATAAAAATAAAAAAATACTGTTTAAATCCTTTATTTTATTAATGGGACAAAAATATTTCATTCCTGCATCCCAGTGGATGGTTTTGTGCCCCTGACTTTGGGGGACAGAAAACTTGAAGCACAGAGTCAGAGCTAATGTGACATATTACAGGTTTTTGGCACACTATCCAGATTCTTAGGGATTTAGATATTTTCCCTCCAGGAAAGGTGATTTTTAGCAGCCTTTGTGCTCCAGTCAGGAATTGAATAGTCCATAGAAATGACACAAGTGTTTTCTTTCTGGAGCAGCTTCTCTAGGTCAGTGCTGAGGCACAGCTGAGTGTGTGCAGCTCTCGGAGTGCTGCTGGAACACAGAAATTCCATAGTGGGATGTGGGGTGTGCCAGCCCAGCAGTGGGCTCTGGGAAAGGAGAAGGATGCTGAGTGCCCTCTGCACTGCAGTAATTCCACGAGGATGGAGGAGGCATGCTGGGTTCCTGTTGGAACACAGAAATTCCATGGTGGGATGTGGGGTGTGCCAGCCCAGCACTGAGTCCTGGGAAAGGAGAGAGACGTTGTGTGCCCACTGGAACACAGGAATTCCATGATGGGAGATCCCAGCCCAGCACTGAGTCCTGGGAAAGGAGAGAGACGTTGTGTGCCCACTGGAACACAGGAATTCCATGATGGGAGATCCCAGCCCAGCACTGAGTCCTGGGAAAGGAGAGAGACGTTGTGTGCCCACTGGAACACAGTAATTCCATGATGGGAGATCCCAGCCCAGCACTGAGCCCTGGGAAAGGAGAGAGATGTTGTGTGCCCACTGGAACACAGTAATTCCATGATGGGATGTGCCAGCCCAGCACTGAGCTCTGGGAAAGGAGAGGGATCCTGAGTGCCCCAGCACTGGGTTCTGGGAAAGGAGAGAGGTGCTGGGTTCCTGTTGGAGCACAGTAATTCCATGATGGGAGATCCCAGCCCAGCACTGAGCCCTGGGAAAGGAGAGAGATGCTGAGTGCCCCAGCACTGGGTTCTGGGAAAGGAGAGGGGTGCTGGGTTCCAGTTGGAGCACAGTAATCCCATGATGGGATGTGGGATGTGC
>VXBB01022698.1:0-40963 GCA_013399915.1 Illadopsis cleaveri
AACATCTTTAAAATATAGAAATATAAAAATGTCTGTGTGGATTTCGATTGTCAGAGCCAGACATTTCTTTGATGGCTGTTTCATTTTATATTATCAGAGGAAACTGATTTTGAGATTCAGAACAATACGTTATGTCAAATTTTCACCCTCTAGGATATACCTGCATTCACGATACATAATACATCTTTATATTCTACTAGGCAGTAGGTCCTTTTTGATAACAGTTATTGACAAAAGAGAAGAGTGATACAGAATGGTGTATGCTAATAGACAAAAATAGCCATAAATCAATCCCCCAAAACATTTTTTAAAAAATCAAATAATATTAAATAAGGCATCTGCATGGATCCTGAAAGTGTAACTGTATTCATATAAAGTGCCTTGATTGAGAACAAACGCCTCATTAATCTTAAATGCTTCAGCTAGAAAAAGTTAGTGAAGTCAGGAAGAATAATGACTGGCATTATAGTGAATGCAACGTACTGTACAGTGACTTAAGATGTGGTCACCTAATAGCTATAATACCTAAACATGGAGTACCTTTGTTATTCAGAGGACAAAGGATTTGGGACAGGAAAGAGATAGAAAGAAGAAGAAGTCAGGAAACAGGTAAATGCATTTCAGTGGCTCACTTCATGGTCAGGTAGATCATGATCATAAGGCTACAAAGGGAGATGCATGACTTTTCACATGTGATTCTTGCATTGTTCTCCACAGCACTACAGAAGCTGTTAAGTACCTAATCTGGTTAGCTGGCACTGATTTTGAGAACAGATCCTATGTTTAAATAGCTTTGCAGAAATTCTTTTTCTATAGATGACCATTTATGCTTTATATATTACTTATTCAAAATCAGTCGTTGCTTTATTTGCATTTTGTGGTTAGAGTGGCCCTTTATGTACCCAAAGGCATCAGAAAAGTGGCATGTAAGAGCTTTTCCACAGTCCTGCTCAGAAACTGCAGATTTCGCTCTACTGAAAATAATGATTTTGATTGTTCTTTTTGTAGTGGTGCCCTTCTTGCTGATACAGTGTCATTGTTTCCATTATAAACTACTGTTTTCAGAGCCTCTTACCTGCCAAAGTTAACTCAATACTTGTGAGTTGATTATACAGTGTCTTAATTTTCAGGCTGATTTTTCTGCCAAGCTTTAAATGCATTTGAATATTGTTAATAAAAGAAACTATTGGACAGGAAAATCTGGATATAATAGAAAAATTAAAACCCTAAATATTTCTGTGGGTTTTTTTGTTTTCAGAAAAATAAGACCTGATGATTGTTTTTTAAAAATACTTTTTAAATATTTTTTTTAAATCTGGATTTTTGCAAATCTTCTCTGCAAAAAAGTTGACTTACTGGGAGAATTTTAAATGCTGATGGTAACCATGTATGGACTCAGATGTGGAGAGCATTATATTTCTTTATTATTTTGGTATTATACTAGTATCAGGATATTTATTGCTTGCAAAACTTAGTCTTTGAAACAACATAATTAACAGGTTTGTAAATATGGGATTTCTCTGATGCTGTCACAGAAACCAAACTGAAGACCATTAAACTCAGAAAATATGTTTTTAACATAAGTGCCATAAGGCTCAAACCTAAAGCTCATTTTGACCTTTCATTCCCTTCATTGGATTTTGCCAAATCAGCCTTTGTCATCATCAACTGATACCCGTGTCAAAAGGCTTGACAGCTTTGGTTACCTCCAGCTGTGTGGGTATTCTCAAATTACAAGGAAGGGATTCCCTTCAGGATGAATTATGTTTTCAGCCAGATGCAGTGTTGAATCTGACCCTGCTTGGAGACAGAATTGGGTCAGAAAAGCTCCCTCAATCTCAACAAATCCTAATTTGTCCTCAAAGACCATATCTGATTTCTAGAGGTACTGCTGCAACGTCATTGAGAGGGAAAACATGGTAAAAGTAGCCAGTAGCAGGATATTCTGACCTGCCCAGCCGGTATTATGCTGCATTCTTATATGTACGGATTTTCTTCTGAAGATACTCAGGTTTAAATCTAATATTTGCTGTTTATAATAATGAGAAAAGCCTACTTTTTTGTCATATATAAATATATATTTAGATACACCATCATTTTTGTTTTGTTTGCTAAGCATTTAGTCTCAGTGTTTGTAGAATCATAGAAAGGTTGGAAGGGACCTTAAACATGGACATGGTCTTTCATTAGACCAGGTTGCCCGGGGCCATATCCAATCTGGCCTTGAACATTTCCAGGAATGTCTGGAATTTCCAGGAATATCTACAACTTCTCTGGGCAATGTGTTCTAGTGTCCCACCACCCTCATAATGAAGGATTTCTTTCTTATGTAACCTAGACCAAGCCTCTTTCTGTTTGAAGCCTTGTCTTATCATCTTTCTCGTAGCTCACTTTAGGTACTGGAAGGTGCCTTAAGGTCTCCCTGAAGCTTTCTCTTCTCCAGGCTGAACAACCCCAACTCTCTCAGCCTGTCTCCACAGGAGATGTGCTCCAGCCTCCTGATCTTTTTCTTGGCCTTCTGTGGACCCCCTTCAGCACGTCTTTTGTTGGAGTCCCAGAGCTGGGTGTAGAACTCCAGATGGGGTCTCTTAGAGGGCCAGATTCACCTCCATTTACCTGCTGGTCACATTATTTGTGATGCAAGCCAGGATGTGGTTGACCTTCTAGGTTGTGAGCCAGCTCACGCTGAGCTTCCTGTCAACCAACAGCCCCAACTCTTTCCCACCGGGGCTGGTCTTTATTGATTCTCCACCCTGCCTGTATTTGTGCTTGGAATTGCCCCAGATGTTTTCCTCTCTGTAAAAGTGATTTTTGCAATCTCTGTGTTTTGCAGGAAGAATGATCAGTTTCGTATTTTCAATGGCTTATTTAATGTTTTTGGAAGGCTAATGTCATTCCTTTTGGCTCCTCTTTGAAAGGGAAAGTGTCATCTTTCTTATTCAATTGCTTGGGAACAGTTGCTCTTTCTACAGTAAGGATTTTCTAGATCTGAGTGACTGATAGCCACTGTGACAGAAAATACTTCAAATTCAAAGATCTAACAGTCTCCATTTTATACTTTTTGGATGGTTTTACTTCTCATATGCACATTCTAGGGAGAAAGGTTACATAGTACCCACCCCTGTCAAGTGTGGGTTATTTTTACTGCTGTTACATGAATGAGTATTTTGATTTTCATTTCAGTCTCAGTCTCAGTTCTCATTCCTTCTTTGGCTGTGGAATTGTCTCCATATTCTCATATTTCATCTCACTTCTCTTTCCTGTCATTTTGAAGTCTTCTTATCCCAGCCAGCTCTCTCCTGCTCTTTGCAGTTTTGGAGATCACTGTTAATAATGCTATGGACAGAGTAGTGAAATACTACTTGCTCTTTATATTATTGCTGCTTTACATTGGCATGATATAGGAGCTGTACCTGCAAGGAAATTTTTGGGTGTCCCTTAATCAAGGGCAAAGCAGGCTGAATGATTGCAGGATTAGATTACTAAAATGTGAAAATTAAGTAGCTGATGATTTGTAAACTTTGAATTCCCAAAGGTGGATGTCTTGAACAGACTTGGATGCATCTGAAAGAGTAAAATGTTCATCCATGAAAGAAGTGTGGCCACCTTCTATTTTTAAGAACTTACTTTAGGCTTGCAGCCAGGGATCTTTCCACATGTTAAATAGATATTGGCCTGGGGTGGGTATTTCTTTTGTGAAATTACTCAGCCTCCATAATCAATGTGAACTTTCATCACTTCCAGTACAAATGAAGGTTGTGAGTTATACTGGTAGCATCTAGCAACTTTGTTAAGAATGGTACCCCTTGTCAGGAATTTGAATCTGAATCTTTTACTAGGTAAACATAAATTTTTTCTGCAGTTTATTATTTTTTGCAAATATTTGGTCACTAAAAAAAGGAAGTTTGTTTCTGAAGGTAATAGCTTGAAGTGGATATAGTAATGGACTTTGAATTGAAATTCAGTAATTTCAGAAGTTATTTTCCAAGTGAAAATTATTCCCTTGGTGTAGAAAGATTAACGTATTCATTAGTGGACCATTGCTGAAAACAACATTTTCAAGAGAAACACCAACCCATTTCTCTTTACAAGAGGATAAATATAGACACATATAAATAAGCTGGGGAAATGAGATAGGTAAGACGTAGCAATGCCATATCCAAATGCATATCTGTGCTAATACTACTAGGAGTGTGACCTTGGGCATTACCATGCAATTGAGAGAAAAGATGGAAGACTAAGGATATCTATTTTCAGTTCAAAGGTTTCTATCTAAAAAGCCAACCAGAATGGCTTGAAGAAAACAAAATATGTTTAACAGCCATATCCCTACAATTTGTATCTATTTGACTTAGCTGTGACAGAGTTGAACATTAGATGCCTG
This sequence comes from Illadopsis cleaveri, assembly GCA_013399915.1. Lineage (NCBI taxonomy): Eukaryota > Metazoa > Chordata > Aves > Passeriformes > Timaliidae > Illadopsis > Illadopsis cleaveri. The sequence goes on from VXBB01022698.1 coordinate 4,385, forward strand.
TTTTAATTAGTTGCTTTTAAAGGAGACTAGTACATCAGCATTATTGTGACACATCTTTGGGGCAGTTGACTCTTTAAACTGTTTTGACCTCTGATTAGAAATATTTCAGGGAAAAATGACCCAAACCCAAAACCTTTCCTAACCGCTTTACTTAGGTTTTTAGATACTAGTCAAAGTCAATGGACAGCAAAAATAGCTGATGAAAAAAGGGTGGAAATATGTTATTTACTGACTAGGTAGTGTCCTACTTGGTGCTTAAGACATGATCAAGGGCTAGTGACTTTAAATTGTTGGAGGGTTAAGATTAGATGTAAGGAAGAAATTCTTTACTTTGAGGCTGACCAGAAAAGTGGTAGATTCCCCATCCCTGGAAGTGTTCAAAGCCAGGTGGAATGGGACTCTGAGCAGCCTGGTCTAGGAATGTGTCCCTGCCCATGCCAAGGGATTTGGACGAAATTATCTTTAATGTTCTTTCTTATGCGATGCTTCAAATCACTAGCCAAAATTTATTGAAATTACTTGAAAATACTACTTCAGGTAAAATCATTGCTAAATAAATCTGTGACAATACAGTTATTACCACAATAACTTACTGAATTAATGATAAAAATATATTAGTAAAGTTGCATTATTTTTGTTGTTTTTTGGGATGATGGAGTGGGAAAGTTAAATGTATATTATGTGCAATATATATTTCAGTGTGTACTTAGTGCCAAGCATTTGGATTTTTGTTAATATCTAGGTATTGTTTCTGCATATGAAGGTTTAAAACTGCAGGTTACACAGAACAGTAATAAGAATTAAACTGAAGTTTGTTCTAGTCTGTTTTTTTCTCTTTCACAGCAAGAAATTAATACCTGATCAAGAATGTGTGTCTTGAGCAAGCATTCCTAATCCTTTCTCAATCTCCTACAATATGGAAATAAGAAATTGTCTTAGCCAAAGGCAGTATCTTTCTATTTCCTTTGTAAAAAGTAACCGTTGTTGGATTTCTTTTTCATGAACTTGTGCAGCTTCTTTCTCAAATAGTGTAAAATTTTAGTACCCACATCTGGCAATGTGGGTTAGACACATAGTGTGTGAAGAATCTTTCTGCTTTTTGTTTGTTTCTTTGTTTTGAATCTGCTGCTAGTTTTCTTCGATAGCAACTACCTTCTTATTGAAGTATCTAGTCAAGCCCTTTTCCAGGTCTCATTTTTTCAGTCGCATCTGTCAAGCATTACACTGTATTTTTACTGGCTTGACCAGCCACAGCCTGCATAGTTATCTCTTTTGCAGAAGCTGTTGCAGGAGATGTTAGCTGAAGACAAGCTTTTGGCTTATTTTTGGTGGGGCCTGTGAAGTAAGACCAATCAGAAATGAACAAGATCTTAATAAATTACTGAGATAACCTGGAAAAAGAGAGGTAGTTCGAGAAAAGTGCAAGATACTGAAGCTAGAATACAGACAAAGGATTGCCGAGCAATGATGTCAGCTGCTGCTGTAGAAAAGATCCTGAAGATTGTTGTCCATGTGCCACACAAGTCATGGCTGTGTAAGCACATCTCCCCAGATGTGGGATAAAAATGAAACATATTTTGCCTGACATCACTGAAGATCTGTTCTCCTTGCTTTTCAGAAGGGAGAGAGAACATGGCCACAGATGAAGTCAGCTGGGTGGAAAAATTTTGGTTGTTTAACTGACTAAGGGTCTATAGATGGAAAATCTCAAAAAAATAAAGGGACAGTGTGGGGTTTTTATGATTATCATGCATAAAGGAAAAAGGAAAAGGATTCCTGCTTAAGCAGGGAATCTACTTGTTATTTTTAATGAAAAGCTCTCTAATGGCATGGATGCCAAAGAGCTGGAAGAGATGATTAGGTGACTTATGGAAACTAGATTTTAAGAGGAAATTTTTGAAAATATGTAAGGCACAATTCATTAAGAGTAAGATATATTTTATTTTACCCTGTCTTCCACTGACATAAGCATAATGTTTTCTTCATTTAACTGGATAACTGTAATTCTTTGGAGATGCTATTGTAATTTACAGGACCTTAGTAAAGGAGAAATAGCAGTTTAGCAAGACAGGTGCATGGTCATAGTTTTCAATAAAAATAACTGTTAGATGACTTAATATATATTCCTCTGCTATGGCTTGGTTGATTTCTACTGCCTTGCTGTGTCAGACAGTTTCCTGACTTCTATGGAGATAGCTATTACTGATGAAGTGCGGGAATATGGAAGTGTGAAAACTGCTTCTTGTAAGTGTTACTGTGAATATGACTGAATTTTGGCAGACACTAAAAAAATACTCAAAGATAAGCAAATGTATTAATTTTAAAATATAAATGAGTGTAAACAGGTTTGGGTTTTATGTAATCGTTATCCATGCAACAATAATTAATATGCAGCTATGCCTGAGTAGCAACATACCCTTCCAAAAAGGGTGATCCATCTTTTGGATGTATGTACCAAAAGAAGCATGGTTAATTCACACTGACTTGAAGTTTTTCCAGCAATTTCTTGAAGTGATTGAAGCAGAGAAGTGAGATTAGGGTTGCTGGTTGCAAAGATGTTTCCTTGAAGGCAAGGGGAAACATTTAGCTCAGAAACAGTGAATATGATATGTATTGTTATGAAAAAACTGCATCATTTCCATAAAAAAGCTGAAAGATTAAATGGATGTTACTGTATAAAACTTGTGAATTATATGGAGCTATCTTACTTTATACAGATACTTCAGGAGAGAAAGCCTTCCTGTAATTCTAGAATGTTACGGAGATTTTTTAAGGAGATGAGCAATTTAAAATGGTCTAAGATTTAATTTAGATATGTGTAAAATAATATGCTTATGAAATTATTATTTAATGCAAATACAAATGACAAAATTACTTGTTTAAAGGATTTGTGAAGTAATAATGAAGGAGAGATTGGATACCTTCTAAGGTGGTGCTTTATAATGAAATGCATTCCTCTCCTGATTTTTACAATATAGGCTGACAGCAGGCACACAGGAATGCACAGACATGCTCTTTCTCTGTGAGAACACAGAACCACAGAATCAGAGAAGAGTTTGGAAGAGACCTTTAAAGGTTGCATAGTCCAAATTTCCTGCTATGAGCAGGGACATTCTCAGTTAGATCAGATTGCTCAGAGCCCTATATGACCTGACCTTGAATGTTTCCAGGGATGGGGAATTCACTGACCCTCTGGGCAGCCTGGTCCAGTGTTTCACTACCCTTATTGTCAAAAACTTTTCCCTTATGTCTCATCTATATTTTAAACCATTTCTCCTTCTAAAATGTTTTCCCCCATCTTTTTTATAAGCCTCCTTTAAGTACTGAAAGGCCACAGTGAGATGTCCCCAAAAACCTCTACTTTCCTCCAGGCTGAACAACCCTCTCAGCCTGTCTTCATAGCAGAGGTGCTTTTGGAGCGCTAGACTACCTCAGCAGGTCTATGTGCTTCATGGATAATAACATGGGTGACAATTACTAGTTCACATGTTATTTCGCTGCCACTCATGACACATACACATTTATTAGGAATATTAGTCTTTGTAAGTGTCAGGTCCTCTGAGTTTTCATTAATTGTAGTATATTGAAACAGAAGTTAAATTAATAGCCATGTTGCCTGCATATAGGAAAACTGACAAAGTGAGAGGACACAGTCTTAACCTGCACCAAGGGAAATATAGGTTGGATATTAGGAAAAAGCTTTTCACAGAAANATCCCTGGATGTGTTTTAAAACAGACTGGATGTGGCACTCAGTGCCATAGTTTAGTTGAGGTGTTACAGCATGGGCTGGACTGGATGATCTTGGAGGTCTCTTCCAACCTAGTGATTCTGTGATTCTGTGATATATTGCAATGCAAGCATAATTAACAAAATTGTTTTAATGGGCTTTAAGTCTGTGTTCCTATCCACACCGGTTTGTTATGAACACTGGTGAAATTTCCTTGTTCTTAGGGGTCTAATTACTTACAGCCTGTGTCCAGAAGACAGTGAACTAGTACCTACCAACACTTACTGCTCACCAAGCATACGTGTAGGTGTTTTTTTAGAGGCCATAATATTTGGTTCCTATAGGTCCTTCATAAGGGTAATAATTTTATAGCTTGTAATGAGGGTATTTAGAGCCACCTTCTCTTTTGTTTGGGCTGCTCTCCTCCCTTTAATTTTTCCTCTTTTTTTTTTTTTTTTTTTTCCTGTTTTTAACCTAATGTCAAAGCTCTGTAGTTAGAAGGTGAAGATATAACTTCTGTCTCTTCCTGTACTATTTTAGGTGAATTTACCTGTAAAATTTATTTGTAAAATTTCTTTAGGGCCTTGGATTCTCAGTCTAGTTGCATTAGGAAGTTACACAGCAGATGATCTAATGAAAGTTTTCCTTAAAAGTGAAAAATACCCATTACAAGCAGAAAAATGCAATGATTTTTTAAGTGACAAATTTTGAAGTAAAGTGACCTAAGAAGGTCAAAGGTCTTAAAAAAGGAGCAAATGCACTTTTTATTTTGCAAAGCAGAGTTAAAGTATTTTTGTGGCCAATGTTAAGAAGGTAGTCAGATTAAAAAGAATTTAGGAGGGATCCCCTGAATGTTCGCATTTGAAAGTGGAGAATGAAGGTTTTTCCCTGCAAAGATTTCTGATGACTTACACTTGTGGTCTTTTCCCCAGTCTGCAGATGTTATTCTATGTCTAAATTGTAAAAGTTCATGCTCTGCAGAACTGCTGTCTTGATTTCAGGCAGTGTAAAAAATGAGTTATCACTCTAAAATGAGTTATCTCCTCTTAGTTTCAATCACTCCCGTTCCACCCATAAGGAACAAATGCCAGTAGATATAAGTGAAAAAATAGTTTACTAACAAGCAAAACAGCAATAAGCAAAAAACACCAAACCAGTAAATAATCACTAGATACCAAATCGTTAAATCTCATGAAGCCATGGGAAACAAAGAGAGATCCAAAGTGATGGAAATAGCGTTTAGAAGATGGTGCCTGCCAGGGTGCCTGCGTGGCTTCAGTGACACAGGGAGAATGGCATCAGCTCTCTACCCCACAGTGGTGCATTCAGTTGACCAGAGCATCTGGGAGTCAAAGAGAAAGAAAGGTGGTGGACAGAAAGAACCTTCCTGGGAAAGCAGGAGCTTTTGCAGCTGCTGTAGCGGCAGATAAGTTCCTGTGGGTATGGCATCAGCGCCAGCACCTGCTGCCTCCTGCTGGCTGCTGGGCTCTGCTGGTGTTGGTGCTAATGTTCACCTCACTGCACAGTTGTTGGGGGCATTAGAAGAACTGGTCTGTCAGATGTGGGGTGACATGGTCACTGGGACAGGTGTACAGAGATTACTACAAAACAGTTTTTACTGCAAAATGCTGTTTTTCTGAGTGGCTACTGTTGCAAGCTCAGAAAAAAAAAATCCAACAAACCAAAACCAACCGTGGGAAGCAACATCCTCAGAAGAGGAGCCTCTGCCTTCAGCAAAGTCTGCCAGCAGAGAGCTCCCTGCTTCCTGGCTCCAACTTTTAAGGGGCCTTGGCAATGACCTCCCTGTATTTCCATTTTCTGGCTGCAGGGTCTTAAAGAGACAGTAGCAAATTTTGGGCACAGTGATGTGTAGAATACAATAACATTTTTTGATAGCTGCAAATGATTTGAGGATCAGATTTGCTGGAAGTCCTGCATGGCTCTTTTTTAGGAGATTGTGCTATTTGCTTCTTCCAGAACGGCTGTTCCATTTTAGGTATAATTTTCCATACTGCTTGGGTTATTTATTTTTTAGTCTCATGTAGTCATGGTGATGTATGCCCATCCATTTTTACTGTTTTTATCTTGCATCCCCAATTTTCATATATAAAATCAACATACTGGACCCAGTTTTTTAGTATCTCAGTATGACAGTGACCAAGCTGTGTTTATAAAGATAGATAACACTAGTAACAATAGATGACATATTAGATAACATAGGTGACAAAATCAGTCAAAGAAAGTGCTGAAGAAACTTGTTTTCCCTATGCTATTTGTAAGCAAGATTCTAAGGTGAATCAGATTGAAGATGATGCAGTACCAAAATGTAACCCTGTGGTTGTGCTAAGATAGTTTTCAAAATCTCAGATAATGTTATGGATCTCCATACGGTTTTGTGATGTGTGTTTTACATATAACTGCTTGCCTTTCAGAACTGAATGCCAAATAGGAACAAATTTTACATGACTGTAGTGGTACTTTACTGAAAGTGGTAGTTTTGAGCTTTTGGATTACCTGATTTAATAGTCAGCGTTTACTTTTAGAAAGGGAGATGTGATCTGGAACATATTACCTGCTATCCTAAGGTTGTTGTGGATAGAATAATGAACCTCAATTCTCTTCTTTAAAACTCTGCAGTACTATTAAGTAGTTAAAAATGTGCTCCATAAAAGGATGTTCTGTTCTCCATGGTTTTGGTTAGTAAGGCAAAATTTTTGTGCTTGAATAGCAAAGACGATCCAATTGTCACAAGAAAGCATTTTGTTATGGTTAAGAAAGATGTTTTTCATAGGAAATGTATCATTCAGTTAAACTTCAGGCACACATTTGTAATCTTCATCATTGAAATTTTTAAGATAAGATCAGACTGGAGTATAACATAAAGTCCTTTGGGGTTTCACTTTGTGTTTTTGTTTGGTGTGCTTGTTTGTCCTGCAAGGACATCTTAAATGTAAGGGTTCAAAAGACACGTTCTCATATGGATACTGTCACAGAAAATCCTGACTCCATTTTGAACATTTGTTCCTTGTAGAGACCAGAAAAACAGGCAGGAAGAAAAATAACTAGTGTTCAAAACACTTTTTCATCAGCTCCTCTCAAGGGACAAGAGAAAAAAAAAGAGAAATAAAAGGAAAGAATAGATTCAGAAATGGAGGAAACAGAAGAGAAGGAGTGAAGGGTTGGAAAAAAGAGTGTATTTGTTCAAAAGCTCAGTTTTAAGTAGTGGTAGGAAAAGCCATAGTTTTTGGCATGTTATATAGGGACTGCTGAACACCTTGCTGAGTGCCCTGGAGTTGTACTGAAGATCAAAGCAGTGAAGGTATACTGCAGGAAAAAGGAGAAGAAATAAAATAATTTTAGCTAGATCAATAGCTTATGGGTTAGTTTCTCAGTAACTTCCATTAAACTAATTATGTGCCATAGTACTTCATTTTACCGTTGTAAAATGTATGGCAGTTTCCAGCCTTTCTATGGCAGTACTGATTAAAAGTGTTGGGATTTTTTTTTGTTGTTTGTTTGTTTTTGTTTTTGTTTTTGTTTTTGTTTTTGTTTTTTGTTTTTTGTTTTCTGGTGTTGATTTTGTCTGGTTTTTTAATTACATTTCAAATTGATTCTGTCACTTTGTCTGTAAGTAATACTCAAATGTCTTTTTTCTTTAAGTTGTGTGAGTTGTTTCTCTTTTTGTTACTGTATCCTTTTCTTCCCCTGTAAGGAAGTGCTATGCTTATAAGTGACAGTTTGTAACCCAGTAATTAATTGCATTAGCAGTTTTCTTATCCTCAAGATCAGATGAATAGAACTGATTTGTAAACCATCATTAAAGCTCACTTTTTTCTACTCTATTTTAGGAATGTTGTCTCTGCAATTTGAGAGGTGGTGCACTAAAGCAAACTACTGACAAAAAGTAAGTAATATATTCTTCAGTACTGTATATGCTTATTTTAAACTTTATTTCCAGTCCATTCCCTTGTGCAAAAGCATTTGTAACCCTAATTACTTGACAGTGTCCCTTTAAGCTGAGTCATTGCAGAATTAAAACTACTTCTATTGAAACGTGGCACTGGCATTTTGTTAAACAGTTCTATAGTAAAACATACATTTTTTTTAGTATTTGCATACACTTGCTTGTTCCAAATTTTAATCTGCTGGCCTTTGTGCAAAGAAAGTAAACAAGAGCTCATTTATCATTGTTTGCATGGGCAAGTCTTCAAACAGCGAAGTATATTTTCTTCTTTGCTTCTGAAAATTACAATACGATACTTTTGAACTTCTAAACCCAGTATTTTCAATGAATTAATTTTAATCATCTTGAAATAATTTTCGATTCTGAAGTTTGTTTTTTTTTCAAATGCGCACACTGTCAAAATCACACTATCACACACTGTCAAAAATAGTTTTGTTCTGACATCATGCTGTTACTGTATCTGGGTGACAAAACACTATAGCAAGTAACCCTAACAGCTGAAGTGGAAAACGTTGCAGCTTAATGTTTTTTCAAGCCCAGTAGGAGAATAGTCTTTATGCATTTTGAATAATTTCATAATTATTTAGCTTATATTAGTAGCTTAGCAATATCATGTAGACCTCTTTCTTTCATGCTTTGGAATGCAGTGGTAAGACATGATCTTGGTCTAACATTCTTTTTCACTTACTCGGAAAGAATTTATTCATTAGTGGTTTACAATTGATTTCATGACTCTTGTAAATCATCCAGTTAGGAGAAGGTTTTTTGTTTAACTCAGGCCTTATCTTACCTTTAGAAAACATTATTATTATTATAACTATTTTTGTTTAATGGAGATTTTTGCCAGTACATGAAAATTCTCAGCTGATTTTTAGTTCTGTTTTAAATTCCCTTAAATTTGCTACTTGAGTTACTTGCTAAATAAAAAGAGAAGAACAAAAATATTACCTCAGTAGAATTTATCATGCCCTTTTGATGTTTGCTCTTGGTAGCTTCCATGTTGCAACTTTAAAAAATATGTATATCTTTTTTTGTATATCAATTTAAATTTTTTTGAAATGTCTCATAAGATATATTAAGAGGAAAATCCACAGAGGTTTGCATAAAATCACTTTTCTTGTAGAATTATATATAAGATTTTTGGGTTTACATTCTATAATTCTGTAGGTTAGTTTTACAGATTTATAAAATGGGATTCCTGTAAAAGCAGTTGAACTCTGTTTTTCATGTTTCCATAACACCTTATAGCTGTTACATGTTGTGGAGTTTTTAATGTGTCTTTGAGCAATAGCTATCATTTCAAAATTTTGAGTTTTCAGAAATGTTACAATTATATCTTTTTTCTCCAACAGCTGTAAAATCTAACGTGCATTCCCTTTGCTCCTTCTTTACTCTGTACATACTAATTAGAGATACAGGAAGAACATGTTATACTTTCAAAAGCTAGTGGATCAGACTGGCATATGTGCATGAAATAAGCAGTTTACTGTATAGGAAGGCTGAGATTCCTTCTATTCAGCAGAGCACAGCAATTGTTTTGAGTCTATTAGGTTGAGAGATGTCAGAGGATAGATGTTTAGTTGAAGACTGATTGAAGAGACATTTTATTTATAGAATTTCTGTCTCATAAAGCTTAGATGGTAAGACAGTGTGGTTTAGCAGGTGGGCAAGTCACAAGGAAACGAAAATGGCTGTTATAAAAATGTTTCTAAAAGTCTCAAAACAAGACTCTTTTCTGTAAGTTAAGATATGAACGAACTGTCGCCATAATAAAAGGATGGATCTTCAAACTTTATCTATTTTTATTTGGGCCAAACTGTATAACTTGCTAAGTGATATGACATCTTTTTGTACAGCTCTTATTTCACACTTCGACCAATACAGCTTTAAAGTCACATGACAGGACTTTGTTTGGTCCCTGTGTGCCATGTTATACTTTCTCAGATGTTTTTGTCAAGGATGATTTATTGAAATATTGCTGCTCTAGTGCAGGAAAGATAAATTATTTCTGTTTTCTGCATCACTCTCTATCTCCTTCAGCTTCAGCCCATGTTCCTGTTAATCTGCTAAAATGGTCATGTAATGTGTGTTCCTTCAAAATGTACAAGAAGTGGAGTGAGGCAAGCATTCAGAGCTTACAGAAGTAGAGCAAATGGGGTCATGAAAACAGACATACAGTAAATGACAAGGAGTAAGGCAAATATGAGTCAGAAATGGAAAAGTTTTCCTTTGTTCCGATTTACTTGTCTACTCCAAAAAGATTTTAGAAGTAGCCTCAGAAGGCCGCTCTTTCTTAATAGAAGTGCCATTAGCTTAACTTTTGCTTCATGAAAATGGAGTTTCAACATTATTTTTAGACATTTAGGGGTTTCTTTTAGCTTTTCTTATTTTGAGTGTCATGTAGCATGAGGATTTGGAGTGCTTTCTGATGCATATAGGAAGCATGTAGTATCATCTGACAAACCTGTTCCTGCACTGAAGTCTCTTAAATGTAGCACTGGTCCTAGGCATTTGCAGGTGCTTTTGCCGCTTAAGGAGATCCAGTTCATCTTGGGCGTTGCACTGGTGGCTTGATCACTTTGCTGCTTGGGTTCCATTGTGTCTGTAGACAGATAGTCTTGATAGCATTTGCATTTCGTTTTGCATTTTGATAGATACATGATTGATTGTAATCACGTTTGTTGTGTAAGAATGGATTCTCAGGTCTGTGTAATGTTAATAATGAGTAATAAATGCTGTAGATGATAAATTACATTTGAACCAAATAGTGTGGTGTTTGTGTATGTACCTGAATAGCACACCTACAAAAACTTCATACTTAAATAAAAAGTAAAACATGCTTAAAAATTGTTGCAATAAAACCTTAGTCTTAAATTTAATTGACATGAAGTGGTAGTGCTGCAAGGTTTGTTAAAATGTGCTAATGAAGTGTAGAGAAAGCCTTATAAGGAAGTAAATACATATGAGTAGCTTTGGGAAAACCAAACCAAAAGCAAAAGCCAAATACACAGCAAGCAACAACTTAAGAACTTGTATTTCTATGAGTTTTTTTGGTGGTATTTTTGACTTGCCACTTTTCGCAGGTGGGCACATGTAATATGTGCAATTGCCATCCCAGAAGTCAGATTTGGTAATGTCACAGAGCGTACTCCGATAGACACTAGCAGAATACCTTTGCAAAGATTAAAATTGGTGAGTAGTATATTAATATATGCTCCATGTATGCATTGCTGTTAAGGTGTTCCAGTATTTTAAATGTATTAAAAATCTGAATTGTGATGATTATTGCCAGATAAAAAGCAGTAAGTTTTAAGGTAAGAAATAAATAACCAGGGTTTTACCAAAATGGGCTTTTTGAAACATAATGGCAGTTCATTAACAGAGTTAACAGTCGTTGGTATTCTATTAAATGTAATTCAAACCTGTTCTTCCCCAAGAGAATAACAAACTTGACCAGTATCAACTGCGAACATTTCATTTTTGGAACTGTATTGGTGATGAAACCCAAAAAGGCAGGGAATACTACACAGTACGTATTTGTGAGGTCTTTTTATTATTGATTTTTACCTCAACTATTTATGAAGGTGAAAGGATGCATGATCTGTTTGTTACATGGTATCTCTGCCATTAGGGTATTGGAAAATATGCATATAATAAATCACACGTTAAACAGTGTCATTGAGGAACACTGATGTACTCAAGAAGAGGATATGCACAAGTGCAAAATGCCTTTTTTTGCTATGTTATACGATAATTACTTCATCTCTCGGTATGTGCATGACTGTGATGTTATCAGGTAGAAAGAAAGTGATTAGTGGCCCATTCAAAGTCTTAGAGGAGGTGTAAGTTTTCTGGATCACCACACACTGTTTCCCATGTGGTCCTTGGTCTACCTTACCTTGTATTCACTTATTTTGAACTATTACTATTTTCACTCTATTTATGTGCTAATTTCAATTTTTTCCATTCATTATTTTTTGTCTTTTGTAGCTGTATATCTAAATGTGAAAATGCAGCTTGGAGTGATTTAAAATTGATAGCCTGTCGTTCAGATGGGAATCTGATTTGAATTTCTGTTCAGAATTGTAAAAAACCTTTGGTTTTCACATGTCCTTTTAAAAATAAATTAAAATATCTATGTAAAGCGTGTTTATAACATGAAAGTGTAAGATGACTTGAAAATTGTTAATTCAAGGGTTGAAAACACAGAAATCATGGAAATATTGTTGGAAGTGTCCTCCAAGATCATCAAGTCCAGCCTTTGACTGAATAACACGAAGCCCACTGGGCACACCTTATCTCACTCTGCCGTATCTGCTCATTTTCTGAACACTTCCAGGGATGGTGACATCATCCATCTTCCCTGGGGAGGCTGTTACAAAGCTTAACCACCCTTTCAATGAAGAAGTTTCTCCTGCTATCAAACCTAACCTCCTCTGGGACAGTTTGAGGCCATTATGTCTTGTCCTACTGCTTCTTACTTGGCAGAAGAGGCTGCCACACCCTCATTTCAGGCAGTTGTAGAGAGTGATAAGGTTCTTCCTGAGCCTTCTTTTCTCCAGGCTAAACAACCCCAGCTCGCTCAGCCACTCCTCACAGGACTTATGCTCCAGACCCTTCCCCAGATTTCCTGCACTTCTCTTGAAATGCTTGAGCACCTCAGTATCCTTCTTGGACCACAGGTTTCAAGGTGCGGCCTCACCAGTGCTGAGGACAGGGAGAAAATCCTTGCCCTGGTCCTGCTGGCCACACTATTGCTGGTACAGGCCAGGATGTCATTGGTCTTCTTGGCCACCTGGTTAGGGCATGGGCAGGACTTGACACTTTCCAGGGTTGGACCTCACACCACTGGCTTTGACCCATTGATCCAGCCTGTCCAGATCCCTCTGCAGAGCCTTCCTGCCCTCCAGCAGATGAGCACTCCCACCCAGCTTGGTGTCATCTGTAAACTGAGGGAGCATTTGATCCCCTTGACCAGGTCATGAAGATACTAAAGAGAAGTAGCCCTGATTCTTGGGGAACACCACTTGCAATTGGTCACCAATTGGATTTAAATTCATTCATTCATTCATTCATTCATTCATTCATTCATCAGATGTTGAAATGTGTTCTGTGGACTGTCTATAACTCAAACACTGTAAGACTAACAGCAGTCTTTTGGAAAAGGCATAAATTAATTTTAAATTATTGATTATGAAGGTGTGGAGCCAGTATTTCTGAAGTTAAATGATTTACTAATCTAGGTTATTTCTACTGAATATGAAGCAATTACGTTAATCAATTATGAACAGTTGATGAATTCGTAAATTTTCTTCTATTTTTTCCTTCAGTGGGTAGAATCTTGCTTTTAGTCCTTAGTGCTTTTTCAGTTCTTGATGCCTCCTTCAATATTACATGACATTGAACCACTTGTATAAAGCTGTATATAAGCCTGTGGTGTCCTGCAAATATATCAATGTTTGGAAATAGAGTACTTGCCTTCCTTAACACTGTTTTTTAAAGAAGGTGAATTTTTATATTTGTGTGTAATGGGTATTGTGAAGAAGAAACTCAGCTGAATACAGTAGAAATGAGAGGGAGAGTACTTTATAACAGTCATTAATGTAGTAGTGCTGCAGGTAGAAGACAGCTTTTCTATGAGGGAAGGAAGCACCAGAATCCTGGTTGGCTCATTAAACCTTATTATTCCAAGATTTACTTTCTGACAACAAATTAATAATGAAATAGCTAGATTTGTATTAATTTAAGGGAAGTAAGCAGTCTGACCATTTCAAAAGGCTCTGTAATGATGTAATGCCAATGGACCAATAAAATGTTGCTTCTTGGGTAAAGGAGCAGAAAAAATCTGCCCTAAAAACACCAGCAGTCTGTCTGCTTTTAAATTTTGACTTTTGTTGTGAGTAAATTACTGCCTCTGATGATTTTACTCTGTTCAGTTTCAGAGTGAATACCCTAGCCAAACCAAGTTTCCTGAGTGACATGATATGATGTTATAATGTATTTTAAAAATAAAAATGACTATGTGTGTATACATATACATATACTTAGACATAGACATTGACATAGACATAGTAGAATTGCATGGATACTTTTATTTTCTCTAAAACACTATATCAGATACCTCTTGTAACATATTTCTCTTGTTTCCTGGAACATGGGTTTCCTACTTCTCTAAAGAGTTTGCTGCTAGTAGCCTTCTGTGTATGTTCTAGCCTTGTGTATATTTGTCACATTATTCTCAATTCAAACATGATCTTTAAATTAATTCTTCACTTCCTGACTGTTGATGCTAAAGAATAACAAACTCTCATACCCACTGGTACTGAATTTTTTTCCTCGGGGAATCCCAGGGATTATATACAAATGTATTCTTTCTCTAGGAATTCCTGCCTCTTCTTTCTCCACTCAGCCCCACTTCATCCTTACATTTCATTCCTTTCCATTACCATTTGCTTTATACCTGACCGTAGACAGTTGTACCGTCTGCCTTGCTGTTAATGTCTGTAAAAGCATAGTGAGTTTTTCACACCTGGGAATATGTGAGCAATTGATGCAGATCAGTTTTCCCCCTTGAAATTTTAGAGACTCTCTGTGCTGCTCTTCAGCAGCCAATTCCACCTTCACAGCTATCCTGTTTCATAGATTAAGGACACTTTTGTTCATCTCTCTCCTTCATTCAGGCCAGAGAGTTACCAGAGGAAAGACAAGCTTTGTACGTAATTTCTTGATATTGAGCCTTCATAAGCAGTAATTTAAAAATAAGGAATTTTGAGTCTATTTTTATAATCCATTTTGTGGTAACACATGCAGTATGTAAAAAAATAAATGTGGGCTTCCCTACTGTGCTACTTTTCCTTTACGAAGTTTAGGATGTGTTTTGTTGATTTTTTTTTAAATGAGGAAATACAGTGGAAAAAAATTATAAAGGACTAGATTAAGTACTAGCATGCAGCCATGCCAAATTTATATATTACACTGTAGGAACAAATGGTTCTAGTTGTTTGAAACATTTTCTATCCCTGTCCTCCCTCTTCCTCCCCCCTAAAATAGTAAGAAGTCCAAATAAGCAGAATATATATTTTTAGAGGTCTGTAGTGGAGGACCTGCAATTTCTTTAACATAGCATCTACAAAGAAATAGAAAAGTAAGTAAAAAGCCAATATTTAAATGTTTTACAAATTAAAAAGACATCTGTGCAAACATGAACATATTGGTAGGCTTTTTTTTATTGTTTAGCTAGTAGATGTAGTGATTGTTAAATAGTTTCAGTTCACTAGAAATTTTGGGTTGAAATCAGTGTATTTCCTGTCAGTTTTGCCACAATTAAATATTCAAGATATACTAATTTCTTCCAGAGTAAAACTCAGTATTTGTATCATACTAATAGTAGTTTATAGCTTTAAAATTGTTTTATCCTACTGCTTCATGTTTGCAAATTACTGGGTTTTAATAGCATGCCAACATGTTTTCATATTTCTCTAGCTTTTTCAGTAGGTTGTGTGTCATGTACCATCACTGCTGAAAACTTAAATGACAGTGAAATTTTCATTAAAACTTAAGTCTTCTGAATTTTTTTCCTGAATGCAAGTAGACAAAATAAATAGAAGATTTGGCTGCTTTGTTTTTCACAGGGAAAGAAAAGCATGTGATGCTCTCTAGTGAAATCGCTTCTATTTTAGGGGTATAAACCCATTATACTGTTGGACTTCTTATGTGAGAGCAAAAGACCTCCTAGGCAACCTCAATGTTGAGAGCATGCCACGAAGATGCTGTAACCTGTAGTTTTTCCACATTTTGTCTGTGATTATATATTTTGTCTTTATTTTTTTTTTCCAAATATATGGGAATGGAGAAATGAGATTATCCTGGTCTCCTTTTGTCAGAGAATCAGGCTTTCTTTTTTCATTTTATGGTGTTCACATCCATCAGACTTACTTATTCAAATAGCCATGTGGAATGACAATTTGCCATTACCAAGCTAGGAAAGAAATAATTTGAATATGGACATTTAAGTACAGGTTCTAAAATGAAATGGCTGAAGGGATATACCTTGCCGTATCACACATTACAAACCAATACTTAGCATAAACTACAGTATCCTAGCTGTTTCATGGACATTTAGTTCAGCAGGTTTCTGTTTGAGTGGTCTCCAAGTTTAACTGCAGACATGAACTAGTGTGAAAATAGGAAATACACAAGTGCTAACTTAAGTACTTTTAATCACAATGAAAATGTTAGGAACAGATAAAAGAGAGGCAAAGTTGCTGAGAAGTGATGGGACTACTTGAAATTTGTTTAAATGTAAATGCAGAGTTTTAGTTAATGACAAGTTGGAGGAAGTATGTAATTTGTAGAGTTCAGGCTGTAAATGAATGTGGTGTCAGTTTCCATTCCAATGCTGTTAAACAGCATCCAACAGTTTACCCAAAGCAGACAAGGCTTAGGCTTCCAGCTGAGTTTAGTTTTATTAAATTTATTTTTGCCTTGGTCCACTTGTCTTTGAGTCTCCAAGAGAAGCTTGGTGTATGTTTATGTCTCTAAAATTCCATTTTCCTTGACTATATATGTGTGGGGCTTTGGGTCATAGGAAACAAACTGGATTTCTTTGTATGTTAAAGTCAATGATAAAACTCAGTTTTACTTTGGGAAGCGAAAAGCTTTTCCCCAAGTACCTAGATAGTCTCTGTTTTCAAAAGAGTGTTAATTACTCAGCTCTAATTATAAATATGAATTATAGCTGCATAAATAAGTCTCTGGAGATGAAAAAATCAGACTGACCTCTCGAATATCAAGCCAGTCTTTGAAGGAAAGTGCTCTCTTGTCTGTTTTTCTATTTTAATAAAACATGAGACTTAAAACTAGAATTAAATAAAAGCCTGTGCTAGTATATGGGCAAGGAATCCAAGCCAACAGGAATATTGAGTCTAGTGTCATTCAGCCTTACCAGGCATGTGACTTATAATGAATGTAGATCTTGTAAATGAGAGTGTTTAAACATTTCATCAATTACAAGAGAAATACTTAAATAGAATCATTAGCATCTGTTCCTAGACCTAGGTATTTTGAGATGTCAGCTCTAAACTCATGATTTCATTAGAATATATATCAGCTTCATAGTGACATACCTTATCTCCTTTTGATTTTTTTTTTAATGTTTTAAAATGCTTGGGTATTGGATTGACTTTGTCCTTATAGGCAGTCACTGCAATGCTTTACTGAAACATGCACATGTGATGCCTTTGTTTCTCTATCTCTAGAGTTTCCTATTATTTTTATACTTGAAATATTATTTCTCCAACAAAATAGAGGCAGAAAATGAGTTTTGGAATAGCTGAAGTTGCCCTGAAGCTTTTGATGACCTCAGATTTGTATTTGACAAGTGAACCGAGTATAACCACAAGTGTACTCTGACTGAAGAACATTATTTTGAAAAGAAATCTAAAGTGTGATGATGACTGATCTACAAGCCTTTCAGAATCTGGCTGAAGCCATAAAGGTTTTTTAGAAAGCTGTACACTTTAAAATTTGCACCTGAAGGCAAATAATAGTGAGCTTGAAAGCCAAAGATTATAGTATTGAAAGGTACATCAATTCTGAAAATATAGAGGTTTCTCAGTGGTATGGCACTGAAGAATGGAATCAAAGCAAAAATTTGTATGAGCGTTTAAAAGAATGGGCACATACTCTCCTGCATGTCATTCTGTTTTAATGATTAAAAAGGATTAAAGACATTTGAGGACACTGCTCATCTTCTCTGTTCTAATTTGTAATGAAATTCATTTGTTAAACTACAGTGAGCTAGTAGACCTTTTGCAGCTGTGTTTGTTAAAAGGTAGGGAACCACTTACAGTGATGTATACCAGTGTTACCATGCGTTTCTGGTAATACAAAGAAGTATTGATTACTTTTCAGTGTTTCCAAAAATATTGCTGGGCCACTGAGTACAATCATTATGCCATAGATACAGTCACATATTAACTGGATCGTTGCACACATTCACAGGCAATGGGACCAAAATAGGCAGATTTTAAGATATTTCCGAATTGTTTTATAACTGTTAATGAAATAGCTTTTAGTAATACACTTGATTTTAAAAAGTGTTAAACTAAAAATAATGCAATGGTTGCTTACTGCAATACATAATTTATTAAAAACTGTAGTGACTCCATGCCATCATATACAAAATAGAATTTACTATGTATGATATAGTCACCGTGTTCATAAGATTTTTAATAAGGATATTTATTTAATAAGAATATAGTTTGCTGGCTGTATAATACGGTCAGAATAATGTGCAGATGCTATTGCAAACTGTCAAATTTGTATCTTGCAGTGGTGCAGTGTCCTATGACACTTGCAGTGGTGCAGCCTTAAGTCTTATGAAAGCTATGGCAAGTGTTAGAAATGCATTACTGTAAATAATATCTGAACACATGAACAGAGACATAAACGTCTGCAGTTATAAGTGTAGTAACTGTCAAGGATTAAATATGTCCAGTGTATGCAGAATTTAGAAATCTGGAGAAAGAAGACTGAGACCAGGTTTGTATCTGTCAGAAAAGAATTTACAGACACCATAATCCAGGAAATTTATCTCTGATTCTTCCATGTGCAAGTTATATGCATGATTTTTGTTTGTATGGTGATTAAATACCTATAATATTTTTAAATGTAAATTAAAACTGAAAAATTCTTCCATAATTTTGCATCACGTCTTTGTTCAGGCCTGGGACAATCCCAAATATCAATGCAGGCTGATGGATGAATAGACTGACAGCAGCCCTGCAAAGAATGACTTGGGAGAAAAGGGGACAAAGCTGGACACAAGCTGTCAATGTGCACTTACAACCCAAAAAGGCAACAAGCTAAGTGCATCCTAGGCTGCATGAAATGCAGCATGGCCAGCAGGTCAAGAGAGGGGACACTACTCCACTTTTGCCAGGGTACTCCCAGCTGGAGTCGTTCATCCAGCTCTGGGATTTCCCAGCACAAGAAAAAATAATGGACCTGTTAAATGGGTCCAAGACAAAAAAGACCAAAGGGCTGGAGCACCTCTGCTATGAGGACAGGCTGAGAAGGCTGAAGCTTTTCAGCCTGGAGAAGAGAAAGCTCTGGTGAAAACTTACTGAGGCCTTTTAATACTTAAAAGGAACTTCTGAGAAAGACAGGGAAAGATTTTTTTTTACTAGGACCTGCAGTGACAGGAATACCAGCAAATGTTTGATGAAGGAAGGTAGATTTAGATGGGGATACAAGGAAGACCTTTTTTCTTACACTGAAAATTGTATAATGCTGGAGCACGCTGCCCGTAGAACTTGTGGTGTCTCATCATTGGAACTGTTCAAGGTCAGGTTATGTGGAGCTTTGAGCAACCTGATCGAGTGGCAATGGGGCTGAAACTAGATGATCTTAAAAGATCCCTTCTAACCCAAACTGTTCAAAGATTCTGGAGGACATGAAACATTGGAGACTTTGAAGGACTAAAACAGTGATGAGGTGGTCACCAACTGATGTGTGAAGAACTGTTGGGATTTTTCTATTGTGTATATCGTCAGTAGCACAGCAAAATTCATTCAAGACTGCTTTAGACTTACATACAATAAGAAAGTAAATTTCTAGAAGATTGAATAATACAACTTTATGGTGTTATAAATGCAATTGGTAACAATTGCAGTGGTGCTCCAGTTAAAATCGCCTTACCCCAGATGCAAAGATGATGCAAGATTATGGAAAAAAAATTGCTGTTATATATTTTTTAAAGGGTGTAATATTTCCTTTCCTCCAGTCATTGAGCTCTTTCCCTGATTGCCATGACTTTTCAGATATTATGGAGAGTGACATGACAATTACATCAGCCAATTCCATTATGACATTTCACTGGGATGCATGTCACTGGGTCNGGACACTACTCCACTTTTGCCAGGGTACTCCCAGCTGGAGTCGTTCATCCAGCTCTGGGATTTCCCAGCACAAGAAAAAATAATGGACCTGTTAAATGGGTCCAAGACAAAAAAGACCAAAGGGCTGGAGCACCTCTGCTATGAGGACAGGCTGAGAAGGCTGAAGCTTTTCAGCCTGGAGAAGAGAAAGCTCTGGTGAAAACTTACTGAGGCCTTTTAATACTTAAAAGGAACTTCTGAGAAAGACAGGGAAAGATTTTTTTTTACTAGGACCTGCAGTGACAGGAATACCAGCAAATGTTTGATGAAGGAAGGTAGATTTAGATGGGGATACAAGGAAGACCTTTTTTCTTACACTGAAAATTGTATAATGCTGGAGCACGCTGCCCGTAGAACTTGTGGTGTCTCATCATTGGAACTGTTCAAGGTCAGGTTATGTGGAGCTTTGAGCAACCTGATCGAGTGGCAATGGGGCTGAAACTAGATGATCTTAAAAGATCCCTTCTAACCCAAACTGTTCAAAGATTCTGGAGGACATGAAACATTGGAGACTTTGAAGGACTAAAACAGTGATGAGGTGGTCACCAACTGATGTGTGAAGAACTGTTGGGATTTTTCTATTGTGTATATCGTCAGTAGCACAGCAAAATTCATTCAAGACTGCTTTAGACTTACATACAATAAGAAAGTAAATTTCTAGAAGATTGAATAATACAACTTTATGGTGTTATAAATGCAATTGGTAACAATTGCAGTGGTGCTCCAGTTAAAATCGCCTTACCCCAGATGCAAAGATGATGCAAGATTATGGAAAAAAAATTGCTGTTATATATTTTTTAAAGGGTGTAATATTTCCTTTCCTCCAGTCATTGAGCTCTTTCCCTGATTGCCATGACTTTTCAGATATTATGGAGAGTGACATGACAATTACATCAGCCAATTCCATTATGACATTTCACTGGGATGCATGTCACTGGGTCCTATGGACTTGTATATGCTCAGGTGTCGCCGGTGGTCTTGAACCTGATCTGCTCTTAGACTGGGAATGACTTCAGTTCCCCAGTTCCTGTCTTGAAGTTCAGAGACTTCAGGGATGTGGGAAAAGTGATTGCTAATGAACACTGAGGCAAACAAAATTACTGACTACCTCACTTTTTCTTTAATCTTCTGTTTCTGACCAACATGCCTTTAGAAGCCATTTTTACTATTCTTTGTATCCGTTGGCAAATTCAGCTCCAATTATACCTTACCTTTCCTAATTTCCTAATCCTGTCCCTCCACAACCAGACAGCATTTCACTTTTCTTCCCAGGATACCTGTCCCTGATTCCATGTCCAGTGCTTTTCCTTCTTGTATCTCACTTTGTCCAGGAGATCTTTACTGAGCCATTCTGGTCTCCTGCCTTCCTTGCCTGAATTCTCACTAATGGAAATTGAGATCTTGGGCTCTAAGAAAAATGTCCTCAAAGATCTATTCCTGTTCTATTCTGATCTATTCTGTTAGTTCTATTCTCCTCCTTTTTCCTGAGTGTAGTTTTCTGGAGGGTCCCATCCTAATTCCTTAAGGAACTAGAAGTTCAGGCTCTTAAAATTCAGAGTACTGCCTTTAACCTTTCTTTGGCCCATAACCCTTGAGATCACAAATTCCACCAGGGCATGACCACTTCAGCCCAGGCTGCTGCTGATCCTGACCTCTCCAGTTAGTTAATCTGTGTCAGTAAGCAACAGGTACAGTAGCACTTCTCTGTCACCTGGGTAAGAAATTATCCTTGATGCTCTCCAGGGGTCTCCTGGACTGCTTATATCTTGCCAAGCTGCTTTTCCAGCAGATGTCAGGGGCTGTGGTGACAAGTCCCTGCAGCTGGATCAGAACCTGCCAGCATGATGGTTCCTGCAGGTGAAGTAAGAAGGTTTTGTCAACAGGGTATTCTCGATTGAGTGGTGGGTAATAAACACAAAACCATGAGATTTCTTTTATTGGCTTGACTTCTGATTTTCAAGCTCTTGACCTGATTATCACTGTGTTTCAAAGACAGGTTTATGCAATCAAGTCCATAGAGAGAGCAAATTGCCTGTCCCTCCTTCCTTGCTTGTCTCTTCTGAACAGTTTGTAGCTGTCAGTTGTAGTGCTCCAGTCATGTGGTTTGTCCCACCAACTTTCAGTGTTTGTGATTAGATCATAGCTTTCCATTTGCAGTCACTTCTGCTTGCTATATATGCTGCATGCCATTTCATAGATTTGATGTATTTTAAGGATAGAATGATGAATAATTCATAAATTAATTACTTGGACATAATTGGAAATAGTTCAAAGCTCAGTGAGAATTTTTAGCTTTCAGCAGTAAAATTTGGATTTTTTAGTACTTTTAACTAATTTTTTTCCTGTTGTTTCCCTCACTTAAAGTTCTCTACCACAAGGCATTTGTGTGTTGATCCTTGGAACATTAATGTGAGACCTGTTCCATGAAGGGAAAAAGTTCCAGTTCAGGTTATGAGCTTGAGAACTTGTCTTCATGAACAGATACTGGTTTTCCTTTAGGAAGCTGACTGCTATTTGTAAGGAGCTGCTGAAGAAAGTAGTAAGTTGATTTGCACAGCAAATTCTGGGGATTTAAAGTAACTGAAGTGAATGTTCATTTTAAAGAGAAAAAATGATGGCTGAGCTGCTGCCTGGGTTTACTTCTTTTTTCCATTAGCTCTCTGTGGGCTGTATATATGTGCAGTTTCCAAGAAAAAGGATAAGGTATCAGTTTTATATAGATTTTTATTGGTGGAAAAATGACACAGTCTTTTAGAGACTAGTGATTTGTCCTGCCTTTTTTTACTGCGCATCTTTTTAAACATTTAATTTATTTCATGCTGCTGTTTTGTTTGGGATCCCTCTGTTACCAGGAGAAAGCATGGTCTCTTAGACAGCTGCCACGGCTTGCACTAGAGATGAGTGTCTTCAATGCCCCAAATGGCAGACAACACTATTTTGTTTCTGGAGAAGTGGCATATTTTCCCTGTACATGTAGTGATGTGAGATTATTTGCTAGGCACATCCTGCATGTTTAGCCATGTGGTCTTCAGGAATGGCTGTGTGTTGTTTTCATTACCAGCAAGCATTACATCTGTCTTGTCAGCTCTGAACTTAAGCAGCTTACTTATTCCTTGCACCTTATCACAGCAGGGCACTTGGCAAGCTGAGAGACTACACTGTCCAAGTCTGACAAATATAAATCTTTAAGCAATGTCAACATCATAAGGATGGCACTGCAGCCTACATCATCTTCCAGTTTGTCCAGTAGCCTGTATTTTACAGAGTGACACTATGACAGAAAATTCTCTTGGTGGAGAATCAGTGTAACTGTCTGCTTTTTTCAGCAGAGAAGGAAGGGGCTGTGTCAGAAGGTTTCATGACAAGATCATACATAGATTGTCATGGAGCTCATAAAATGAGTAATGAATATGTTAACTTCATAGTTCAGAAAATTTAACTTTGTGAAACTGGGCAGATACAAGGGCATATGAACACAAGCGGAGGCTGTAGAAAATATCCTGGATTTGAAAAGTTATATATTCTTCTGCTGTTTTCCCTTAGGAATTTTCTGTTTGCAGTAATCTCATTGAGTTCTTTAACTAGTCATGGTAAAAATTATCTTACTATAGCAAGTAGAAATTAGGTAGCTTTTAAATAGAAATTGAGAATTTGCAGCTCTATCCTGGGTGCGATTTGTTAGATTAGTGGAAAATGTAGGAGATGAAGGTCTGCAAATGTGTCTGCCATTCCTTCCAGAATCATGGAATTGTTTAGGTTAAAAAAGACCTGTGAGATAATTGATTCCAACCCTTGACCAAATACCAGCTTGTCAACCAGACCGTGGCAGCCAGACCACTGAGTGCCACATCCAGTCTTTCCTTAACACCTCTAAGGACTGTAATCCCACCACTTCCCTGGGTTGTGTGTTCCAATGTTTAACAACCATTACCATGAAAGAATTTATCGTGTTCAATCTGAACCTCCCCTGGAGCAGCTTGAGGCTGTGTCATCTTGTGCTGTTGCTAATTACATGGGAGAAAAGGCTGACCCTCACTTGACTACAGCCTTCTTTCAGGGAGTTGTAGGGAATGATAAGATCTCCCCTGAGCCTCCTTTTTTCCAGGCTAAACAATCTCAGCTCCCTCAGCCACTTCTCACAGGACTTACTCTCTAGATATTTCAGCAGCTTTGTTCTGGACTTGCTCCAGCTCCTCAGTGTCTTTCTTGAAGTGATTTCTTTCTTAGTACAAGAAACTACAGTTTAGGTTTTTGGGTTCTGTCTTTCAATCTGTTTGGGTGATTTCCATGTTTATACAGCTGAGTAACTGTGACTAGCATACAAGCAGGTGTCAGAGGAGCACTTGCTGACCAAATATTTGTGTAATTCAGAACTTTGTGCAGTCCTAGACAGTGTTTGTAAATTACAAACATTTGTTCCAGTATTTCCAGATGTATGTGACTCAGCCCTTTTTGGTCATGATTTTCAAAATAAGTGAAACAAATGAAAGCAAAGAGATTACAAGAGCAGGTAAGCAACACAGACATAAGGGAGATATACTAGATTTTATCCCTTGCTATCAGATTACTTTAAAAGAGGAAAATTAGAATCAAAATTCTTGTCAACCTGAATGTGATGGAATGGTTAGTGAGCAGTCAGTGGGATGGGATTATAGATGAGACTTGGTAGACTTTCAGTATATCTGATCTGTATGAAAGGAGAGTTGATGTTGCAAACTGATTTTCTTCTTGTTTTTGATTAGAAGGCAGGATTGACTATCACTTGATCTAGAACCTTGAACTGTAGACCACTGTTTAAGGAAAACAGCCAATACCTAAATATTTTTGACCTTAGTGATTATTGTTTGAGAAAAAAGAGAAAACTTCAAGGTGCAAATGAATATTGCATCTAAGCTAAAGGAAGAAGATGCATAACATAAATATATTGAGAGGAATGAGTACAGTCCATGTAGTTCATTTGGGGTGGCCAGATCCATAATATTTGAATGGTTTAGTTTCTAAATTTTAGTTTTTTCAGTGCAGCAAAATCTGGGCATAAGGTAGCTGTACTAGGAATGTTTTTCTTCTTAAACTATCATCGTAACATATTCAAGTATTAGTTTTGTCAATAGAACTAAATACATGATAATAAATATCATCTTCATATGTGCAGTAAATTGGATTTTCCACTGTCACTATGAGAATAGTAGTAGAATTGATAAAATGGGGATCTCATAGGTGATCTTTTTGGTTTGCTGTATTTGTCTAGCTGTTTGACATTCAGACTTAAGGAGCACTGTGTACTGATCACACCATAAAATCCTTCTTTGTTTTTTATCTCTCAATAACATTTTTCTTTACTTAGTGCATGTGATCACCCATTTAACTTAATCTAGTATATAAAACACAGTTTTTGGATCCTAAAGATTTTCTTATGCATCATATAGTTGCCTATATGCTGATGATTGTCAACTGACAAAACATTAAAGAAACCATCCCCTTCTTTTGCTCTGCGTTGTGTCACTGTGCTATTGCATAGTGATAACCCTTTATGGTATATTACATAGCCATTGCATTGAAGGTTTCATGGGCTGGTGATGAATTTTGTGTAAATATGGTAACCATTATGTTCCAGGTGGCTCAAAGGTATTGCAAAGACCCTTCCCTTTCATATCAGTAAGATGATTTTATATTAATACTAGGCTAAGTTCTTGTATTACCTTTTGTTTGCATGTAGATTGTTGATGTAGATCTCCATCAATCACAGAGCCTCTCAGCTAGTTCTGAAATGATGTAAAGGATATCCACATACTACCTTATCTTTCCTCTGAAGGGTGAAAGTCCTGAGTATGTTGTTACAGTAATCCTTCCCCTTCCCACCTTGTTTTTATCAACTCAATCTGAGCACCAAGTTTTGATAGTACATGCTACTCCTTGAGAGTGGAAAATGGTTAAGATAGTAGACACAAATTCTTAAGTGATTAAGCTGGTCCTGTAAGAAACTGTCTGTTGTGCTAATGGGTTTATTGTGACAGTTTTCACTATGGACAGGCTTATGGATCTGAGCTTAACCGACAGTGCTGACCTTTGGTCAAGGAAGTACTTGGGGTTGAAAAAGCTTAAACTTGTGCAGTTATTCTGTAGAAATGACTTTAAGGAGTAAGGAATGACCATAATGTACTTTTAGACATGTTCGAGAGCTTACCAATGTCTCACGTGATGTTTTTTTGATTAATATTTTTACTGAAAATGGAAACATTTCTTAATTGCCTGGGATTTTCTTTAGAGCTGTATAGAGGGTTTTATGTTATGAAAAAACATAGTGCTTCATGGAAATATGGGATTATTTCCAAAGGAAAGAGAAATATTTTGTTTAAATTAAAACTCCACTTCTGTTTCAGGCTTTTATAAAAATTGGAACATTCGGCTTAATTTTTGGTGGTTTTTTTTTTTATTTTTGTGATTAGAAGGTTCATGTCTTTCATATAGAAATTATCAAAATGACAGTTGTCAGTAGGTGTCACATCCAAGAATTTTTTTCTTTTGAGTTTCTATGTCACTGATTTCTGTTCTATAGGAACTTCTTGATATTATTTAGATTTCTTAAGTATAGCTTCTCGTATAAATTTAAAATTTTCCTGCTTTCCTTAGAATTTGATTGGAAGGTCAGATTATTTCACTGCATAATCCCAAGATCCTTCAAAAGCGAAAGGAGGTGATGTTGCTAAATAGAGCAAACAGTTTTATATCCACATATTTAACTATGAAGAAGGAATTCACAATGGTGATCAGAAGAGTGTTCAATGCAGTGAAATTTTAAGAATGAGTGTTTGAAGAGTGAACTATGTAAATCAAAGTCTTTCCTATACTAGCCACCACTGTGAACATAAAAATAAGTTAATATTTTTAAAATCAGAGTAGTGGATACAGTCTTTTCCGCTTTTATTATAGGTGGTGGTCCTGTATTATAGGTCTATACAGTAGGATTTATTTATTTTGTGGCAAGGTGGTAAAACACAGAATTTTCTATACTGCAATTCCTTGGTAGATCTTTATTCTAAAATAATTAGGAAGGTGAATATATAATTCTCCACAGCAGGTTAGAGCTTGTAACTTAGGGAAGGTTGGGAATGTACCACTTAGAGCTTTAGGTGAATTATCTGACTTCTATACTTAATATGCAATGAAATTGCTTCTTATCTAAACAGAAAGCTTCAAACTTTTAAAATATCTGGTAAATGGCAAATCTTAAGCAGTAAACTTGAAAGGGAAAGACTCAAGATAACCAAAGTGATAGTTTGTGGATTTTGTTAAACAGTCTGAGTACGGTGTTAGATAAACCGATTGCCAAGACAAGCTTCTCCACAGCTGACCAGGTCCTCAGTGGAGCAGCAGATTGTGGTACACAGCAGAGTGTTCTGAGGTAGGGGAGTGCCAGAGCATTGAGAGACCCATACACGTCTGGTGGCTTTCAAGAGAGATGCTTACAAGGTCTGGGCACTGCCAGAGGAGTTGCAGCCACCTCCATACCTTTACAGAACAGAGTGTGAGTCACCAAAAATGTTGCAGCAGTTAATAGTGAGGGATGCACAGTAATGGTGTTGACACGTTGACACGTTATCAGTTCAAACGGCGAGTTGGTGATCATCATCCTCTGAGGAGGTGTCATCCACCTGGAAGAGCCTGTCTTCTGCACTAACCAGAACTGATGTGGCTACCCAGAGTAAGTTCCCAAGAAAACATGCAGCTGTTCAGATCTTAGGATGCAGAGCATGTGTTGCATCAAGAGTATGACAGATTCTTCTGTTGTGTTAAAATTGGCAGAAAATAAACTCCCTTGCATTATAGCTATTCCTCTGATATCAGAGGGATTGGGAGCTGCTAGGCTTAGATATTAAGTGATGGCCAGCTAAACACTAAGCAACAAAAATGGAGAGCCAAGTGACACTATAAGTCTGGTTGGGTTCAATGAGAACTACCATGATTATGGATTTACAAACAGTATGATACACTGTACGCCTGGTTGTAACCAATGAACTCTCATGGCAGGAGTTAGAAGTGTGATCACGTTCAGTAACTTGCATGGCTAGGTGCAAAATAGTGTTGTTTACTGAGCAGCAGAAATGTAGGTTCTTATATACACTGTCTGCAGAAGGACAGTGAATACCTAGAATATGAATAGTAGAGCCAACAACAGATACATAAAATTTTGAGGTGACTGTATGTTGTCAAAGGTATGATGACTAACAAAGGCTTGCTTTCTGAATTTCTGGAAGAAGCACTCAGTAGAGTGGATTATTTGAGTCTTACCCAATAGGCATCCCAGTGGGGGAGGAGACAGGTTTAGCCTGTTCATCATCCCAGAATACAAAGGTGGAATCTCCTGTCATCTATCTCCACTTATGCTACACTTACAATAGGCTTTTTTCTGAAGGAGAGGAAAAGGTAAAGTTACAGTTGTAATTTCATGTTTAGGTTTAGGTGTTTGATTGATTTTAGGCATTAGCATATGTGAGGATGTGAAAACTAATATGTGTTTTGGAGTTAGAGGAACACAGAAACACAGAATGGATCAGGTTGGAAGGGACCGTGTCAGACATCTGCTCCAGCAGTGTCACCCTAGAGCACATTGCGGAGAATTGCTCCAGATGGTTTATTTAACAATGGACCCAGCATTTATCCTTTGTTTTCCTTTTGTAATTGATGTATTTGAAGAATCCACTTTTGTTGTCCTTGACATCCTTGTTCAGATTTAATTCTACACGGGCCTTTGTCTTTCTTGTCTCATTTCTACTTACTCTGACATCCTCTCTAAATTCATTCCAAGTGACCTGACCCTGCTTCCTGCACCTGTGTATTTCCTGCTTACTGTTGAATAATGATAGATGTTCTTTATTTATCCATCATGTCTTTTTTCACCTTTGCCTGATTTCTTGCACATTTGGAAGGACTGTTTTTGAGCCTGGTGAAAGTGATCCTTGAAAAGCAACTAGCTCTCTTCGACACCTTTACCCTGCAGGATTTGTTCCTATGGAATTCTTCCAGGAAGATTCCTGAAGAAGCTAGAGTTAGCTCTTCTTGAGGTTGTGGTTGTAAACTTACTTGCTGCCCTGCTTTCTCCTCATCCAGTACTGAATTCCACACTCTCATGGTCTAACCTCCAGTAAGGCCTTCCCTGTTTGTTAGTATCAGTTGAGCAGTGTACCATTCCCTGTGGGATCCTCCACTACCTGTGTCAGGAAATTGGCATCTGTGCTTTCCAGGAACCTGCTGGGCTGTTTGTGTTTCACTGTGCTGGTTCTGCAGCAGATGTCAGGGTAGTTAAAGTCCCCCCAAAAAACCAGGGCCTATGACTTGGAGGCTGCTTCATGCTGCCTGTAGATGGCCTCATTCACTTCCTCCTCCTCCTCAAGACAGCCTGTAGCAAAAAGTTTATGTAGCATTAATGAAGCAAAGTTCAGCTTTCAGTCAGCATTTTGGTCATTTCTTTGTTTTAGTTCTCAAAAGCTGCATTGTTTTCAACAGAATATGTCTACTCTTCCATGTCATGCCATCCTTTTTTGTATGTCTTTCTTGGAGTGGTACACCAAGTTACTTTGGTGTTGTGCCTCCTAAGGTTGTCCTTGGTGAACAGGTGCAAACACATGCACTCCTTCTTGCTGAACTTTGTTTTTCAGAATTTTCCCCGGAGCATTGCTGGGCCTTTGCTCAGTAAGCATCTGGCAGTATGAGAACCGTGGTATGAGGTGTGTCCAAGCACTTACCTGTGCAGTCTGGTGTCAAAGAGTTTTGGGAGGAAGTAAAAAGGTTAAGGAGCACTAGGGAGTCTGAGATAGAAACAGGAAAAGCCACCAGAAAAAACTACAAGATCGAGGGGATCCTATATCCTCCAACTACCAGGCAGAAGGCAGTAAAACAGTTAATGGAGGCAAGTGTATGGTTGGGGTGGCAGGCAAACCCTCTCCTTGCCCACCTTGCCTTTCCAGATGCCTTAGTCCCTGGGTACAAGGCTCTGGGTGTGAAAACTCATCAACTGATGATGTGGATGATAGCCCATCTATACCAGAGGTGTTTCCAAGGTCAGAAAAACCTACACCTCATCAAGATCACCTTCAAGAGGAAGAAAAGACAGGTTATAGTTGTAGGTGGCTCTCTTCTGAGGGGAGCAGAAGGTCCCCTGTGTTTGATCAGCCCTCCTCTTTGCAAAATTAGTTGCATTTCTTGGGTCTGGGTTGAGGACATAATGAGGAAACTCTCTTGCCTGCTACAGCCCTTGGACTATTTAGCTGTTAGTGGTCTTCTGTGTGGTAACAAAGCCATAAAGCATAGTCCAAAGGCAAGCAAAAGAGACTTAATTCAGAATATTAAAACTGACCCTTCCTGTAGTTTTAGTTGTGATTACAAAAGGTTGATCAGTATTTTTTAGAGCACTTTTGCTGCTCTGGAGTACTAAACAAATTGTAAACTACTCCTTGAATCTATCGTTCTGCTTTCTGTACCCAGTGAGACCAATGCAGTTTTATTGATCATGACTGTTTCTTTTCAGTCTTCAATTAATTGAGACCAAATTCTAGTGTAGGAGGTTAACAGTTACCGTTTAACTTCTTAATTATTATTTCTAATAAAAGGAATGTTGAAGTCTAGATACATTACAATTTTAATGAAATAATGGGCTTCCTGACTACAGCAGACTGAGCTTTGTCTGGTTTCTACAGTGATAAATTAACATGTCAAACTTTGCAATCTAGCCTAGTGAAATATTTTACTGTGAAAGTTTAATTTTAGTTGTTTATTTATGAAAGCAGTAGTACTGTCACATCATGTTACCATATAAGTGCCATTTTTTGTGATTTGTTTTAATGAGTGTCACTTGTTGATATGTTTCATGATTTTTGACCCATATTTGATGCTAAAATCTCTTAAGTGTTCAACGTATAAGGAGTCTGACATTTTTTTTCTTAAATCAACACATAACACATTGGTAGTTGTATCTCATCTCAAAAGCTGCAATGGTCTATTAGATATGGTGGGGCAAAAGAGTGAAATCTCTCTGGAAATCTGCCTTATGTGATGGGTTTTCTGGAGAACATCATCCTTACTAAAATTGAATATAAAATTTTTAAAAATACTAATTTCTCTAACTTTGCTAAAGAATTGGTGGAAATTTTTGTACTCTAAGAACCTGTATTCATGCTTATTTGGTACTGAAGTATATAGGGGGCGTTGCTTCTTTAGAGCAAGAGTGGCATTATAGGAGGTGTCATCTGTACATCCAGAATGAAATTTAAAATGAGCATTTAATAGTACTCTAAGAGATAAGTTAGTTACGTTTAAATGAAATATCTCAAGCCAATGACTTAAAAAGGAAAAAAAAAAGGACTGAAAATTGTATCATAGGTGACACATATGCACTCCATTTTGTTTAATACAATGCTGGGGTTTTAATTTAACAATGATAATAAAATGACTAAAACTTACCAGTATATGAAATTTCGTTTTTTCTTTCTTTCTACATTTCTCTCACTCTCTTGAAAGCTGGTATTATAATGCTATTTGTATCTTCAGACTGAATAGAAACCTAAAGATAATCTGCTGATGTAATTCAGTCAGTGATTCATATATATCCATCCATGTATGTATAAATTGTCATTATTTTTCTAGTAAATGGAGATTGCTGTTTTCAGCAACTTCAGTTTTGCACAGTAAAGAGTTCCCAAATTCATAAAATTCTTATAATCCCTAAAATTCACTGGTAAAAAAGAGAGAACCTTCTATGTATAACATTTAAACATAGAACATTTAGTAAAAAAAATCAATGAAGAAACAATAGATCCACTAGTCTACTGGAGAATCCCACAAAAGGCGGATATCTGTTCAGCTCTGGCTAGACTGCTCTACAGCTCCCTTTCTGTTGCCTGTTGCTGCTCTGCTATAGTCACTTGACCCACTGAGGACAGGGTCTATTCAAAACTTCTGTCTTAGTGCTTAAGTAATCCAAAATAGGTCATACTTTGAAACTGATATATGCAATTAAATAAACTTTAATGCCATGCAGCAGTCACATTAACATTATTACTCTGACATAATATATCTTTAGATATGTAAAGAACAATTATGGTACAGACTGTCACTGGAGAGGTATGCAGTTCTGTGAGTTTGAGCTCTCTGTGCACCTCTAAGATACCTTCAA
The DNA here is from genome assembly GCA_013399915.1 of Illadopsis cleaveri. Taxonomy (NCBI): domain Eukaryota; kingdom Metazoa; phylum Chordata; class Aves; order Passeriformes; family Timaliidae; genus Illadopsis; species Illadopsis cleaveri. Next base: position 36,186 of record VXBB01022698.1, read on the forward strand.
AACCTCCATGACAATAAGTATAATTTGAATAATAGCTGTGTTGCATTTGCTGGGAATTAAGAGAATCATTTGTAAGAATTGCATGCCTTTTGTCTAGAAGACAAAACTATCCTTAATGACGTAAATCAATACCAGATAAAGCTGGAATACAAATGAAAATCTGGCAGTCCATCACAGCCAACCAGGAAACAGAATGAGATGTGTAATAAAGCTTTACAAGAGTTGTTACAGAATGGTTCTAAACTTATTTTCTATTTTTTATTAATCTGCATGCTAATGCTAACATATTTGATTTTTTTTCTTCTGTTATGTAAAATCCTGAATTTGAACATCTCTGTATGTTCTTGGTTTTGCCGTGAAGTCAAATGTGCAATCTGCAGGGATTATGCAGAAGAATTTTTAATCATCAAGAATCTGTACAACCTATCTTACTGAATTATAAGAAAAACCCATTATAATTTTTGTTATAATTTTTGTACTTCAGATTTCATAATTCGTCAATAGAATTAATTACCATGTCATGCAGCTTCAATTAGCAGACGGAGACAAAAAGCTTAATTGCCTTCTGTACATCTGAGGCTGCTGACTTACAGTTTACTTGAAACCCAGATGATGGATTTGCAGACATTATTTATTTTTTAAAAAATATATCTAGTGATCACTGACAGGACGCAAGGGAATGGCATCAAGCTGAGGAGGTTTAGGTTGGATATTAGAAAGAAGTTCTTCACCCAGCAGCTGGCTGGGCACTGGAACAGCTCCCCAAGGGAGGAGGTCACACCACTAGCCTGACAGAGCTCAAAAATTGTTTGAACAATGTGCTCAGGTGTATGGAGTTATTCTTGGGGTATTCTGCACAGGGCGAGGAGCTGGACTGAAGGGTCCCTTCCAACTCAGAATAGTCTCTGATTCTATGACATATTTTTGATTTACTAAGAAAAATAGGATTTGCTGATCATTCTATTTTTCAAATAAAATATTCAGCTTGAAGCAAACTGCATTTCCTGCAAAGCACTAGCATTTTAGTAATGGTCACAGAACTGTGTTTCACACTCAATTACTACAGTGTAGTCCATGGAATTGCATTATTTGTAATGTTTTACCACTTTTATGTAATAGTTAAATGTTTATATTTGTAAAGTAATCTCAAAAAATAGAACGAAAAGTAGCGGGAAAAAATAGTTTCAAATAAGAAAGAGAAAACATATTATGAGTAAAACACAGAGCATATATCAATATTGGTGTTACTGAAAACATTGCCTATTATCACAGAGCATTTACATTCAAAATGCTTCAGAAAGTATATATTGTAACATTATTCTGTGAGCATTACTACAGTTTTTCATTAGAAGTTATTTTGAAGGAATATTTTTTTACTCACAGTTTGACTCACAGCTAGGAGTGACCTTTTCAAATTTTGACCTCAAGAGAGATCCATTTCTTAGTTTTCAGACATCTTTATGATGAGCATACCAGACATGCCACCCTGGACGCTCAAAATACTAAAAAGCTATGTTGATGTGAAAAAGATGCTAAAAGACCTTTGCCACAATAATATTTTCTCTATAAAGTGTAAAAGCTTGGATGAGCACTATCATTAAAAATTCCATATATTGAAGAATAAAGTTTAGATGTTCTCTAAGAAAGGCTTCATTGCTATGTCCTGGGGGGAAGGTATAATGGAAATGTTACTCATTTAAATGTCTTCAAATTTCTTATACTGTCGGTATTATAGCACAAATAAGTACTTCAGCCAAAATGACACAAGGGTAGCAGAAAATTTCACGCCACAGAGCCAGATGTCTTGCAGAACAAAGTTACCATGACTCATGTCCCATAAATGCTGACACTCATTGCTGGATCATAGAGTGTACAAGTCCTTAGTCAATTCCTGAGCATGTAGCATATTTGTAACATCTGAATGTTGCCTGTCCATGTTTTTATAGCTTTTCAAAGATGAATACTTTCAATACTGAATGTTAGTTACTCCATTTCAGCATGTCTTTTTCATGATTTTCAATACCATCATATGGATATAATCTGTATATTATCCATGACACCTTTTTTGTCTTTAGTTTTTTTATTTTGGAGTTTTTTGCAGAGTTGCTCATTCCCTGGTTCTTTATGCAGATAGTAAAAATGTACTATCTAAAACCTGTAGGAGCCCTGATCTTTGAAACAGTAGCATTTAGCACTTCAGAGATCATGAATCCATTTACATATGGTTTATATTCCAGTCACATGCTTACTCAATTTTTATTGTGCTGTTACTCCTTACAGTTGCTGCTTAGCTTTTCTTCCAAAACTATCCATAAACAAATTTGTCCTTTATTTTAAGAAGCTTTTGAATTTCATATTTGTGATAAGAAAATAAAAAGGTAGATTGTTTCTTCAAGCCATCAAATACATCCAGTACTTTAAAAAGATATTATAAATATTAATGAATACATTTCGCATTTGTTCTTTATCACTATATTACTGAAAATATTGCTGTCTTCTAGTTCTGTTACTGTGTGCTAATTAGGAACTTAGGCATGAAGTCAAAATCACTAGTAATCACTACTAATAAAAATTATCCTACTTAATAAATCTGAGATTGCTTAAGGCACACGGATTTCATGTTCTCTGAGGTGCTACAATAGCATGATTTTAGAATAGAATTAAGATAGTTTTTATAGAGGTAACACTGTGAGAAAATTCGATTTCCCTAAGAATTGTTTTTAATATAATCTAGATGTATTTTATACATTTTTTAGTGATAAAGCAGAAAAAATAGTTTTAGCCTATTGCACCAATTCTTAGAAACAGCTTTGCTGCTACCTCACCATCCAAACATGAAAAATAAACTTAAGTTAGGGGGGCACAGTGGTACAAAAGTCTTCTTTCCTGAAATTCATGTTACAAATCAGTAGCACTTTAAATCAGTGAAGAGCCAGTTTTGAATAACTTTGCTTCTCAAACTGCAGTGCATTCAAATAGGAGAGTAATTTGCATTATACCAGAGATCTCTTATGTCAGTATCATCTTATGCTGTGTTGAATGCTTCTCACAAGATGCAACTTACAGTAGATATATCTTTCATATTTTGGAGGGAAGAAAAAGAAAAGGAGGGGAATCAGTGTGGAAGCAGGAAGGGAGTTGTGATGGAATAGCTTGTCATAGGGTGAGAAATAAGACCTCAGCAATAACCAAACCAAACAGCTTTACAATTATTTCCCCTGTAACTCTGCCCTAGCCATGGAGAGGTGTAGTTTCTTGGTCCTTTCCACCTCAGGCGGTAAACCTGAGGTAAGTGCTACCTTTGTCTGCTGTGTGCCTACTTGCTGGAGGAAGGACATGTACTGTCTGTGGCAGTGCTGAAGTGTGTACAGCCATCAAATGCAACTTAGAAACTGACTCTCTCCGTTATAGAAGGAGTGGGATGACGATTCCGTACCTTAGCCAGGTTTTGCCTGACCAAGCTACATGCTGCAACAAATCAATGGGTAGGAGTAATGAGTTTCTCCTTACTGATACACTGAGAAGTTGTGAAAAGGTAAAAGCCTTCCTCTTTCAACCACTGCTCCTTGAATTGACACATTTCTTTATCTATACCTGTATGATTATGTAGCTATTAGGTATGTGGGTGGACTTGTTGGTTGCTTCTGATTTCTAAGACATTTATCTTTGCAAAGCACAACTGAGGGTTTTCTAGATTACTGCTCGTAATCTCTTTAGGTGTTAATTGCTTTAGCTGAAAATAATTGCATGTAGTGTTCTTCACAAATAAATTTGTGTTCTTTCATTTTTTTATATCTGTCCTGATTTCAGCTGNGTATTTCTTTCGCTCTCTTCTTTTCATAACCATTGTTGTTATTATAATTAGTATTATTAGTGTCATTATATTTTACTTTGTTTCAATTGTTAAATGTTTTTCTCTGAACCCCATGTGTTTTGCCTTTTTTCTGATTCTTCTCCCCAATTCCACTGGAGAGTGGAGAGGAGTGAGCAACTGGCTGCTTGGTGCTTAGTTGCCAGCTAGGGTTAAACCCTGACAATATATTCCTGAAAGGAGTGTGGAGGAATTGTCTTGATTTCCAGGCTGAGGAACAGTATCAATTCTTACTCCATAATTAGTAGTCAGGATGTACTTCTGAACTCACTAGAGAGAAAGCAATAATTCAAGAAAAAGACTGAAAATATGTTTGTCCCTTTAAGGTATGTCCCAGACAGCTATTGCCCCACTAACAGTAACAGCACTTACCACATGTTTGTATAATTGTAGTAAAACACAACACAAGCTTCATTTCTTTCAATAAATGTAATAAAGTAATAAACATCTTTTGGGACAATTATATTCATTTTCTTTGGTGTCGTGAAGTTTTTTCCTGTTCTTGGATATGCAGAAAAAGAGCATGGTTCAATCTGAAACAGTCATTTTAGTTTTCTAAAACACTGTACCACATGCTACAGAAACTATTACTAAGAAGAAGGTCATCAAAAGATAAAATAGTNGAAGCAGAGTTTTTTTTCTTTCTAGTAGCTGATGCAGTGCTATGTTTTGGATTTGGTATGAGCGTAATGTCAATAGTACTTTTTAGTGTCCCATAGGAGTTGAGGAAGTACACAAGAACCTGTGAGGGAGCATGGCTAGGATCAGTGACCTGAACTGGCCAAAGGGCTGTTAATACCATAGAATGTCATGCCCACCATATATAAACTGGGAGAGTTACCTGAAGCAGGGGCTGGTCTCTGTTTGAGGACAGGTTTAGCATCAGTTAGTGGTTGGTGAGAAACTG